>JAANIC010002316.1:51247-89251 GCA_017607545.1 Acromyrmex charruanus
CTTTTTAACCAAGATTACCCCTATATTTCTTTTCCCTATACAACTGAGCAACCTTTGTCTGAAATATTTTAATACTAAATTTAAAGATTTTAAGATATTCTACTGATTGAATGGATTAAAATAGATTATCATATATATATATATATATATATATATATTTGTGTGTGTGTGTGTGTGTGTGTGTGTGTGTGTGTGTGCGCGCGCGTGTGTGCGCGCGCGCGCGCACACATACATATATACATTGTGACGTGACGTTTTCTGTCCGTCACAAGGATCATATGACCCGACTGGGAAAGCGTGACTTTAGCATCCTGTATCTCTTCGTTTTCGGCAGGCGGACGTATTTGCGCATTCTTTTTAAATATTGTTCCGTTTATTTCGCGCCTATTTCCCGTGTCTATGCGTCTCGCAGATTTTTGGTGCCTGTCTTTTTTCCGTGTGCTGTCGTACTGCGAGTTTTTACAGAGTAAATTGGCGACTCCTTATGATCTTGTAAATTTGCATTGTCTCACCGGCCCACGAGTGAAGAGCGAAGACTATCAGAATCAGAATAGAGGGGAAGATAGAGAACAAACTATCGGAGGCACCCAACAGCCTATAAAGAGGGTAGCGCGTAAGTGATATCCTCCATGTTTTGATACTTTTCGTTCCATTACTTTTCGTTTTTGGAACTTGTCATTTCATCACAAAATATTACAGGCGACCGTCGCAAAAGAGTAATGAGGACAGTGAGAGGGGATGGCCACTGTACGCCAACGTGTCGGCGAGAGATCCCGAGACGAAGCTCATAGAGACCTCTTGGAAGGACGGATGCGGAGACGACCGTCTATTGGAATACTTCCATTGAGATGCGAGTCTCCCACATAAAGAAAATCAGAGAGTCTCCTTAGCGGCTGAATTGAATCCCGCTGCCGAATTGAATCCCGCGCGCAAGGATGCGCGATTGACGCGGCTCGCGCTATTCGCAGAGCCCGCAGGGCCAATTAGACTGTGATATGGGAAATTGCGACCGCCTGTCCCCGGGAATATCAGCGTTCGACACTTCACAACCAGAGCAAGTATGAGGGGGAGCCGGGACGCAAAGAGAAGGAATTTGCTGTATCGAGGACTTTTTGGGAGAGCTTTTGTGGTGAGATAAACGCCCCTAAACTGTAAGGTCGCCATGGAGAGAGAGCAAAAAAAGATTGATAATCAACTATAGAAACGTAAAAAACCGACTACCTACAAATACAGAGAGTGCTAAAGTAATGAGATTACCAACCGAGCATTTTGAAAAACAGAAAAAGAACTATTCTCAATAGGGAGACGCGTGTAGATGTTGTCAGGTCTCATTTATAAGACGCACATGATGTTATTTGAATTGCGTCAGATTTTTCGCGTTAACGATGTGTAAACGCGCCATCTCCCTCGATTGTATGTTCCGATGCTCTTGAGATAATAACTTTTCACGCCCGTCGAAGCTACAGCCTAGTCATTTTCGTTGAGTATTGTTGCGTAGTAATTAGTCTTGTTTGTATCAAAATTCTAAATATTAATACTCTCGCGTCCTCTATTACTTTCCGAAATTCTGTTAAGATGGTTCGAAATCCTCGTGAACCCCGAGAGCATGCCATGTTTACTGCAGTATAATAGCCATTTTCTTATCTTGATGATCGAATTATCGAACTATCGCTTGTACAATATTGTAAGAATCGCTTCGTCATGGCATGAGTTCATGCTGTTGAGAACTTTCTGCAGTCACTATCGCGTTAACAAGAATTTAACGAGGAAACCAGGTAAGACTACTCTGACGCATTTCTATCGCGTATTATTATTGTGATCTTAGCGAACATATATGAATGGACGTCTCAGAGAATAATAGAATATATCTGTTATTTCTTGTTACTAATTATTGTCATTTATTGCAGTCGTTCCCTATTCGTTCCTCCAAACAATCTTCGGTTTCCGGCCATGAGAACCGCCCTCTCTACTATTACCGGGTACTAAGTAATCGGTTACTAGAGCCGTCGATGTTCGCAGTTCTTTAGAGTATCGTTTGAATATCGTTTCGATTGAATATCGTTTCGAAAAATTCCAAGAAAGAGTGGCACGTTCACTCATGCCTGGCGTCCAATTATCGATCTCACGATCTAAAATTGTGTAAAGAGGTAGTTATGTATGGAAATATTTTCTTGTCGCATTAATTTTGAGGCTCAAACAAATTCTATTTGTGAAAATATTAAAGACTATCAACTACGAACGCACGACGAAGTTACACCACGTTCGTAAGTGCAGTCGCAATATATATGTACATACATATGTATTGTGACGTGACGTTTTCCGTCCGTCACAAGGGCCGCATGGCCTGACTGAACAGTGCAGTCTAGCGTCCTGAGTCCTCTCACATTTTGGGGGGCGGACGCACCTGCGCTTTTTTTCGCAACGTTGTTTGCGCACCTTACGCGTTGCCGTTTTCGTTTTCCCGTTTCTGCGTATTCTCGTACCGAGGGTTACAGAGGCCGGCGACTCCCGCGACTTTGACAGAATAACGCCACCTCACAGGAGAGAAGAGGAGGAAGAACGACCAGGATTGGGAGTCAAGAAACGACCGCTGCTAACGGACCCACCGGAGGCGCACGACACCGATCCCGGGTTGCACACAGGTGATATCCTTCATTATTACACCCTTTTTATTGTCGCAAGGCATTTCCTATCGCCCTCTTCCAGGTGCAAAGCGGACCGAGAGTGGAATGACATGACGGGGAAGACCACTCTACGCCCCAAGGACGGCGAGAGCCCCGAATAGGCACCTCGAGGCCACGAGGCGGCTCGAAAAAGACTTCCGCGATCTCTCGAATTTCGCGCGCCAGGATATGTGACACGGGCATGACGCGGTTCCCGCGATTAGCGGAGCCACGCGCCAATCAGGCGCGATAAGGCCCCCTCGCGGGGATAACGAGCCCTGCGTGCGCCCGGGAGGATTAGCGCCCGGCACTTGAGCTGTGGCCCGCTTGACGAGAGCACGCGAGAGGACGCAGGACGTCAGCGAATCAAGAGCCTTCCAAGGTCGACCAGGACGCACCTGCGAAGGAGTCAGTGGGACAAGCGTCACAGTTGTAAAGTCGCCGGTTTCCGCGTCCGGGAGGCGTAATTTTATCGGAATTCTGTCGAGTGTAGGATAGTGAGTGCACGTGGCATTGCCGTGCGGTAGATTTTCCGAGATTTCAAGTACGCGTGTCGCCTCCCGGAACGGCCCTTATCGTCGGGATCATCCTACTGCGTTCGCCAAGACCACAGCCTCGTCACTCGTTGTCGGTTTCTTTTATCGCGGATCATATGTTGCGTCGAAGTTCCGTACCGTAGTATTGTCGTGTATCGTGTCGTCTCGAGCGTCTGTAGCGTAAGATTTGCATGTCTATTCGGCTCTCTGTGTCATAGCCATTAACGACAATTTATAATAGCAATTGATAATTGTGCGTATTCTGTCGTATCGAGACTGTGTAGCGTCGAGTTTGCACGTATTCGAGCCTTCTCTGCATCTCAGCTGAGCGGCGCGAGGCCCCGCGAGCGCGCACGAGGTCATGCCGTGTCCACGCTACCATCGTTGCGAATTCCTTAGTATTTGCGAGGCGATGAGGTATTGTTCGCATAATTCGCGAGAGCATCTCTGTGTGGCGTGAGCTCGTGTCGCGAGAATCTAACGAAGTTGATACGTCCAGCGTAAAGTCTCGGGGCCTGCGTGAGCCCGTTATCGTGCTCAAGTAGAACTTATCGTGTCGATTGTATCGCCAGATGTAAATGCAAGTCGAAGACTCATTTAATATATTTGTTATTTTTGTTATTGTTGATTCGTGTGTACTTTATTCTCGCCCCTATTCGCTCCTCCAAACGATCTACTATCCTCGACCGCGAACTGCCCCCTCTGCCATTTCCGAGGCTGAGCTACCGGTTGAGAGCCCGTCGACATTCGCAACTCATTAAAAATGGCATAAAGAAAATATCACGTAATTTCTAGAAAGAGTGGCACGCTCGCTCGTGCCTGGCGCCTAACTATTGTTTTGTGATTATGTGCCGCCCTTAAGAGCGGCCGCGTGAAGACGCATTTCTGTCACGTTTCGTTTAACGCCACCCGTCATCCGATCGCCTACGAAAACCTTAGCTGTGAATGTGCGACGAAGTTGCGCCACGCTCGTGAGTGCGGTTGCAGTATATACATATGCATATATACACATATATATATACAAGATGTTCTTCAAAAGAGATCAGGATCTTTAAAATAAATTCTCGGAAAATAAGTTTTACAGAAAAATATTTTTGACAAAACTTGTAGAATTTAAAAAGATCTATTTACTGATCTTATTAGTTTGACTTTGGGTGGAGTTGCCATGGTCAAATTAGAATCACATCGATTTTTTTAAAAAGAAGAGACCTCTATTTTTAATTGCATATTCTTGTAGTTTATCTTGTGAGCTCTTCAAACATAACAAAATATTTGTTCATTAAGCACTTTCCGAAGCTTGGAAGTTGCAGTACCACCCAGCGTTAGCATTACTAAGATATCCGACTGACAACTAAAACCTCTTGAATGTTGTTCAGGATCACACTTGACATAACATTTGAGATCAAGGCCATTAGAGGTTGTTCCTATTATTTTTATTTTTGCACTAAAAACTCATTTTTATGTTCAAGATGAAGAAACAACCTCCAATGGTCCGAAATTCGCAAATCAAAATATCACAGGAAAAAAATTTTTGAAAAATTAAGGTAATTATTCGGCTTAATGAACACTGCGCTGATGATCTTGACCTCAACATATATTGTTAAGGTCATGTCAATGAGTGTTAAAAGGTTTTAAATGGCGGTCATTGTTCGCTTGAAAATTATCAACAAATAAAGTTTAAGAAAAATATCTTATTTCTACCATACACAATATTAAAAACTATTCTATACTCATCGTTTTCCACACAGCATTGCCACAAGTCGGTGTCGAAAGACCGAATGGCTCTTATGTGGCGCGCACATAGTGTTGGCCGCGCGATCTTCCCTCGTTCGTAGACGAACGTGATCGGATGTATCGTCGCGCTTACCGAACATCAACTCCACGGACACGAGTGACGGAAGGAGAGATCCTTTCCGTGTATACTTGTAATCCTTAGCGAAAGACAATTCGACCGAGTGTCCGAAAGGGCATACCGGTCTACGAACATATTCCACGAATGTAGTCTGACTTGGGAGAAAATGATATTAGCGATAGATGTGTGAAACACCACGTTGAAGCTCTTCGGAGCATTTGAATAATTTCCACACGGCTCTATCGAGCTCGTGAAAGAACTTTTCAACACAGCACAGCCACGAGTCGGTGCCGTAAAGACTGAATGGCTCTTATGTGGCTAACAGAGAATTGATTGATTGATTGAATGATGATTCTGACATCGCATCCTGGAGCTGCTGACTCTCAGCACCTTGATTCCTTTGCTTGAGGTTCTTTGGTGTTGGGATCGGGGTCGGTGCCTCTAAGGAGGACTTATCGACACAACATAGCCACGAGTCGGCGCCGTAAAGGCCAAATGGCTCTTATGTGGCAACCACAACAATTGTGGCGGAGCCGCTCGTTCAAACCCTGCCGTCGCTGCCTCCCCCTTTTCACAGAAAGGAAAGCGATGGCGGGTGAGAGATCCCTCTGGGACTGACACGGTTCGAGCTAGGCTCGGGCCTTGGCGGAACCAGAGCGTCTAACGAGCGGATAAATTTCATATATTCATATATATATGTATCTACATTTTCAGCTTTTTCAGCTCACATCAAACACCGATGGATGAATGCTTAATGGTAAGCGTTTCCAAACAATGGCGCTCGTTCAAAGGCCAAGGTGTAGGAAGTCGTGCTTAGGGTCTGCATGGCTGCGGAATGTAAACCGAGCAGTCTCGAACGACACTTCCAGGGTACCTGTCGCCCCCCTGGAGTAATCAGACTTAGTGGCGTATAGGTGGATGCGCCACTCGACTTTTTCCTTCTACCAAAGCAAAAGTGTTAGGGAGAGGACCAATGTATCCCCGTTGCACTATGTGGAGCGCTATTTTCTCTTTGTGTGAGATCTGTGTCTCCTGCCTTGTGGCTTGTTGACGATCTGTGTGGCTTGTCCTGTGGCCACGCCCGATGTGATTCGGTTTCGAGTAATGAATGAGTTTACTTTTTTGTGAGAAATTACTTTAATGCATCTTAGATTACAACTCGTATAATATCGAAAAACCGACTTGCGCACCGGTCGCGTATGTGAACACGAGAGAATGGTCGTACACACCAATTCTTGAAGAAGGACTGTTCAAAAAACGTGGCGATCACGCCGGCAGCATAGTCGCGCGTGCCCTCTCCTTCGGTGGGCCCCATCAGGGGTCAGCTACGCGACACGGCGTTTACATGCCGCGATCACGCGGCGCAAACAACGGGCTGGTAACAAGTCACGCACGCACGCTATGACGAGCGCTAACAAAAAGTAATAATTATATGGAAGTCAATAATAATAATAATAATAATAATAATAACAATAACAATAAAGAAAGGCAAAGTCTGAACACCAAGGCTGGGAGAATAGCCAAGATTAGCAAAGGTCGAAGTGTCAAGATAGTCCTGGAGAGATGTGACGCTCGAAAAGGGCCAATAAAGACAGTTAGCAAACTTCGCGCTGTCAAAATAGCTCTGGAGCGATGTGACAATCTGGTGAAGCAATACCAACAACAAAAAAGACAAATGGCGAAAACAGACAAAAGGTACCATTGTGAAGTCAGCATAGTCCTAAATCCAAAGATGCGATACGCAAGAATATGAATCGCAAAGACATGGCATTCAGGCAGCATCATCTGGCTCCAAGTCAATCAGAGTTAGGATACTGCAGCTGAACATGGGGCGGTCAGCTGCGGTAACAGGCGAGGTACGTCAGCTCGTCGCTAAAAAGCAACTTGACATCCTGTTATTACAGGAACCATATGTCAGGAAGCAAGGCGAGAGCCACACCTTTTATGGGTTAGGAATGGGGATGAAAGTTGCTGCAGTGCGCTTGGAACGCCCATGGGCGATGATAGCGATCAGCAACCCTCGACTGCAGATGATATTCGTCTCGCAGCTTAGCACAACCCACTGTGTGCGGAAGTGCAGGCCCCTGGCCTATCAATATACGTCGTGTCATGTTACTTTTAGTACAGCGACGAAATCGAGGGCCACCTCAGGCACCTCGAGAAGTTGTTTCATTTCCTGAGGGGCGAGAGACTCATAGTGGCGGTAGATGCCAACGCGCGATCGTCGCTCTGGGATTCCCCCGAGACTGACGAAAGAGGAAGGAAGTTTGAGATCCTCATCCGCGCGTTTGGCCTTGAGGTAATAAACGAAGCCCATCAAGAGCCCACCTTCGAAATAAGGAGGGAATCGTCTTTCATAGATGTGACCCTGGTGTCCCCTCAAATAAGCCAACTCATCGGCACATGGAAAATGAGGCGAGAATGGACAACTAATGACTACAGTCCCGTGGAGATCGGTCTGAGGACACCAAGGATGGCAAATGACCGCAGGAACCTACTGTGAACAGTAGGTTCGACGTACGATGGGCCGACTGGGAGCGATTCAGTGAGAGCCTGAAAGATCTATCCGGATCAAGGCTTGGGGCCCTCGGCCCGAGATCTGCAGAGGCAGTAGAAAGAATGATCGGAGAGTTACAGGAGGTTATCTTGGAAGCATGCGAGAAATCGATGCCGAGGAAAAGAGTTTTAAGAAAGTCGAATCCGTGGTGGACGGAAGAACTGACAAAGATGAAAAAAGAGGTGAGCCGGAAAAGGAAAATGATCCAAGCATTAAGAGGACCAAGAAAACAAAGAACTGAATCCGAAGTTAAAGCAATCAGTACCTTAAGGGGGCATACACACCTAGAAACTTAAAAAAAAATCGATTTCTTGTTTTTCCCCTTTCCTTGAAGATTGAGGTCTCCAGAATACCTGGTTAAAGCCGCAAGCCGAAATTCGAAAACATAACGAAGTTATAGCCGATAGAGTGACGGGTATTCGGAACGCGCTGCACAGCTGTCGAGTCGGCGCCGAGCGGCCGGGCGAAACTCAGGTCAGGTCTCGTTCCTAACACGATTAGACCTGTTTTATTGTGTTTACAAAAGGCGTTCGAGTCTGTTATTCTTTTCGGTAACGTATTTATCTGCCGGGTGTACTACGAGAAATTTATGTCGCGTCGTCAGTAGCTCGTCTGCGTAACCGTGCGTTGTATCGTATTTGTCGACTGCGTAGACGTGCATTGTGATTTCGTTTTGAACTAAAACAGTGGAAAAAAATGGATAGAAGAAAAGGTTCTCGAAAGTCACCGAATGTTTGGAAAAAACGCACGAAGAAAAGAGCACCGCCTATAAATCGCTTCGATGCAGAAAAAGCGGAATTGGACATTAGTGCCAGCTGAAATTCGGGCTCAAGAGTCATCAAAAGAAGGCAGATTGCGGCGCCGCCAACAGAATTTGAAAGATGCAGACATTACTGATGACCCCAATGATTTGTATTATGGACCGGGCATCGATGATTCCATATAAGATGAATAATTTTGCTAGGTAAGTTGAAAAATTTTAAAACGCGTTTTTCTCGAAATTACTTTTTCAAAGTCGGTGGACACGATATCTCGAAAACTAATTAACCAATTCTAATGAAATTTTTTGTGCTTATTCTACACATAATTATCTAGTTTATCAGAGGGATTTTTTTTAGGTGGCTTCCTTTTTTTTTAATCGGCGAAATAAGATCGTACTTTTGCCTAAAAATCGCTGTTAAATTCAAATGGCCGCCATTTTGTCAAAAAGCCATATTTTCAAAATCGCATATGATAAAGACTAGATTATAATACCAAGTTTAATATTCTTTTTGAATTTTTTGATTCTGATGATTACAGATGACACAGGCGTGTCCACCGCAGAGGCATATTTTTTCGCTGCTCTTGACGGAGATCTCTTTAATTCAGCCATTTTTTTGTATTTTGGAGTAAAAATAAATTGATATGTTCTCGAAAATGTGCACAATCATTTGGGAAAAAAATCAATTCCATAACTCCTAAAGATTTCCTTTAAAAAATTCCAGAAAATTGGCTTTTTTTGGCCCGTCTAGGTGTATACGCCCCCTTAAAGCAAGAATATCAAAAGTCCAAACGCCAATACAACAGGGCGATAAGAAGGACGAAGTATGAAAGCTGGCAAAAGTTTGTCACAGAATGCGGCAATGAAAAGCCATGGGGCTTTGTATATAAACAGCAAGCGGACAAGCTGAAAATAGAAAAGGTCATAAGCACACTCAGAAGAGGTGAGCACCTAACAAAGACCGTAGAAGAAACAGCACAATGGTTGCTAGATACACATATACCAAATGATCTACGCCACGAAGATACGCAAGAATAAGGCAAAATAAGAAACTTAGCAAAAAAAATAGCGCCAGATACAGCGAATGCCACATTCTTCACGGGGAAGGAAATGGCCATAGCGGTCAAAACATTCAAAAACGACAAAGCTCCAGGTATGGACTTGATAGAGATCAAAATATTAAAAATATCGGTAAGAGAAATCCCTAAACAATTCCTAAGGTTGTTTAATGAGTGCCTTCAGTGGGGCGTCTTTCCTAAAATCTGGAAGGAGGGCTCATTACGAGTCCTTCTGAAGGTTGAGGACAAGGACGTGAAGGACCCAAAATCCTATAGACCTATATGTCTCCTCCCTGTAATAGGGAAAGGCTTCTCTTCGAGAAGCTTCTCAAAATGCACCTAACAGACACGGCACTGGCGCCGGGAAAGATCTCTGATCGGCAGTTCGGTTTTATGCTGGGCAGGTCGACGGAAGATGCGGTCGTGGAGCTCCGGCGAGCGGTCTCTGCCTCCGAAGGGAGATATACCGTGGCGTTGCTCTTTGACATTTCCGATGCCTTTGACAACGTCTGGTGGCCCCTAGTGTTGCAAGGACTAAAGTCAAGAGAGTGTCCTAAAAATGTCTTCGAAGTTCTTCGAAGTTATTTCGATAAAAGACGAGTGAGCATCTCAATAGGCGATACAAAAGTATCGAAGTGGGCAACAAGAGGATGCCCGCAGGGTTCGGTGCTTGAGCCGATCTGCTGGAACTTAATGTTCGATGAATTACTAAGGATGCTAGACACAGGCTAAAGATCGCTTCATAGCATATGCAGACGATCTTCTTATATTGGTAAGCGGTAACTCCCGAAGGGAGATAGAAGTTAAAAGCCAGGAACTAGTAGACCAGATAGTTGGATGGTGCAAATCGGCCAAACTCCAAATCTCCGAGCGGAAGACTGAAGCAATTTTGCTCAGAAGTGAGGAGTTAAGGAGGGCCCAAGTCGACAGACAGGGAGGAGTACGCCAGGATAGAAAGCCAAAGAAAAGGAAAAGAAAAGTAAACTTTAAAAGTAGACCACCCGCTGTTAGGATAGGTGAGTCAAAAATCAAATTCAAAGACTCGGTTAGGTACTTTGGTGTTCATTTCGACAGAGGTATGCGAGTCGAATCACATTGCAAATATCTAAAGAGTAAAGTAGGATCACTCTTCAATAAGCTGGGCAAACTGGCAAGATCCCAATGGAGTCTTAAATATAAAACGCTTTACACAATTTACCGGGGAGTGTTCATCCCAGTAGTCACATATGCGGCTGCAGGATGGGCCGACCTGTGAAAGACAAGAAAGTTCTTAGGGCTGTGCAGCGCAAAGTGCTTATAGCACATACAAGCGCATATCGCACAGCATCGTGGGAGTCACTGCGTGGTAGCAGGACAAACTCCCATTGACCTACTCCTAGATGAGCGTAGGTCCCTATATGAGATAAAAAAGGGCAAGGACATAGAGATAAACGGAACCGTAATCGGAAAGGATACGGAAGACGTCAAGAAAATAATAAGGCGAGAGATAAGAAAGATGTGACAAACCAGATGGGAAGCCTTGACAAAGGGTCGAGTGACGTTCACTTTCTTCAACAACATACAAGGCTTCAGTCCGAATGGATTCAGCCCAACTATTGGTCCACACAGACTCTAACTGGGCATGGAAATTTCTATGCGAAACTTTCACAATTAAACCTCACTGAAGATAGCTCGTGCAAATGCGGAGCTAAAGAGGATACAGTCTGGCACCTCATCCTAGAGTGCCCAGAATTTGAGGCGCAAAGAATCGTCTTACGAGATGTAGTTTCTCATAACGAGTGGAAACTGCCTGAAGCGATACAATTCCTAGTATCAAACACCGAAGCATTTCAAACACTCGTCGACTTCTCTAAAGAAACTCTATGGATAAAGCAACCTCAAAGAGAGGACTAGATTCTGGAACTGCTCACCAAGACAGGACTGATACCCTTGAAGCGGTATGTGAAGCTGAGTCAAAGGAGACCTGCCCTTATTACAAGAACACTTCTGACAAAGCGACCCCGTAACTCATCAGGGTAAACACACGCACCACGAAGCAGTTTAGGGAAACACTTTCATTACAGGGTCAGAGCGTGCGTCTGGGGACGAAACGCAAATGAGTGGGCCTCCACGTGGTTCCCCGTGGGCGTGAGGCGCCTCGAGACCCTAGGACTCGAAACGCGTCGCGGCGAAACTGCTCATTCCTGCAGAAAAGCTCTGCAGGCGCTGCTGGGTTTTTCCATCGCCATTTTCGGGGCAGCTTCGCTGGCTGATAGATGGTAATCGTGGCATATACCTTTGTGGGTGAGCTGGCATGTTCGTTTCCGACTGCGGGTCGGAGCCAACTAACAATATACTCGTGCCTAGAGGCGTTCGACTTTCTCTACAAAGAGAGATTCATTCCACCTTTCCCCCTGTTTTCGACTTTCCACGCGAAGAGAAGTCCATCTTTACCTCGCCTCTACCTAGGGGCGTACAACTTTCCACGTAAAGCGAAGCCAACCTCAACTCTCCTTCAGAAAAGGAACGACTGACTTTTTCTTAGACAAGGAGAGGAGATGGAGTGGACCTCGCTTCACGTGGAAAACGCCTCATGATAGGGAGAAGATGGAAGTCGTTTCACGTGAAAAGTTTTACGCCCCGAGGCAGAGGAAGAAATAGAATTGAAATCACTTGGAAAATCGTACACTTCGAGACAGAGGAGAAGGTGAAATAGAACTCGCTTCACGTGAAAACGTGGTACGACGTACGACCCTAAATAGAAGTGGAAGTAGAGTGGACCTCCTCCCTTCGCGTGGAAAATCGTATGCCTATCAACAGGGTTGGCAAGTAACACGTTACTTTTTTTCGTTAACGAATGGGTAACATGACATTACATTTTCATCTGAGTATAAGTTTATGGAGACGCAATTACATTTTTGGGATAACGGTAATGATTTCAGTTACTTTTATCGTCACTTTATTTCTAACTACGTAAAAGTTTAGTGGTAACTACAGTCCTAGAAAACAGAGATGAAACATTAACGGTCCGATTGGCTGTCTAAATCACGCGATCACGACGCCTTTTTTTATTATATTTTACAGTTCACACGTATAGACTAATTCTCTATGTATGTGGTGATGAGATCACATGAGATTCTACGCAATAATATAATAAATGTCCTTGTGGAAAAAAGGCAACGGTGACCTATCCTAACTTGTTCAATGTCGCATGGTCACATCTCTGTTATTTAGGATTCTAGTTGTTAGTTGAGAGTTGAGACAAGTTTGAATCTTCCCCCTCGTGGGTTGCCACTTTGTCGTGGTGAGGGAGCTCCCCCTTGAGACGCTTCGCGGCTCGGGGGGGTCTAAGAACAACCTGTACGGACTCCTCCGTGATAGGAGGAATCTGTACGCCAGGTCCGGCACCCCAAGGGAGGTCTCTCTCTCTCTCTCTCTCCTCGAGGGAGGGATTCCTGGGGGTCTCGTCCTTTTTAGTAGTTCTCAATGTGCGGTAGGGATTGACGGTTCTGACTTCAATCGCCTGGTGACACCGTCAGGGGGAGGATGGCTCCCTTCATGTGCGTGATGTGGGGTTTCGACCCCCATTGCATGTGGACTCCCGTGGGGCCCTCCCCTCCCCCCTGTGGGGTGGGGCGATTCCCTCGGGGTTTTACGCGCGTAAGGGTCGACGCGGATGCTTCCGCAGGCGAGCCGGCCCGTATGCTGGGTGCTCCTGGCTGCGGGTTGACTCACGCCATGGATGGGAGAGTTTCCAAGAGCCTCGGCTCATTGCACTGGAAGCTCTCTCGTGAGATGCGGATTTTGTCCGTAGAGGAGTGGCGAGGAGCCGCACGGACGTATTCCGTGGTGGGGTCCTCGCCCCTCTAGGAGAGAGGCCGCGTGGCCGCTCGGACGTATTCCGAAGCAAGGTACGCGGCCCCTCGGACATATTCCGAGGTCGGGGCCGGGGGCGGTACGTCAAAGCTCGGCGCATCCGCGATGGCATCCCTTCCGAAGCGGGTGCGGTGGGTGGAGTAGTTGTTCGCCGTGGGACATGTAGCTCCATGGTGAACGTGCTGATCGCCACGGCGGTTAGGGTCCGGAACAAGCGCCGCTTCCGTGGCCCGACCCGTCCGTGGCGCCACCCGCATCGGTGCCCTCGAAGTCGGAGGCGGACTCCCGAAAGCCGCGGGCAGCGGGCCGTGGCCGTCCGCGATAAATAAGGGGCTGGAGGCCAGCGTCCCCGATAATTGATTGCGGGAATCCGAGCCAGCTGCCGGGGAAACTTGGGGCCCCCTCTCCTGAACATGTTCGGAGATGGGGTAAGGGCTCCTGGCTGGCGGAGCCGATGCGGGCAAGGGAATTTTCAACGATGTACTTACAACAACAACCATAACGAGGAGCAGTCTTGGTCGACGGGAGAATCGAGCAGTGAGACAGAGGATCGCAGTATGGAGGGATGTGACACCGAGTCAGGCTCCGTCCCGCTGGAATGGGACAGCAAAGGGAAAAACCTCTTGGAGGGTCTCGATAGGAAGAATCTATTTACGTCCCAAACTGGGAAGAGGATGAGGAACTTTTCTACCATGAAGAGGAGGATACTGCGCACGGTATGAACAGTCTGCTACTGAGAGGTGGAATAGGCTCTCTCCCGTCAGAGAATCGACCGGAGAGCTCGCCAGTGCCGGGTCCGTCGGAAGAGGCGGGGCCTCCCTCCCCAAGGATACGGCCAACAGCAGTTCGCCCAGGCCCTCGGTTCACCAAGGTCACTAGGGCCCGCAGTAGAAGTCAACCTAGACTGAGGAAGGACAGCACCTCGGATTCGGGACACTCGGAAGAGAAAAGAAGGAGGGAGAAGAAGCTATCGGACTCCTTTTTCCAAAAGCCCGGTGACAACGAGAAGGATGCATTGGGATTCCGGAAAACCTCCCGACAAAATCTCAGTGATAGACAGCGACTGCGATACACAGGATAGCCAAGCTCCTACAGAAACCATTAGGAAGAGGAAGACTACCTAGCCAAGCTCCGAAATTTAGTAATACAACGGAGTATTACATAAGCAGGAGGGAGGCAATCAGAATGGCCAATGAAGAGAAGAAGAGAAGTCTCCAACTGGTCAGAGAGGAAATGATACGAGGCCTATCAGGCAGTGAGCGCCTCAAAAAGTCGAAGCTCGATCTCGATAAGTTGAGGGAGGAGGTGGAGGCCAAATGAGAACTTGGCAAAAAAGGTACACGAGTACCAAACGGAAATTATGAGAATTGCCATCCTCCAACTTGAAGGGGACGTACCAAAAGTCCCTAAAAATAGCAGCAGCCGCGACACTCGGATGCATGTGCTCCGTGCTCGGACCGAAAAGTCTCTGAAGGAAGCTAGGGATGAGCATATACAAATCCTCAGTAAAGAACTTGAGGATTTGAAGGAGAGAACAAGACTGGAAAGGGAAGAAGAGATTAAAGGAGGCAATCGACAAAGCGGACAGATATCTCGCGGAGCTAGATATCCTAAAAGGAAGGAGCAAAGAAAGAAGCGAAGATATGGGAAGGATTGGACTAAGACCCAGCAAGGAGAACAAGGATAGGAGACTCCAGGCAATTCCGATGGAGATCGAAGACGAGAAGGACGACGGGAACAAGATAGAAAAGGTAGCCTTGCCCCCCGCAATACGACCGGCCATACAGAGTAAGGTCCGGAGGATCCTGGAGGACAGAATACTCACTAACCAGGAGATCAGGGAACTGGACTCCAGAATCAGCAAGGATAAGGGACCTAAGAAGAAGAAGGCATCTAGAGTCCCAGATCGGAAGAAGGATACTGAAAGTACCACCAAGGGATCTCTTTCGGACATAATTAGGGACACAGTGATCGGAATCCTGAAGGAACTGGAGGTGGGAAGTAGAAAAAATCCGATCAATATCCCTCCACCTACAACACCCATCAAAAGAAAAAGGCCGAATCGCAGGACCAAAATCGGGGAAGTACCTCCCAGGCCAGCAGGAGCGAAAGCCAAGGGGAAGGAGGTCTCAGTCCTCCCTCTGGAGACAAAGAAAGAGAAGGTCTCCTCCCGAGCGAAAGAGGATGAGAGAATCCCAGCACTCGCAGGTATACCTTGGCAGGTACCCTGGGAGTAGGTTCCTGGGAAGGAAGGAGAGAAAAAAGACCTCGCAAAACACCCCGGCACCGAAGGGAAAGGATCCCGGCTAAAACACAGAACAGGACGGTTAACGTGACGAAAAGACCGCTGCCGTGGTACAAAAAAAAAGAGAGAGAATCAATGTCGAGGAAATCGGCATTAAGGAGATCCCATCGAAAGCCCATACGGGAGCATTCCTGTTGGAGATACCGGGCCCCGCAGGGGCGGCTCAGGCGGACTTGTTACTAAGCTATGAGAGGTACTGGCCGACAAGGATGGAGTTCGCATTTCCCGACCCGTTAAAACGGCCGAAATAAGAGTGAGGGACATTGAAGACTCAGTATCCCAACAGGAGGTAGCCAGCGTAGTAGCCCGGGAAGGTGGCTGCGACGCCGGAGACATAAAGGTGGGTCCTATCAAAAGAGCCTCGAATGGACTGGGTACAGTATGGGCCAAATGCCCCTTAGTGGCAGCTATCAAGGTTGCACGGCTAAGGAGGATTAGAATGGGATGGACGTCCACGAGGATCGATCTTCTGCCGGATCGGCCCCTACACAATTACAGGTGCCTGGAAAAAGGACACGTAAGGGCGGAATGCCGAAGCGAGGTAGACAGGACCTTCAGCTGCTACCGATCGAATGGACACAGAGCCATTGAATGTGACGGATCGGTCAACTGCCCATTATGTGCAGACGCTGGTCTACCATCGAGTCATAGAATTGGGGGGAAGGCGTGTAATCCCTCAAAAAGAGACAAAATCTCTCCTAGCACCCTCCGCGACTCCTGCCGCGAATCGTAATGCTACGCGGATCGCGAGACCACGCACGTGCTCCGATTCGCGGCAGGGATCGTGGAGGGGGCATCGACCTACAGCAAAGATCGTATAAATACGAAACGATCGATACGTCGATCAATAATCCCTCGATCGCTTGAAACGAAAGATTCTCAAAGGCAAGAAATTCATAGAAGCGAGAGATTTCCAGAAGCGAGAAAGATCTTCCATGTGTCATTCTCTACCAGGACGATAATATGACCTACACAAATGAAGAATATTACGATATGCTGATGATACTAGGTGAGTGCCACGGACAGCATTATCCTGCTGCAAGGCGGAATTGTATCCGAACCGTCAAAGACATTCATCGGCCACTGTCATATTCCGAGCGGCTCAAAGATTATACGAAACCGGCAGTGTCCTACCAAATAATCACGACGTTGGTAGAAATCGTGTCGCAAGAAATTTACGAAATACAAAAGAAATTATTCGAGCTATTGAGCGAAACCCTGAAACGTATTCGGGTTATTGCTCGGGAACACGGATCATCGTATTCGACCGTTCAGAGGATATTACAAGAAAAAAAATGGCATGCTTTTCATTATACACGTGTGCAACAGTAACGACCAGAAGATTATCCTCTAAGGAAAACGTTCTGCGAAAACTTTTTAAGAAGAGTAGATCGAGATCCAAGATTTCCATCTCGAATAATATTCAGCGATGAATCGCTATTTACGCAAGAAGGGATATTTAATTCGCATAACATGCATTTATGGAGCGATGAAAATCCCAGACTTACGCGAAATAGAAACTTCCAAATTCGTTGGAAGATGAATATCTGGGCAGGAATTATGGGAACGCAGATATTAGGTCTAGTTATTCTTCCAGATATTTTGAATAGCGAAACATATTTGAAATTTTTAAGGGATAATCTACCAGATTTTTTAGAAGAAATCCCATTATTCGAGAGAAGCAAGATCGTATTTCAGCAAGACGGTGCGGGACCACACAACGCTAGAATTGTGACAGATTATTTAAATCAGCAATTTCCTAGACGATGGATGAGTCGATACGGCCCAATACGTTGGCCCGCAAGATCTCCAGATCTTAATCCTCTGGATTTCTTTTTTTGGGGATATTGCAAGGAATTAATTTATAAAACGCTTCTCGAAGACATGGAATATCTTGATACAAGATTGCGGTATGCCGTATGGGCCATCGAAGAAGATGTGATGCAAAACGTGCAAAGAAATTTATTGAGACGTATGAGAGCCTGCGTTAGAATGGATGGTGGACATTTCGAGCACCTCTTATAAAATTACTTTATCCATCACAATCAATCCGTTCTTTTTAGAGCGACAGACAGCAATCCGCCCTTTTAAGGGCGACCAATACTTTCTTACATGGAATATCTCTCTTATGTAAAAAAGATCAAGAGATGGAGAGAACGTACAAGAAATATTATATAATAACTTATTTTGTAAAAGATTTAATAATTATTCACCGCGGACGCAACACTATCGTACAGCATTACGTTTCATGTAATACTACTTAAGAAGCATTACTCTGTTTGGAAGAAAAATCAATGTCAGAAAAATCAATTATACAACATAACATGAAATATTCTGATATTGATTTTTTGATATTGATCGATTCGATGTCGATTTGATGCTTTCGACATCGAACGATATCGAACCGATATCGATTCGATTCTGACTGAGACATCCGTGTTTTGACAGCGCTAGTACAAACATAACCAATAAAATCGATCAGCTGCTTGCTATCGTTGAGTGAACGCGTCGTGTGTTAGTAAACAATCGTGTGCTTTTTTCTTCGAGTGATATTCAGTCGACGAATAATTAATCGGCAGTGATTTATAATAATTAACTAACAGATTCTCTATTAAAATCGAGTGCATGCTATCGTCGAATAAACGCGGCGTGTGATTATCTTTCTTCGAGTGAGTTTCGGTCACCGAATGATTAATTGATAATAGTTAAAATGGATCATCGGTAGTAAAACAGATACTTAACTGATAGAGATACAGTAATAAATTTTTTGAGTAATCATTGAAATATTGTACTTCGTTTTCTTCAAGTTAATGAATAGCTGTACGCTGAGCGTAAACGTATCGAAGTGATGCGTTTTATAAAAAACAAAGTATTTTAATGGTTACTCGATCTGCGTGCATCAATGGGAACGAGTGATTTCTAAACTTGTTAGAGGAATGGAAGTTTAACTGACAAAAGTTTGGAGCTGTACGTGATCCATCAATGATCGATGGAAGTTTTTCTTGTTTCTCAAGCTGCAGCATGTCGAAGTCATTAAACTTTTTCAAGATAATTTGTGTGTGTGTGTGTGTGTGTGTGTGTGTGTGTGTGTGAGAGAGAGAGAGAATGCGATCGCATATGCATGCGTGTGTAGCGATCGTCTGATCGTAACGAGGGTCCCCCGTACGGTCTGCGTCGGACAGTGAGAAACGCTGCTCCTGGCTACCTTCTCTACGCGCCCTGTCATTCGCTAATTATTTCTTATTATAATTTAAAAACTACGCTTTTGACAAAATTTTGACAAAGGAAAAATCGTCTTAGAATTAAGTCAGGAATATGACATTTCAAGGATAATATATTCATTTTGAATCACCCTGTATATATATTGTGACGTTTTCCGTCCGTCACAAGGGCCGCAGGGCCTGACCGAACAGTGCAGTCTGGGGTCCTGAATCCTCTCTCATTTTGGAGGGGGGCGGACGCACCTGCGCTTTTTTTTGTTCTTTCCGCGACATTGTTTGCGTACCTTGCGCCTTCCGCGTTTCCGTTTTTCTTTTCTTTGTTATTCCCGTACTGAGGGTAATAGAGGCCGGCGACTCTTGCGATCCCGACGGAGTGACGCTACCTCACCGGAGAGAAGAGGAAGAAGGACGACCAGGAATGATAGTCAAGAGACTATCGATACGGATGGACCAGCCGGGGGCGCACGACACCTGACCCCGAGTTGCACGCAGGTGATATCCTTCTTTCACTATTACGCCCTTTTGGATTATCGCAAGGCATCTTTTATCGCACCCTCTTCCAGGCGCAAAGCGGATCGAGAGTCAGTACGGCATGACGGGGAAGGCCACTCTACGCCCAAGGACGGCGAGAGGCCCGGATAGGCACCTCGAGGCCATGAGGCGGTCCAGAAGAGACTCCAGAGACCACTCGAATTTCGCGCGCCAGGTCATGCGACAAGGGCATGACGCGGCTTCCGCGGTTAGCGGAGTCACGCGCCAATCAGGCGCGATAAGGCCCCCTCGCGGGGATAACGAGCCCTGCGTGCGCCCAGAAGGATTAGCGCCCGGCACTTGAGCTGTGGCCCGTGTAGAGAGAGCACGCGAGAGGACGAAGGACGTCAGCGGCCTCAGCGTATCTCAAGGTCGACCAGAAGCGCACCTGCGAGGGAGATTCGGTGAGACGAGCGTCGCTGCTGAAAAGTCGCCGGTTTCCGTGTCCGGGAGGCAAGTTTATCGGGATTCTGTCGGGTGTAAGATTTTGAGTGCACGTGGCATTACCGTGCAGTAGATTTCCGGAGATTTAGAGTACGCGTGTCGCCTCCCGGCACGGCCCTTATCGTCGGGATAATTGTGCGTCCGCCAAGGTCACAGCCTTATCACTCGTGTCGGTTTCTTTGTATCGCGGATCATATGTTACGTCGAACTTCCGTATTGTAGTATTGTCGCGTATCGTGCCGTCTCGAGCGTCTATAGTGTAAGATTTGCATGTCTATTCGGCTCTCTGTGTCATAGTCAATAACGACCATTCATAATAGTGGTTAATAATAGACGTATTCTGTAGTATCGAGACTGTATAGCGTCGAATTTGCACGTACTCGAGCCGTCTCCGCATCTCAGCTGAGCGGCGCGAGGCCCCGCGAGCGCGCACGAGGTCACGCCATGTCCACGCGGCAATCGTTGCCGAATTTCTTAGCATTTGCGAGGCGATGAAGTATGGTTCACATAATTCGCGAGAGTATTCCGGTGTGGCGTGAACTCGTGTCGCGGGAATTTAACGGAGTTGATACGCCTAGCGTAAAACCTCGGGGCTCGCGTAAGTCAGTTATCGCGCTCAAATAGAACTTACCGTCTCGATTGTATCGCCAGATGTAATTGGGAGTCGAAGACTCATCTAATATATTTGTTACTTTTGTTATTGTTAATCCGTATGTCTTTTATTCTCGCCCCTATTCGCTCCTCCAAACGCTCTGCTATCCTCGACCGCGAACCGCCCCCTCTGCCATTTCCGAGACTGAGCTGCCGGTTGAGAGCCCGTCGACATTCGCAGTTCATTAAAAGGGCATAAAGAAAATATCGCGTAATTTCTAGAAAGAGTGGCACGCTCGCTCGTGCCTGGCGCCCAACTATTGTTTTGTGATTATGTGCCGCCCTTAAGAGCGGCCGCGTGAAGACGCGTTTCTGTCACGTTTCGTTTAACGCCACCCGTCATCCGATCGCCTACGAGAACCTTAGCTGTGAATGTGCGATGAAGTTGCGCCATGCTCGTGAGTGCGGTTGCAATATATATATATATATATACGAGGTCTGTCCCAAAAGTATCCGACCAACCTCCATTTTTCGGCGCTTGCCTTATTCTTCGTCATCCGGTTGGTGGCATCCTTCGAAGTAGTCCTCATTTGATTGAACAACACGCTCATATCGATGCTTCCACTTCCCAAAGCAGTCTTGAAAGTCAGTTATTGGAATCGCCTTTAGTGCATTCGTCGCATTGGTTTCAACAGTCTTCTTGTCGTCGAATCGGTGTCCTTTAAGCGGCATTTTCAATCGAGGAAATAGCCAAAAGTCGCAGGGAGCTACGTCGGGACTGTACGGAGGCTGGCGAAGCTGTACAACATTGTGTTTTGATAAATACTGCTGCACAAGGTTTGATGCATGCGCTGGAGCATTGTCGTGGTGAAGAAGCCAGTTTGCCAAAAGTGCGGTCGTTTTCTTCTAATTGCATCACGCAATCTTTTCAAAATTTCAACGTAGTACTCTTTGTTGATCGTCTGACCTGCAGGAGCATATTCGTGATGCATGACGCCTTCATAATCGAAAAAAACAATCAACATTGACTTGATTTTGCTCCGACTTTGACGTGCTTTTTTTGGTCGGGGCGAAGAAGCATGCTTCCACTGCGGAGACTGTTGTTTTGTTTCAGGATCATAACCATAAACCCATGATTCATCACCAGTAATAATCTTTTTGAGCAAATTTTCATCACTATTGATCATTTCCAGATTGTCCTTAACGATTTCTAATCGAAGGCTTTTTTGCTGTTCTGAGAGCAGTTTTGGGATGAATTTAGCACACACACGAGTCATGCCCAAATCCTCGCTTAAAATTCGGTAAACTGTACTTTTTGGTATTGCAAGGTCATCTTCTAGTTCCCTCACAGTCAAACGACGATCTTGTTCAATTGCCACTCGCACACGCTCAACATTATCCGATGTTTTTCCCGTCGCAGGTCGACCAGAACGAGAATCACTGTCAACAGACGTGCGGCCATTTTTAAACCGCTTATACCACTCTTTTATTTGTGTTTTGCCCATACACTCGTCTCCAAAGGCCTTTTGCAACATTTCAATAGTTTCTGCACAAGTTTTTTCAAGTTTAAAGCAAAACTTGATGCAAATTCGTTGCTCAACTTTTTCGGTCATTTTTAGCTACTTAAAAATCCGACGAACGTGAAAAAGACACTGTAAACAAATACACACTGCGTATGAACTATACGTCCTACTAGTGTCGGCGACCAACCGATAAGTTCGTAAGGTCCTACTGTTGACGTTCCTGCCCAGTAGAGGTCGCTAGAACACTTTGGCGCGAAGATATAAATGCAGGTCGGATACTTTTGGGACAGACCTCGTATATATATATGTATATGTATAGATATATATATATATATATATATATATATGTATATATATAGAGTAATTGAAAGATTAAATTATTTAAGCAATGAAGATCCAGCTTCGATCATTATAGGCATTTTAATATCTAGTATTGATTGTGTTCTCATATATCTCTAAAATAAAGATTCTTAATATTGTTTACATAATGAAATTATTCGAAATGAATTCCCATTAGAATTATTCAATTATTCTTTAGATTTCTATTATTTTCTAGGAATAATTCCGCTACAAAAAATGTGTTCTCAGGAGGATTCGTGATCGCTGAGCTATATTGGTACAAATTATTTCGATAGATTAAAAGGAAAATTAATTTCGATAGATTTAAAGAAAATAAGGATTGTAAGCCAAAACTAAAAATTTTAATACAGTATGTCTAAAATACAAAAGTTTCAAATAGACGTTTCGATCTATATAAAATCACTGTCAACTATACTAGATAGATAGATTTATTATTTACCAATAAAAAATAAAAATAATGGCTATAACGGTCAAAGCTTTAACGCTTAAATAATTCAATCTGAATTACTATATTTAGATATTATATATGTACACTGCAGTGCATTAATTCGCTGAATCATAGTAGCGGCGCCCGACTTATCGCCCGACTTATCGACGCTCGACTTATTTTTTACTCAAATACTATCAACTTTATAAAAAAAAGTGCAAGAAAATAAAAATCATTTATTTTCTTCTCATAGAACTCTAAGAATTTTTTCAGAATTTTTTATTAACTTTTTAGTGCATTTTCTTATTTTTGATAAGTCGGGTCGCTACTATGATTCAGCGAATTAATGCATTGCACTGTACATGCATAATATCATACTTCTAGTCATTCGAACTGCGCGCCGAATTGGTTTTTATAAATGCAATTAAACTACTGTAGTATCATAATATCATGAATTAAATTAACAAACAACTTTTAATAATTTGATGCTCAACCAAGGCATCCTTTGAAAGATGTTAATATGCTGAAAAATTAAATTTTATTATTTACCGTTAATAACATTGAGAATGACCTAATATAGATATATTGAAACGCCTGTTTGAAATTATTATTTTATACGCACGCTTTCAGTATTAAAATTATATTTCTGAAATAGGTTTCAATTCGTATAAAAATTCTGAGAAATATTTTCACCAAGGATATTATCCTTCTCAATTTTCCTAACTTTTATTTATAAATTGTAATAACACCACATCCAAAAACAGAAAGGATTTGAAGTAAATTTTACCATCTCCTATACGCCGCAATTGAAGAGCGGAACTAAGAGCGACCTAATCATAGTCTGATAGAAAAAATAAGAGGACTTCCGGTTGCGAGAGAGTTTCCCCCCGGGGAGTTTTTTGTTACAGTGAACGGGGTGGAAAACCCTAGAGAGCTTGCCAAAAAGTAGCTCGTTTTTTCGGGGCGAAAGAGAGCGAAAGTGAGGAAATACCATCCTAACCTTAAACAGCGAAGTGTCAAGAGCCGGCCAACGACCCAGAACATCTGGGGATCGAAAGAGCGGGGGCGCAGGTAGGGCGGAAGGGCAGTGGACCAGATCCATCACAGATCCATCACAGGAAAGCCGGACGAGCTCGAAGAGGTGGCGGTCCGAGGAGGGTATGAGCGAGAGAGCGGAGAGTGAGAACGATAAAGCCGAAAGTTCAATCGGGTCGGCAGAGGCGAGTGGGGACAAGGGGCAGGAGTGGCTCAGCGGCAAGTGGGGAAACGTAAGCGTTTGGAAGTGCGAAAACAAGAGCACGCCGGGGAAAGGAAGAAGGGGAAGACCAACGAAGGCAGAGAGCTTGGCGCGGGAGCGAAGGGACGGTAGTGCGAGCGGCAGTATTTTCTCAATACTGGCGAAACGCAATAGAAGCAGTGGTTCCGAGTCGGAGCAAGAGGATAAAGATAAAAAGAAGCAGAGAGTAAAGAACGACGAAGAAAAAGCGGATATTAAGGAAGAGAGGAAAGAACAGATAGAAGGCACGATGGATAAAATGGAAGAGATGCTGAGAAAACTGTTGGCGGAAACGAAACAAGAAATTTTAGATAAAGTCGAGCAAAAAGGAGAGGAAATAAAGAGAGAGATAAAAAAGGAAATGAAGGATGAGATCGAAAAAATAAGAGCGGAAGAAAGAAAGGCAAGAGAGAAATTAGAGAACGAGTTAAAAGAACTAAAAGAAAAAGTACAAGAGATGGAGAAGAAGAACATCGATCAAGAAAGAAGAGAAAGAAGATTGAATATTGTTATAAAGGGGGTAGAAATAAAAGGAGGAAATGTAAGAGAGGCTGTGACAGGTGTGTTTGAGAAAATGGGAGTGAATGAGAATGAAATTAACGTGAAGGATGCATATATGATTAGAGTGAAAGAGAAGGAGAGTATGATAGTGGTAAAATTGAGCAGCATGTATGACAAGAGAAAAGTAATGGAGAATAAAAATAAATTGAGAGGGTCAAGAGTGTACGTGGATGACGATATGATGAAGAGTGAAAGAGATAGACAGAGTGCGATTAGGGGGTGGGCAAAGAATGAGAGAGCTAAAGGTATGCGTGTGAAAGTAGGGTTCGGGAGGGGATGGATGAATGGAAAAGAGTATGTGTGGAAGAGTGAACGAGAATGTATGTGTGAAGTGGATTTCTAAAGAATGCTTGCAGTGTGAATGAGAGAAAAGAGAAAAAAGAGGAAGCCACTCAAATAGAAAGGAGGGGGAGGGGTAAAGGGAGAGGGAAAGGAGTTAGGGGGGTGGTATGGAATGTTGCAGGGCTAAAAAAGAAGGACGAAGAGTTTTGGAAATTTTTGAATGATTTTGATGTGATTGGGTTGATAGAAACGTGGGTGGATGAAAGAGAGTGGGAGAAGATAAAAGATAAAATGCCAGAAGGATGGCGTTGGAAGTGCCAGATAGCTACGAGAGAGGGGAAGAGGGGAAGAGCGAAGGGGGGAATTGTGACAGGAGTGAGAAGGGAATTAGAGGAAAGAGAAACTGGGTATGATGAGAGGGAGGGCATTCAAGAAAGGGAAGTGGTTATAGATGGAGAGAGGTGGAGATTTGTAATAGTGTATAATAGGGAGGGACAAAAAGAAGGTCTAGAGGCCTTAAAAGAGGTCATTAAGGAAGAGGAAGAGGGAATTTTAATGGTAGCAGGGGATTTTAATGCGAGAATAGGAGTAAAGGAAGGGTGGAGTAGACAAAATACAGAGGGAGACGGAATATCGGAGGAGGTGAGTAGAGAGTCTAGAGATAAAGTGGTAAACAAGCAAGGAAAGGACTTGATGGAGGTGATAGAAGAAAGAGGGTGGATGGTGCTGAACGGAGTAAAGGAAGGGGATGAGAAGGGGGAGTGGACCTATGAGAAGGGAGGAGGGAGGTCAGTAATTGACTTTGGTATAGTGAACTGGGAGGCTTGGGAGAGAGTGGGGGGATTTGAGGTGGGGTGTAGGGGGGAGTCAGACCATCAGCCAATCATGATAGAACTAGGGACATATTATGAAAGGGAGGAAGAGAGGAGGGGGGAAGAGATAAGACTGCAGGACTGGTCAGAGGAGGGGATAAGAAAGTACAGGATGGCCATAGAAAAGGTAAAATGGATAGGGGGAGGGGTAAGGGAGAGATGGGAGGAATTGGAAAGAGAAATTAATAAGGCGGTGGAGGTTAGAAAAAGGGGAAAGAGGAAAGGGATGGGATGGAGCCCGTGGTGGGATGCCAAGTGTAGGGAAAAAAAGAGCGAGATGAATAGAGCGAGAAGACGGTATAGGAAAGAACAGAAGGAAGGAAGATATGAAGAATTCGTGAGGTGTAAAAAGGAGTATAGAAAGCTGTGTGAGGAGAAAGAGGTGGAATATAAGAGACGGGAGGAAAAAGAGATAGAAAATATAAAGACAGAATCGGAGGCATGGAAATTTATAAATAGAGGGAGGAGGAAAAGAGAGGGGGTATGTAAAGAAATTTCGATGGAGGAGTGGATTACGTACTTCATGGGAAGCTTAGGAGGAGTCGAGGAAAGAGAAGGGAAGGGAAGTAGAATACTGGGTGTGGAAAGGGCAGAAGACGGAGGGATAGGGATAGAAATGGTAAAAAATGAAATAAGAAGGTTAAAAAGAGGGAAAGCAGCAGGATTAGATGGAATAAAGAATGAGGCATGGAAAGAAGGAGGGGAAATAATTGGGAAAAGGTTGAAGGAGATATTAAAGGGGGTGTGGGAGGGAGAAGGATTCCCAGAGAGCTGGAGGGTAGGAGTAGTGGTACCGATATGGAAAGGAGGAGAGAGAAGGGAGCCCGGAAACTACAGGGGGGTAACGATGACGAGTACAGGATATAAGATATATGCGAGTATTTTAAATAGAAGGTTAGTGGCAGAGCTCGAATTGAATGGTGGGTGGAGTAGGTCGCAGGCCGGTTTTAGGAAAGGGCGAGGGACCGTGGAAAATGTTAAGATCGTGAAACATATAATAGGAATAAGGTTAGGACAGAAGAAGAAAGTGTGGGCATTCTTCATAGATTTAAAGGCAGCTTTTGATAGAGTGGATAGAAATGTTCTATGGGAAATGATGAGGAGAAGAGGGGTGAGTGAGGGCTTAATAGATAGAGTTATGGAGGTATATGAGGAAACGAGATGTGTTGTGAGGATAGGGGATAACGTATCAAGGGAATTCTGGGTGGATAAGGGGGTAAGGCAGGGTTGCCCAATGAGCCCGACCCTGTTTAATATATATATAGCAGATATCGAGGAGGAGCTAAAGAAAGGGAATGGAGGGATTCGGGTGGGAAAAGACAAGATGTGGTCAATGGAGTATGCGGATGACATAGTGTTGCTAGCTGAAGAAGAAGAAGGATTAAGAGATATGATAAGGAGAGTAAAAGGATATATAGAGGGGAAAAAACTGGAATTGAGTGCTGATAAGTCCAAGGTGATGGTGTTTAAAAATAAGGGAGGAAGGGAGAAAGAAAGATTCTGGTGGTGGGGAGAGAAAAGGATAGAGGAAGTGAAAGAATATAAATATTTAGGGTATGTGATAACTCGACATGGAGGGGATAAAGAACATGTGAGAGAAAGGGTGAGAAGAGCTAGAGTCGCCATGGGATGGGTATGGAGTTACGGGGAGAGAAAATTTAAGGGGGATATAAGATGGAGGCTAAAACTATTTGACAGTATAGTGAAAGGAATTTTATTTTATGGGGTGGAAATGTGGGGATATAGGGAATGGAAGGAGGTGGAAGCGATTCATGAAAAATATTTGAAGTGGATCTTAGGATTGGAAAGGGTAACACCAGGTTATATAGTACGGGAAGAGTTAAAAAGAAATAAATTGAGGGTAGAAACGGGCTGGAGGGCAGGGAAGTTTGAAGAAAAATTGGAGAAAGGAATGGGAGGGGAAATTGGGAGGATGTGTATAATTGAGAAGAGAAAGAGCGAAAGAGAGAAGGAGAGGAGTGGATGGTCAAAAGAGAGCATCGAGAGGGGAAATTATCTATGGCGAGGAGGCATGAGTGAGGTAGCCATGAATGAATGTGGAGAGAATAAATGGGAGCGCCTGAGGGAAAGGGATATAGAAGTGGACATACAAGAGAGAGGAGAGAAAGTGAGAGTGTCTAGGTCGTGCGAGAGTTATAAGAGAGTGTATGGGATACCGATGTATATAAGAACGTGTAAGAGAAATGAGGGGAAGAAAATGGTGAAAATAGCAAGATGGAGATGCGGGAATGAGGAGAGGGGGAATAAGTATTGGTTGAATGAGGAGGAGAGGAAGTGTAGACTGTGCGCAAGAGAGAAAGAGAGTGTGGACCATTTAAAGAATAAGTGTGTGTATGTGAGGGAGAGAAGAGAAAGAAATGTAGATGTTTTAAATGAAGATGGGAGAGGAATAAGATGGATGGAGATAGTAGAGCAACTCAGGGGAGAGAGAGAGAGAGAGAGAGAGAGGGAGGGAGAGAGAGAGAGAGAGAGAGAGAGAGAGAGAGAGCGGGGGGGAGAGAGTGAGCGAGTGCGAGAGTGAGTGGGATATGATAGAAAAATGTCAGTGTATATCTCGTATAATAATGTAATGTACTGAATTAATGTAATGTACTGTATAAGGAAGTCCATTGTAAACACTTTATGTGAAATGCAATAAATTACTACTACTAGAAAAAATAAGAGTTCTGCTTTTCAACTTTAACTTAAAGAAAACAATGTGAAGTGAAGCAATATATGCCGCGACATATCTGCTTAATAAGTCACTATTAAAAATCAATAATGTAAATTCTTCAGTGGAAAAGTTTGAAAGAAAGAAATTGAATTTAATTCGGGTTTGCATTTTTGTATGTGAGGCTTATGCCAAAGTACAAAATCCAATAAAAAAATTAGATGGAAAAAACAAAAAAATACACCTATATGCACCGACAGATTACCGACTATAGAAAGAAAAAAGGCTGAAAAGAAAAAAAATTCTGGCAAAAGACGTTAAATATAACGAATAATTGTACTCGAACAAAGATTGTAAGCTCTATGAACTCCACAACAAGAATCACTCCTTATTTGGAAGAGAATTGCGAAGTCATTTTCGTCAATCATTTTCGTATTGGAAAAAGAATATAAGACAAACAACGCCTAAAAAGAAGAAATCATAAACATCACACATAAACATAAATATGAAAGATCGGCGTAGATTATGAAATCTTCAGCCCAGTATTAAGTACAGTTTCCTTGAAAGCATTATTTACATTAGCACCCGAAAAAAATTATCGCATAATATCGATTGACGTAAAAACTCTTTTTTGTACATGACATGAAGATATATTCATATATCCTCCGAAGAATTTAATTATAAGAATGAACTTTGTAAACCGATTAACTCGGTATATGGTCTCAAGCACCACTAATATGAAATCAATGTTTCACAGACTTTTTAAAGCAACAAATTAAAACAAATAAAAAACCTAAAATAAATGTATTTTGAAACATAAAGAAACAGTTCAATATTAAAGTTTAAAATTTCTTAACAGATGTCGATAAACATTTTTGATAAATATTGCACATTTTTTTTCGTGTTTAAATTATTAGTAAACAAATAGCGGTAATCAAAACCATGCTTACAAAAACTGCCAAACATCAACCTTAACTATTGATGAGCAGTTTCTGTAATTGTGATTTTGGTTACCTCTATTTGTTTACTGCTGAACGCTTTATTATCTGAATAATCCTATTACTCGTTGATCACTATTTGCAGATAACCAGGCCTAAAAAGAAGTCATAAAAATTACGTTATCCCAATAATTATTCAAATTTTCATGAACTCATGTTAATCATCTTGTGACATATTTTGTATCAGAAGAGGTTCATAAAATGTGGAACGATATTTTACCTTGCCTACTCATGCAACCGATGTCTAATTATCTCAACATTTATATCCTTCTCACGAAGCTGATTTCAAGCTTGGTGCAATGTTAGAATAAGGTTTCGTTCAAATATACAAATAATTATTTTATCAGTAATTATGATGATGAGAGGAGCCAGCTCCGATGACCTTGACCTTGATTGTTGTCAAGGTTGTGATCCTTCCAACAAGTTTTAGCCGTCGCTCGTTATTCATTAAAAAGTTATTAACAAAAGAAGTTCAATATAACACGAAAATTCCCTGTTTTAGAATATGTTTGATAGTCGTGTATTGTAGGGGATGTCGCGCCGACGACTGCGATTTTGACATTTATTGTCAAGGTTATGACCCTGAAAGACCTCGAACAAGTTTTAGACGGCTTTCACCTTCGACTCTCCTTCTCCCCCCCCCCCTCTCCCACAAAGGGGCGCACAACTCTCACTTTCGACCTCTCCCCTTCCTCTTGCTTCAGGGGCGCACGACTCTCACCTCCGACTTTCACCTACTTCTCTCCCCTGCAAAGGGGCGCGCGACTCCCATAATTGTACTGTTGCACATGAGTTTCGACTTTCCACGCAAAGCGACTTTTCATACGAAACGAGTTCTACATTTCGTTTGTTGCCTAGGAATGTTTGATTTCTTATATTTATCTTATATTTACATGTTCACACAATAACAGAGACATACCATGTAATTGTAGATATATTCTCTATTTAGTAGTTGTAGAATTCTCAACGAGCGAACATGCAATTGTACGTGTTTCTATATTTGATTGATTTGAAAGAATTAATTTCTTATCTTTGTGAAAAAAATATCATTAGGTAAACAATTGAATGTCCGCGATGTAAGACGGTTCTTAATATGTAAATATACTTCAAAAACTTCAACTTTATTGTTTCATTGTACCGGACATTACTACAAAGTTGGTGGACGAAAAATGCAAGGAAAACATGCAATTTTAAGTAGAACCCATTCAATAGAACATTTTTTTTTTTATTTTCGACTAGGCTTAGATAGAGCATGCCGTATAATTGCTTATTTTTTGATGTTACGTCCTCCTCGGTAAGTTTTTGCAATTTGAATTGAACATGGATTCGCATGGTGTTGTTGATTGGATAAATTTTTGTAGAGAAGTAATAAAAATAAATATGTAATATATTGAGTACAAATTAGTTCGGTCCGTTTTTTTTGTGTTCAAAAATGCATTTATTTCAAAACAAAATGAATGAACAGATTAATTAAAGTATTGTCCATCGCTGGCTACTACTTTTTCCCATCTCTCAGGCAATTTTCGAATTCCATCTCGAAAAAATGACTCGTCTTTAGAGGCGATCCAATTTTGGAGCCAATTTTCGATTTCTTCGAAATAAGTCAACCGGTGACGTGCTATATCCTTCGGAAACAACCAGTAATCAGAAGCAATGTCCGGAAAATACGGCGGGTGCGGTAAAACATTCCATTTGAGCGTTTCCAAATATTTTTTTACGACTTTTGCGACATGAGGCCGAGCGTTGTCATGAAGAAAAATAACTTTATCATGTCTTTGCTCGTATTCCGGCCGTTTTTCTCGCAATGCACGGCTCAAACGAATCAATTGTAGCCGATACCGGTCGCCCGTAATGGAATCGCCAGGTTTCAGCAGCTCAAACAACACCCTTTTGATCCCACCAGATACAGAGCATGATCTTCGAACCATGAATGTTCGGCTTTGATGTTGATGTTGAGGTCGATGACAACGATTGACCGGGCTTAGCGTAGTATTTTTTCTTCTTGGGGTTGTCGTAGAATATCCACTTCTCATTTCCAGTCACAATCCGATGCAAAAAAACCTTTTCTTTGTTGTCTTTGAATCAGCAAGTGAAAAATCGCCTTTCAACGTCTCTCGGTTTCAGTTCATAAGGCACCGAATTTCCTCTTGTTTTTGAATTATTCCCAAAAAATTAATAAACTTTCAATCGTGCAGAAACGGCTTGTTGAGTTACTCTCAATGATTCTGCAAGCTCCTCTTGCGTTTGACTCTGATCTTCTTCGAGTAATGCCTCTAATTCTTTGTCTTCGAATTTTTTTGGCTGTCCAAAGCGAGGCTTGTCTTTAACGCTGAAATCTCCATCCTTGAAACGTCGAAACCATTCCCTACATGATTTATCAGTTGGAGCAGTGTCACCATAAACTTCGACAAGCATTCGATGGGCTTCAGCTGCACTTTTCTTCCAATTAAAGCAGAAAATTAGAACCTCCCGCAAATGCTGCTTAATTAAATTCAACAAAATTCGACATTTCAAACACAGTAAAAATCAAGGTTTTTGTATGAAACTCAAAGCGATATAAACTGAATATTATTAGCAGATGTCTAACCTCTCTGAAAACGCCAAAATCAGCTGTCACTATGAACCTGTTCACAACAGCCGGAACTATCTTTTGGAAAACGGATCACTAATTTGTACTCTCAATACATTTTTTTTTGTTTCTCATGTTTCGAATTGTGTGTTGTCAGTATTTATCACATTTTTTAAATCAAATATTAAATATTTCAATTGTTGACACAATGATTAGATAAAGATAGAGTTTATGAGGGTTCAGAAAAAACAGTAAAAGTCGATGAGGCTAAAATTGGAAAACGCAAATATAATCGAGATCATGTTGTAAAAGAACAGTGGATTTTTGTGGAGTATGAAAGTGATAGTGGTCGTATTTTTGTTGTTCCCGTAAAAGATCGTACCGAATCTACATTAATACAAGAAATACGTCGACATATACTGCCAGGGACAACCATATACAGTGATTATTTGCATGGATATTCGTCGTTGAGTCAGCATAATTACATTCATGCTACTATTAACCATTTACAAAATTTTATTGATCCCATAAGTGGATGTCATACATAAAATGTTGAAAGGATATATTCTTGGAATGCCAACGTTTCGTGAACCTTGCAGTTCATCAAGGCGAGGAGAAGCCTGATACTGAACTGTTCCCCTCCACTACTTTAACAAGCAGCGTAATATAAAAGGAATCGTCCGGAGGAACAGCTCAGTATCAGGCTGCTCCTTGCCCTGATGAAGTGAACTGCAAGGTTCACGAAACGTTGGCAGATCCTCGAAACGCACCCCTGCCTCAAAAATAAACATCATAAATACTATCTTGCTGAATTTTTATTTAAAAGGATTTATTCATTTGAGAGAAAAATTGAAGCATTTTATGAGTGAAATGTATCCTATTAATAATAATGTTGAATAAAGTATTTAATGGAATTGAAAAATTTATGTGGAATAATACAATTATACATCTCAAAAATTATACATGTTCGAAGTCAGGTGCCCCTTTGCAGAGAGGGAGAGAGGGGGTGAGAGTCGATGGTGAGAGTCGTGCGCTCCTAAAGCAGGGGGGAGAGGGATAAGAGTCGAAGGTGAGAGTCGTGCGCCCCTTTGCAGGGGAGGGGGAGTGGAAAGTCATATTCCCTTAATCAGTTCACCCCATACTTCTCTCACTGCTCAGAGTTTTATGTAAAGTAATGAAATAATTACTAACTGTTAATAACTGTTTAACGAATAACGAGCGACGGCTAAAAACTTGTTGGAGGTTACTCAGGGTCATGACCTTGACAACGTCAAGGTTAAGGTCATCGGGGTTGGCTCATCATCACAATTACCTTATTATTTACTTAATCCAAATGGTACTCTATTTTTAATTTTTATACCATGCAACCTAAGGATATGGATACCTTATTGATATATATCTTATTGAAGGATCTTCCTATTCCTAATCCAAATGATTTAAATTCCTCTTAAATGAAATTATTATATTATTTACAATTTATTCAAAGACATTTTCTCTTCCAACTAAAATAATGGTTATTTAATTCTCCTTCAAAATATTATACAAAATATTATCACAAAATTGTGTTACCTTGCTCATTTAAGTGTTACCACAAAAAATTAAAGAATTAATCGTATAAAATGAAAACGCAATTTTGTGATAATGTTTTGTATAATGTTTTGAAGGAGAATTAAATAATCACTACTTTAGTTGGAAAAGAAAATGTCTTTGAATAAATTGTGATATAATAATTTCATTTAAGAGAAATTCAAACCTTTTGGATTAGAATAGAAAGATCCTTCAATAAGATATACGTATACTCATTTCATTGTGTAAAAATTAAAGATACCATTTGGATTAAGTAAATAATAAAGATAGTATCACTTGGGTTTCATTTTTTATTTTGATAATAAATTTAACTTGGCGTCACAGTAGTTGACATCAAATTTTGTACAAATGATACATATACATATAAAGAAATGGGATTTAAGTTGGCGCCAAGTCTTGATATTAAATCTTTTATAAGAATAATACATATCATTAAAATTAATATTATTTATTTAATTTAGTATCCGAATTACATGCAATTTAATTTGGCGCAATTGTTAATATCAAATCTTTTTTACGAGTAATACATAAAATTTCGAGAAATTTAACTTGGCACCAACTTTATTAATATCAAATCTTTTAATAAATGATACATATCATTAGAGTTAAATAAATAACAAGAGACAGTTTGTGTTTTACTTTTTAATTTGATAGAATTTAACTTGATTAGTTAAGATTGTAACATCCGGGTTTTAATTTTTCATTTCATACATTAATTTTTTTTGAAGAATAATAATTTTTGACAGAGAATTAAAGTTGCCATTACTTAGATTGGAATAAGAAGACTTTCAATAAGAATATCCTTGAAGAAAAATTAAAACTACTATTAATTGGGTTGTATACTTAGATTTTATTCGGGGAGCACGTATGCTTAATTTCTGTAAACTTCATGAAAAATTTCAGAAAAAATTGACAGCGTTACATTACAAGGGTACGCATTGCGATGACAGTTAACAACTGTCTGAATAAAAAATGCATAAGTAATATTGTAATAATTTTATTTATTGTATCAAATATTATAAGATTAATTAAATTTTACAAAATATTTCGAATTTTAGTCTTATACACATATAATCTCAAAAAGCTCTGTAAGTTATGCAAGTTAAGGGGATGCTGGAGTGATCAAATTGTGGGGATATTGCAGATCGATATAAATTTCCGAATTTACCAAGCAGAATAAAAAATCATTTTACAGGATTAAAGTAGAGCAAAATTTTATGCTGTAGTGAATTTTATACTAAAATCGAAAAAAAAGTTACAAACTCACATTTTTTTCAACTCATAGAACTGTCACCTGACATAGATATTTCCTTAATACAAAAGTTTTATAAATAAAATTCGAATTCAATAACAGCTCCAGATTTCATAATAATTAATAAAGTAAAATAAAGACTGTGAGTGTTCGTTGCTAAAATATTATTTAATTGTACTTGTGTCTCTAAAATGTATGTATAAATGTTGTATATCTGTATATATACGTTTCGACTTAGGTTGTTTTCAATGTTAACAATAACGGTTCTAATTAAATGAATTGTTAAAAGCATAATGACGAAAAATAAATAATAGTGGTTAATATAATGTTATAAAAAAAATTTAAAATAAAAATAAAAAATAAATTAAATATAATAAAAAGTTACATCCGAAATAAGTGTCGCTTTTTCCATCTAACTGGTATTAAATCTTGGTCGTCTACTCTTAGGCGATAAGAAGTTGATGTATAAAAGAACAATTGCAATCACATGCACAGAATGTTTACCGTAATGTTTTTGATCATCTTGAACATTCTTTTGTAATAAGGCAGAAAGGCTATAAGTATCAATCAAATTGTGTATATCACTCTGTATGAACAAAATTTACTTTATAATTTTAGAATTTTAATTAAACGTACCTTAATAAAATGTTCAATATCCATGTGATTACAATATTTGACAAATAATGTACAGAGTTTTCTTGATAATGAGTGGGCGAAATTGCGACCAGAATTTGAAAGATTAAGATATTCATTACTAAAGACAAAACATCAAGTGACAGAGAACAATAAAGATACCGAAAAGCAGTAGAATAGATATTGAAAAGGAGCGAATAAGGAAAAATGGTAGGAGAAGGGAGGAAAAAGGGAAGGGAGACAATTAGGAAGGAAGAAATAATTGTATAATGGAAAGATATGTATCAGGCTAAGATTCAGCGTCTGTCTGTTTATTTAACGCATGTTGTTTTTTTATATATACATTTTTATATATACGTTTTTTTATAACATCTCCGATGTAAGTCTTTCGTTGTATGATGATTATCTAGTATATCGATTTTATCCCAATCAAAATTACGATTGTAAGTGAGGAGATGATTGAAAATTACAGAAGGAAAGAATTACTGATCCAGTTAATATCTGAACCAGTTAATATCTGTTCGGATTCATTTTCTATGTTCTTCAGTGACTCTGTTCTCAATTACCTTTTTGTTTGCCCAAAGTAAGTTTGTAAGTGGCATCATAATTTTGGCAAGATATTTATATACGTTATGTTGTGACATTGGATCCAAACAATCTCTTCCTCTTTTAATAAATTTCCTTAGAGTATTTGGAATAAAGTAAAGGGGCAATTTTTAAATGTATACTAGATGCTACTGGTATAAAACCTTCCGAGATGGATTTTATGTATGGTCATATTATGGTAAAATATCGATCTCTGTTTGCATGTTATATTGCAGATTTACAATATGACTCAATTGACATCTCTATTCCAGTGATATTTTATTCTAATTTGTATTGTTGTGAAAATAAAGGACAATGGGTAGTTATTTTTTAGTAGAATATGAATCAACTTAACAAGATTATCTTGATGGAAGTGAGGATGAGAGTAGTATTATTCTATCAACTAAACCAGACACTTCTTTTTTGGCATAATAGATGTTGTGAGTAAAAGTTCAAGAACTTCTCGGAAAAGATTGCTATGTAGTATCTATCAAAAATGATTTTATCCACTGTAATATTGTAAAGTCCAAAAAGTTTATTTTGTTATTTTCACCAATTTCGATGGTAAATTATAGACGCTCGTGTAGCGAGTTGAAGACAGTCAAAATTTCATCAAAAAATTCGGATGGTGCAGTCAAGAGAATGTCGTCGACGAATATTAGGTAAAATGATAAGCAGATCCAATGGCAATGAATAATATATGTATACGGAATGGTGATTTTACCGTTATCTTTATTATAATAAGATGATATCTCCACGTGATACTGAATAATGCTAAAATCACCATTCCGTGTATATTTAGTTATTATACATCACCGTTGGATCTGCTATTTTCAATTCAACAATTGTAATTACAGTAGTAATCAGAGACTTACAAGACATCAGATATCGATTTTCGCATAAAGTTACTTCCGGAAAAAACTGTTTTTGCGATTATTTAAAAATGGAGGGTGATAGAAAAAAACGAACAACATAATCGTTTTCAGCGCATCAAAATTCTACGGAACTTTCAAACTTCAAAGCACGAGACCCCCCCCTTCCCCCCCTAAATTTTGTCGGCCTATGTAATTAATCTAACAACAATTAAAAATTCATCTTTCGTGATTTTTGTATTATTGCCGATATATTGTCATCTTTTTTCTGTACTCTCCATTGCTAAGTCAGTCGGGACGTTTGTAAAAAGTGAAATAACATCTAAAGAAGCAAGATCATGATCAGAAAAGTTTTATAGTTTCTATGAATAAAATGACTGTTCAGTACCCAGCGTTTTACATGCACAAACAATACTGAATTTATGAAACTAACATAAGCTGAAGAGAAAAGAAGCTTAAAAAGAAAGATTTATATCGATCTACAAATTACGTGTATATGAACGATGATGCGACGACTCGTAAACAAAGCAATAACTATGTCTAACAGTAGATGCTCAAGCTTGCAAGAGATGGCGTTGCAATATGTTAGATAAGGACAGATGAAAATAAAAATTAAAATAAGAGGTACATTCTCCAATGGCTTTGATCTCAAATGATATCCAGGATATGATCCTGAATAACATTCAAGAGGTTTTAGCTGTCGGTCGGACACCTTGGGTAATGCTAATACCGGTGGTACAGTAACTTTCAAACTCGTAACTTGAAAAGTAATGAATGAAAAATAATTTTATTATAGTGTTTTGGGAAGCTCTCGATATCGGCTATTAGATTTTGAAATCAAAAGTAAGGTGTTTCATTTAAAAAAAATCAATGTGACCTTGACCTAACCTTAGCGATGTCACCCAAAGTCAAACTGATAAGATCAGTAAATAGATCTTTTCAAACCCATTCAAACTTTTATTTACACAATTTTTCTTAATAATGCCGTGTTTCCGAAATAAAAATTTGTAATGCTTTATTTTGAACACCCGATATAATTTCGTTTAAACAAAAACACATGAAAATAAGAGCATCTAATTAAAATAAAAACTTTTAATATAAAAAAACTTGACGCCACTAGCAAACTTGGCCTATCTAGATCTAGCAGCGCCAAGTTTTTTTAT
>JAANIC010002316.1:89593-102773 GCA_017607545.1 Acromyrmex charruanus
CGTTCGATGGCACATGGCCTAGCTGACCGGCGCTTTCATTCTTACGAAGAAGCTCAAAAATGGATCGATTCTTGGATAGCCTCAAAAGACATGTCGTTTTTCCGACGCGGGATTCATGTACTGCCAGAAAGATGGTCAAAAGTAGTAGAAAGTGATGGGAAGTACTTTCATTAATGTATTTTTTAATGCTCATGTGAAATAAATAACATTCTTTCATTAAAAAAACGCTACGGAATTAATTCCAACACCTAATATATTAAAATTTTTTTATTTCAATTAGATACTTTCATTTTTATTTTTTTTTTTTGTTTAAAAGTTGTTATATAACATTAGTGTTTCAACGAAATGTATTTTTTTGTTTATAATTGTATGCGTAATTTAAAGATTTCACATATTTTTTGGAAAAAATTATTATTATATATTTTCATAGTTTGAAAAATAGGTTTGGAATAGATTTGGAATAGAAAGTTATCTTTGTCTTCAAGGAGCACACATACACGCACGTATAATAATTTATGTAACGGTTTCTTTTGACAATGAGAGGAACACGCACACTTGGCGCCTTTTTTTTACCTCTTGTTAAAAAGATAAATTTGTAAAGCTTACAGGAATTTTGATAGCTCTCAGCTATCAAAAGACTATTTAAAAAAAAAATTCCCATTTAAAAGCAATATTAAATACAAATAAATAGGAAGATAGATCAAATACGAGCTTAAAAAATAATATGATATAAATATTTATCAAGACATTAATCTACATCATAAAAGATGTAAGAATTTTTTTACAATAATTAATAAATGGACCGTTTCGACTTTATTTAGTCATCTTCAGCCATTACAATAATAAGAGTAATTATATAAGATTAAAAAGTTATTAACAAATTATTAAAAAATAAAATTAAATATTGAATAGAAACATAGTCAACGAAACCACATCAAAGGTTGGACAATATACTATAGTAGAAACAAAAATTATTTAGTAGACAAAAAATATTAAAAATTAAGTCTTCTTTATATAAGATTTGTCAAAACTTTCTTCGTTCAAAAGTGAAAAAAAGTGTAGTCAAACGGATAAGCAGATTGAATTTCGATTAATAAAAATGTTTGATTTAAACATACAAAATAAGGATGATAAGGCGAATATTTCTAATGCAGATTTTAATAGTAATACAAAATATTTTGTACTCCCATACATACATAATGTTATGGAAGAGCAAGCAGCAATAGCTTGTCTAGATAAGTCACTTTTAAAAATTAGTTATAAAAACTTAAATTGAATAACTTTATTAAAGTATATAAAGATGTAACTAAATCTGATTTAAGAAGTAATATCGTTTATAAGATGTGTTACAATAATTATGTCTTACGTAGAAGAAACAAAAAAACAGTTAAAAACGAAAATAAAAGAACATAGAAATAATATAAAATTAAATGCATCTAGTCATTCAGTAATTACGGAACACATTTCAAATTTTAATCATTCATTTAATTGGGACAACACAAAAATTCTAGATATGAAATTAAAATGCCTATAACGGTCAAAGCTAGATCTTCATTGCTTAAATAATTCAATCTTATTACTATATATACCATATATGTATTGCATATATATCATAGTATAGTTTTCCAAACTGCGCGTCAAATTATTTTTCCGAATATATACTATAAACGCAATTAAACTGCTCTAGTAATTGCGAATTGACAAGCAATTTTAATAATTTGATGCTATAATCAGACATCACATTATAAAGATGTTAATATGTTGAAAAACTATTAATAAAAATATTATTGTGAAAAATATTACTTCAGCTGAGAATCGAACCCGGATCTCTCTGTATTCCATATGAGCGTCCTAAGCCTTTAGACCGAGGCTACAATATGGTATATATGCAAATATATATAGTACATATATATATACAAGTACAGAACTACAATATGATATATGCAAGTACATGATATATATAGTGATTCAAAATTAAATTATTTAAGCAATGAAGATCCAGCTTTAACTGTTATAGACATTTTAATTTCTAGTATTGATTGTGTTCTCACACATGCAGTCTAAAATAAAGATTCTAGAGATGAAGTTTAATTATAGTAAAAGATTGATTTCAGAAATGTTATATATAATAGAACAAAGAAATGAAATTATTTTACAGAAAGACACTAAGACCAGATAATTCTTATTTTTACTTATTATCATTTTCATTCACATTAATTTGTCGATCTTTTATCATATATAACAACATATATCTGTTTTCAATTTTCATCATTATCAATAAGCATTTGCAAGAAGCCAGATTTCACTTGTTTGGATATATCTTTCTACAGAATCTATCTACAAAATTCATATCTTAAAAATTAAGTAAGTTCTAAATGATAACATATTGATCTCTTTTTTGGTGCAATACTTTTAATTTATATTTATACATTTATATTTATAGATATACCTCAAGACTTTTAACTGTCGGATTCTTATTGACGGATTCTTATTGACCTCTGACTTTATTTATCTCACGATTTTAAAAAAATCTTATTTGTGTGACTACATTTTTAATATTTTTTATCTACTATAATATATTATCCTTTGATATGATTTCGTTGACTATTTTTCTATCTATTTTCCTTCTAATATTTAATTTTAATTTTAATAATTTGTTGTAACGGAAATTATGTTGACACGTGGCTGAAGAACTAAAAAAACTTATATCAAGATCGATGTATTAATATACAATTAGAAATCAATAACGTGAGTTCATTGCTTTAACATCCTCATTATTTTAATTGAAAAGATGTGCATTATACAACCTACATATGATTTCAATTACAAACTAGTCGCAATATCTGATCGCGCTAAATATATTGAATGATCCTTACAGTACGCTCAGTATTATTCGTTTCGTGAGTTACTCCAGTTTCTGGATTGATACAATTATGATGTGATATTTCGTTTCGGTGTTGACACATTCTGGTAGGAGGGATCTGACTAGACTGATGGCCGCACCAACCAGTGTGCCTATCCACGTTGCAATTCTTTGCCGCCTCGAGTTGTGCGCGACTTGTTCGGATCTTGATTACGGATCGCGTTTGTCCGTCCCGCCATCTTTCGATTGTGGTAAAATGATCGTCTACCTGATGCGCCTGCTGCGAGACTCGAGGCGGCCCTTGGATGCACAAAGCTCCATGTTGAATCGAGAATACCTGTGCCTCTGCTCCGTCTAAGTCAGCGGCGCCATCTTATGCTCCGGTCACCACTCTTTATTTCCAGGTTCCCGAGCAGGATCTTTATCGTTCGAACACTCGATTTCGTCTATTCATTCTCGGCACATGCCAAATCTTCTCTAATTCGGCGATTCCTCTCCTTTTTTCAGTCAGCATTCATCGTTGTACATAATAATAATTACCTCGCAACATTCTTGCTTATTTATCAACGCTATTATCCTTTTCGCAATATTAATATATATTGTTGCGAATATTACGCCTTTTGTATTATTGTAAACAGGCCATAGATGTTTGTTGTCCCCACCACCAGAACCTTTGTCTCGCCTCGTTCCGCTATAATATAGTTAGTTGGTTTCGAGCTTCTCGTACATGCGGCTGCGAGTTTATCATGTAATCACGTTTTACATACTTGTTAAATTTCGTCTAATAATAAACCTTAATATTACACTTGTTTTCTCTGCGTTCAATTCTCTAAACCCGTAACAGGTTATGGGCCCAGAGATACGCGCACACTACAAAGGTGATTAAAATCTGTGAAACATAAACTGTGTAACTTTTCATGTGCGACGAAATTTTAGAGACAATCAAATTTCTGTTTGAAGCTGAAATTATAATTGAAGAAATCGTAGATATGGCTGATCATGCCAAGCTGTACCAAATACATCGCTTTAATGGAGAAAATTTTCATCTTTGGTGCCGGCAGATGGAAATATTTATGGCGGAAAATAAACTCAAGCCGTTTATTCTCGGAACTGAAGCTAGATCAGAAGAAAATTCTGAAACGTGGGATGCAAAGGACGCAGAAGCCCAAGGTTTTCTCATGCGTGGCCTTGAGCTGGATCAACTAAAATATCTAACTGACTGTACAACTGCCGCTGCAATGTGGTCGCGTTTAAAGACCGTGCACTCTGAAAAAAGTGATCAATCAGTTCAAATCCTTCTGGATAAATTCATTAATTCAAAAATGGGAGAAGAAGAAAAGATAGCTGATTACATCGCAAACGTTGTTTCCATTGCTCAAAGACTGAAGGACATGGACATGGAACAAAAAACTCAAGTCATAATCGCGAAAGTTCTTGGAAGTCTACCTGTGAAATTTAATCACGTTCGAACTGCATGGTACGCCGTGCCATCAAATATGCAAACAATTGAAAAACTCACGGATCACCTTGTTAACGAAGAAATTCTTTTGAATTCAAGGATGTCAACAAACGGAAACAACAAGAACGCAGACGCGGCGTTTCTCGCGCGTTCTAAACGAAACAAAGCAGGCAATCCCCACACGAATAACAACATTGACGATAACGGTCTTCAATACAAATCAAGCAATTTCAAAAGAAATGCACAATGCAACTACTGCAGTAAATACGGCCATTTTGCAAGAGATTGCCACAAAAGGTTTTTTGATCGTAGAAATGCAAGTAAAAATCAATCTCACGTGGCACAAACGTCAAATGATTTTGAATGCGATTATACAAGCGAGGGAGAACTCTTTATGAAGAATTATTTGATGTACCAAAAGGAGGCACAGGATTGCTAGTTCGCTGATTCAGGCGCGACGGATCATATGACATTTCAACGGGATTTGTTTGAAAACTACGAGACCTTCAAAGACAATCTGCATCGCGTTCGTATAGGTAATGGTAATGTTATTAATGCGATAGGAAAAGGTGATGTAAAACTTACAGTTAAATTACCAAACGGTGCGTTTGTTAAACATACGGTTACCGATGTATTACATGTTCCCAAAATAGCAAAAAATCTCATTTCCATTTCAAAATGCACCAAAAAGGGAATGCAAGTCGTTTTTGAGAAAGGTGGAAACAATGTGTATTTTATGAAAAATGATAAAATTGCGATGGTCGGTATAAGAACAAATAACATGTATCGCTTAAATATTGAAATTAATAGAAATATAGCTGAATCAAATTTAGTTGAAAGTACTTTAATGAATTGGCATGAGCGATTAGGTCACCCAAACTTTAAAACACTAAGAATGATGCACAAAAATTCTGCTGTTAATGATTTAAATATTATTAATACCAAGGAAGAGGATCCTTTTTGTGAGCCATGCGTGATGGCAAAGCAACACCGCAAAAGTTTTCCAAAAAATGAAGCGCGTCGTTCAAAAATACCGGGAGAAATCTTTCATGTAGATCTATGCGGAAAAATGTCCTCTCCTTCAATTGGTGGTGCAAATTATTACATGCTCTTGAAGGATGACTTTTCGAGATATTGTTTCATATATTTACTAAAATATAAAACCGATGTTTTAAATTGTCTTAAAGAATTTTGGGCTGAAGTTCAATCATGCGGTTATCATATTAAAAGATTGCGATCAGATAGAGGTAAGGAATTTTTTGATAATTCTGAAGTTAAAGATTTTTTGTTATCGAAAGGCATTAAACACGGAACTTCTACTCCTAGAACTCCGGAACAAAATGGGTTCATTGAAAGACAAAATCGAACAGTCGTTGAATCAGCAAAAGCAATGTTAGCCGGGAAGAAATTACCAACTTATTTATGGGGTGAGGCAGTGAATGCAGCCGTTTATTTAAAAAATCGTACGATCTCACAAACTATTGATAACGTCACACCTTTTGAAAAATGGTTTGGATCAAAACCATCAGTAAAACATATTAAAACTTTTGGCAGTGATTGTTACGTTCACGTACCCAAAGATCAACGTACTAAGTGGGAATATAACTCAATAAAATGTATTCTAATTGGTTATCATGATGATAGTAAGGCTTATAGGGTTTTCGATCCGTCTAAAAGAAAATTATTCATTCGTAGAGATGTAATTTTTCGTGAAATTGATGAGTCTGATAAACAAAACATTGTTTTTGAATCTCCAAAGAGTAATGTAAATGCCAACGATAGCAAGGACTCTGAAACGGATGATGAAAAAGAAAAGAATATTGAACTAGAGGACGATATCACAAACAAACCTAAAACTTACAGAAATCCACGCTTACCTATAGCGAGAGACCCCTACCCTTCCAGAACGCGTTTAAATTCATCAGAAAATTTAAAAGGGGAAATTAATTTTGCGGAAGCCCTTTTAAATACCTTAGAGCCTATAACTCTCGAAGATGCACTAACATCAGTAGATGCAAAATGTTGGTCAAATGCGATGAATGAAGAATTAGATGCCCTTAAGAGGAATAAAACTTGGATTTTGGTCCCTAGGCCTGATAATGTTAATGTTGTAGATAATCGATGGGTCTTCAAACGAAAATACAAAACAAATGGTGACACTGACAAGTTTAGGGCACGACTTGTAGTTAAAGGATATTCGCAGAAATACGGAATTGACTATCAGGAAACTTTTGCGCCTGTGGTCAGGTATGAATCTGTAAGATTAGTTTTATCCATTGCGGCTGCCTTTAATTTGTCAATGTTTCAATTTGATGTTAAAACTGCGTTTTTATACGGCGATTTAGATGAACCAATTTATATGGAACAACCACAAGGGTTTGTACGCGACAACGATTCCGTATGCCTGTTAAAACGCAGTCTTTATGGTTTAAAGCAGGCATCACGTCAATGGAATCTAAAGATTGTAAATTTTCTCATTCAACGTAATTACGTTCAATCACATGCGGACCCGTGCGTATTCATTTATGAGAACAAAGATTTCGATGTTAAGATCTATGTAGCAATATATGTAGACGACGGATTAATATGCGGTAACAATGTTCAATTCATTATGCGTTTGTTAAAGGAATTACAAATGAATTTTGAAATCGTGTATGGAGAAGCTGAATGTTATGTAGGATTACAAATTGAAAAAGGGAGTGAAAATATCAAAATTCATCAAGAAGCATATGCTAAGAAAATCCTAGAGAAATTCAACCATATAAGTTGTTTTTCGGTCTCTACGCCTGTCGATACAGGTAATGCGTTTTTTCAGTACGAGAAGGAACAACATGTGGAAAATGACAATGTGAATTTTCCTTATCGTGAAGCGATTGGATCGCTAATGTTTCTAATGATTGGAAGTAGACCTGATTTGGCATATGCGGTAGGATTACTAAGTAGATTCATGCAAAAACCCAGTCAAATACACTGGATGGCAGTCAAGCGTGTATTCAAATATATAAAAGGTACTATTTCTCATGGTGTAACGTATAGAGTCAATAACAATCAAGTTAAACTCTCGGCGTTTTGCGATGCTGATTTTGCGAATGATCCTAACACGAGGCGAAGTGTGACTGGATGGGTCATGTTTTGCAATCACGGCCCAATTGCGTGGAGCTCTAAGAAACAAACTCAGGTCGCAACATCGACCACTGAGGCCGAATTTATTGCTCTTTGCGCTGTCACCAAAGAAGTAATTTGCTTCAGAAATTTTCTAAAGGAATTGAATTTTGAACAAGATCATGCTACAGTCGTGCATTGTGACAATCAAAGAGCAATATCTGTCGTTGAAAATCCTCAGTGTACAAAACGCACAAAACACATTGATGTGCAATTCTTTTATACGTGTGAAAAATTTAAAGAAAAACAAATTGATGTACGTTATATTGCGACAGCGAATCAATTGGCAGATATGTTGACTAAAGCATTACCAAAGAAAAAACTACAAAATTTTGTTAAAGATTATGGCATGTATTAAGCGCGGTCAACCAAAATGCGAGGGGAAGTGTTGCGAATATTACGCCTTTTGTATTATTGTAAACAGGCCATAGATGTTTATTGTCCCCACCACCAGAACCTTTGTCTCGCCTCGTTCCGCTATAATATAGTTAGTTGGTTTCGAGCTTCTCGTACATGCGGCTGCGAGTTTATCATGTAATCACGTTTTACATACTTGTTAAATTTCGTCTAATAATAAACCTTAATATTACACTTGTTTTCTCTGCGTTCAATTCTCTAAACCCGTAACATATATACATATTGATAATTATCTCTACATTGTTAATAACTTTTTAATCTTATATAACTACTACTTTTATTATTGTAATGGCTGAGGATGACTAAGTAAAGTCGAAATGTTTTATTTATTAATTATTGTAAAAAAATTCTTACCACATCTTTTATGATATAGATTAATGTCTTAAGAGATTAGACCGGTGTGACCAACCGTAAAAATAGATAATTTTTAAACGTGGATTGCCAAAGAAATAAAAAAGCTGCAAACTTGTAGTTTGATGCTTTATTCAAGTACACATTGAAGGTATACAATATGCAAAATAAAAAGAAAAATAATATTCTTAACACTATTTATTAAAATATTATAAAAGATAAATTTTTCTCGCATTAGTCATTTCCCTAAGCGTTGACCAAGGAGGTATCATTATTATTTTGTAAGATACTAATAAATTAACGAACAATATTTGTGCCAAAAGTCAAACCAAAAGTTAAAAAAATTTTTTTTCAGTCAAATTTTAATAAATTTTGAATAAACTCCGTCAATGCTTAGGGAATACAATACACTTCACTAATATTTTTTTTTGTTTTTGTTTCAGACGATCCAATACGGCGGAATCATCGACACCAATGACTGATGCGAAAAAAATTGATTTTTCATAACATTTTAACAAATGGTGTTAAGATTATTATTTTTCCTTTCATTTTACATATTTTATACCTTCAATATGTACTTGAATAAGGTACCAAACCACGAGTCTGCAGCTTTTTATTTCCTCTGCAATCCACGCTTAAAAATTACCTATTTTTAGGCTGATCACACAGCGGTCTAACCTCTTAAAAAATATTTATATCATCTTATTTTTTAAGTTCGTATTTGACTTGTCTTCCTATTCATTTGTATTTACATATTCGTATATATTTGTATTTACATATTCGTAGTAATATTAAATTTCAAGGCTGACGTTCCCCATACAGTTGGGCAGAAAAATTCGGCTGATGTTCTAATTCTTAATCAATTTTAAAGTTTTTTTTAATTTGCTCGAAATTAAATGAGCTATAAGCCTATTCTGCGTAAATTTTGATTAAGGTTCAATTAAAAAATGATCTAATATTTATTATCATATAATTTTGATTTTTTTCTGCTCACTTCATTAGATCGGCAATCAAGAAACCGATCTAATATTTATTATCATATAATTTTGATTTTTTTCTGCTCACTTCATTAGATCGGCAATCAAGAAACATGGTAGTGGCTCGCGCCAAGTAGGCGCGCAGCGTGAGACCGCCCCGTGTCTTTTACGCAAGTCAGCAAGTTGCGAGCATCCGAAATTCTTTATTTTTTAATAAAGGCTAGACTGATCGAGTGCTGAATATGATCTCAATCAACAGCTAAGGTCCGAATTATATAATAAGCGTTTATTTTATTTCTACGTGTCCTACGAACGGAGATATCGTGATGCGAAATCAAAAATGTCAAAATTTATAAAATGTCAATATTTTTACATAAGATACGTCATCGCCACAAAAAGTCATCTCCTTTTCATATTTTCGACGATAGACGGCACTAGTTTATTGCTTTCACGATTTATTGAGGAGATATAGGTAATAAAGCGGGAGCACGTGTTTTCGCTGATTGTGGATTAAAAATTGTCGCGAGATATAGCTAGTGCTTATTCAGGATATTTGAATCCTAAGCCACTCTGCAATAATAACGATTCAACAATCGTTAACTGGAAACAATCGGTTGCGGTAGGTTAGCGGCATATCTAACCTCAAAGTACAAAGTAATTTATTCGAGATTTCGGATACTTTCCCCCGTGTAAACGGAGGAAAGGCCGCCCACAACGTTACAATGAGTATCCAGATAAATCGACAAATGAAAATGAAATGGATTGGTCTCCAGTCAATAAATACAAAAGGAAAATAAGTCAACCTATGCACATAATAACAAGAAACACCCGTCAAATTCCTCTCTAGAAGGAAATCGTTCTAGTACGGAATCTAAAGCAGACAACCCAATATATTAATCTAAACCCATGATAAATGAATATCAAGCAGATAATATGGCCCATATACAGTATGGGTTCAACCTATTATTTCCAATAAAACGAATAATAATTCCAATCAAACTAAAAGATTAAGCTCCTTCAAAGTAGGAAGTCTTATTTGCAAAATAAAATATGCAACATAACGTACATCTGCAGCAAATCCAAATCAAGAGTTGAGGTTAGATTCAAGGATTCTCTTGAGGCAAACAAAATGCTGAAAGACGTATCATTATCTGAGAAAGGACTGAAAGCTTTTGTCCCGAGTTTCAGACTCGTAAGAAGAGATTTAATCAGGAATATCGATGAAGACATTTCGGAAGAGGAAATTGCTGAAGCAACTGAAGCTGAATATAAAGTATTGGGTGTTAGAAGATCCAACAAAAGAAATAGAGATCCCGATATCCCAAGAAAATGATTCCAAATGGATACCCAGCAGATCGGTAATGCTAACAATTTTTGGTCAGAGCTTTCCTAGTGAAATTGTAATCCATAAGGTCAAAGTCAAAGTGGAGCCTTATATGACCTTACCTATTATGTGTTTCAACTGTTTTAAATTAAATCACGCAAGTTTAAATTGCAAAGGGGAGGAAAAATGTTGCATGTGTGGTGAATCCAAACACTAGGAAAATTGCCCTTCAAGTACCAAAATGCGCAAACTGCAAAGAGGCTCACATTTCAACGGATAAGAATTGCCTAATTTATATTCATAAGAAATACGAAGTGAAACGTTTAATGACCTTCGAAAGTCTGGCTATGAACGACGCGAGAAAATTGGTATATAAAAATCCTATAAAGACCATAATCTCCGGAATTGAAAATTCCAACTCTGAAAGCGCCAAGTTTTTTTATATAAAAAATTTTTTTATTTTAATAAAATTTTCTCTTTTATGATGCTTCATCTTTAATTTTTTGAGATTAACTGTTATATTCCATTGCAAATATAAAAAAATAGAAAGATAAAGATACGTATCACTTTTTTTCCTTAATTAAATGTTATATGTTTCAATAAAATATATATATATATATATATATATGTGTGTGTGTGTGTGTGATTTTTTTCGCAATTTACAAAGTACAATAATATACGTTATATGTTGCAAGAAAAAATATATATTCTTTTTACAATTGGCGTAATTTAAAGATTTTATTCCTTTTTTTTAATACATACGTATTATTGAGTAATTCATAATAAAAAATTAACAATATTACCACTTGAATTATATTATTTATGTTATGATTTTTTTTTAGTTTATGTAATAGTTTTTTATAGATTTATGGGAAATACACGCATATTTGGCGCCTTTTCTTTACCTCTTTTTAAAAAGATTTTTACTTTGAACCGTAATCAAACAGTTTATGCAAAACGGGCTTTTAGCTCATTCAATTTCGAATAAATTAAAAAAAAACTTTAAAATTGGTTAAGAATTTGAGCGTCGGCTAAATTTTATCCACAAAAAACATTTTTCCATTTACTTATACCCGGAAGGCACGGATTAAAATTGATCAAAAAATCTAAAAAAAAATCTGGTGTTATTTTTTGAGATATTGACCTACTTTAGGATGTCTGGATTAAATTGTAAAAATTGTTAATAACAACTAGCCTGGTACATACGTTACATATTTTATCTTTACGCTAAAGGATCTAATTAATTCGCATAACAAACGATACTTTAACTGTAAGAAAACAATTATCCCCAGATCTAATAAAATTTTATAATAAATATTTTAATAAGAATAAAAAATCACATTTTGTATTTATAAAATAAATAACTACAAATACAATTAAATCATTTAATATAGTTACTCACCTGCCAAAAAAAGCAACTTTCATGTGATCTCTTTTAAGAACATCTTTTATTGCTCGTATTTTATCTGTGTAAGCTTTAACTTTTATTGCCTCTTCTACAGTTACAATATTCTGATCATTTTGGAATGCTGTTAAAAAGTTGGATAAATTAATTGACAATTCAACAAATGAGGGGCATCCCAAAAGTATAGATTTCCCTATCGTAGGAAAATAAAATGAAAAACAGGATAATTATAAAAACCTTTATTTTATGAACTTGATAATTAAGTTATTTTTTAATATAGTCACTATTAACATTTAAGCACTTATCGTAACGTGACATCAGTTTTTTTATGCCAGTGACATAAAAAAAAACGTACATTCTTAGATCAGAACCATGATTTCATTTCAATCTTGACATCATCGCTGTCAAAATTTTTGCCATAAAAATATTTTTTAAGTTCAGGAACCAAGTAAAAATAACTCAGTGCAAAATTTAAAAAGTATGATGGATGACAAAAATCTGACGTACACCTATTGTTTCGAAACCTCACTTAATTTCCAGTCAAGCGACTGAATTAATAAATTGCCATCGTCGAACTATTTGCACATGCATGGTTTCTATACATAAAAATTAGTTAACAACGAATATTTATTGCTTTTTCGTTTTTTGTGATAAAAAACCGAAATATAATTTAGTTAAACACGTTTTATTAGCACTTCATTGATTAAAATTTATTCAACTAACGATAATTGCAATAAAAATGACTCTAAGTGAAAAAAGTATTTAAATAGTAGACTCCAGTGAAAAATTTTTATAATACACAAATTAGTTGAATAACGGATTTTTTCCGTACGATAGGGAAACTTATCTTTGGGATGCCCCTCGTAAATAAATACATTATGATACTTGCTCTATTTGTTTACTTACATGTCATAAACTCCACAGTTTCCTCCACATATTTTTCTATATCCATAAATATATCATTTATCCTTTTCTTTGCCTTAACAAAGATCTGTAGAGGAGAATTATCATTTCTAACATCTGATCGAAGTTGGCTGTCCCCTCCAATCATGGACGATTGTATCATTGCACGATTGATATAGGCAGCCATATTTTTATTTCTAATATGAATGCAATATATTTGGCCAAAATAATAAAAAAGTACGGTGCAGAGGTGTTGCGGATAGACGTCGGTACACAGTGCTCAGCATGCAGGATCAACTGAAATCATAAAAAGCAAAAT
>JAANIC010002316.1:102961-117324 GCA_017607545.1 Acromyrmex charruanus
ATAAAAAGCAAAATTTATATATATATATATATATATATATACACTTTATATATATACTTTCAAATATTCAACTTTTATGCTACATTTCATAAATGTAGATATTGAAAAAATTAAGAAGAATGCAAACGATAACTTCATAACGATAATTTCATTAAGAATAACAATAAGGGTAATTTAATTACATAAAAGAATTACGGAATACGTATCTCTGCATGCACATGCATTATATCTATATATTACACACGCATGCATGCATGTACGCACACACACACACAAAATTGTTGTGATATATACATTAATAATACGTCCGCCCGTCATTTATTCCTTAAATTGATAAGAGATGAAAAAAGATCGTTATCAAATTAAAAAAAAAAAAAAAATATATTGACGGAATTTTAAAATTTTTGGTCCCAACATCCTACTTCACAAAAAAAGAGGCATACTATTTAGTTTAGTGGATAAAGCTTTATTGCTTCCATCATCAAGAATTTCATCAAAAGAATCTTATTTTCATCATTAATACATAAATACAAAACAATTTCCAGTTAAAATTCATTTCCAAAAATATAACGAAGATTAATATAAGGGAATTTCAGAACTGTTTCGTGATATTAATCATGATTCGAGAGAAAACATAAAGTGATTTACCATACAGGGTGTTGCATCACCCATATAGATCAGTATGACAATCCTTCATTCCAGCAGGCGCACAAAGTCATTCACAATTGCGTAATAGACTTCGGCGGTACAATCAATGACTCATTTTTTTTCTAATAAAATTCATAGCATCAAATTGCGATACAATTATGATGGACTTCTGCAATGAGTTAAAACAGAAGACGAAATGAAAAGATACAAGTTATGAGAACGAATTTTATCATAAAAACAAAGCATATTTCTTCTTCCTTAGAAAAAAAATTCGAATTATTTTTTGCATAGAAAGTCATTAATAAACATATTTCTGTAAATTTAAATTATACGACCAATAAATTTGATTCACTGCAAATTTAAATAATGACAATCATCGATGGACCTTGTAATATTTCAAAAAAATAAACAAGAAATAAATAGTGGACTTCTTATAAAATAATAAATTTTTCTTTCAAATAAATCAAAGAAAAATGTATTTATCAAGTCTCATGTAGGAATTGTGATGCAACCTATGTAAGACAAACGGGTAGGAAACTAAGAACCAAGATTTTAAAACACAGGAGTCATATAAATAGAAACATTTCCTCCCAAAACACACTTCCTCACAGATCATAGATTGCATCACGATCATAAATTTGATTGAACGAATGCAAATGTCCTAGATACCGAGATAGTTATTATAAATAAACGTTTAATTCGAAATGTTTATCAACTACAAAAAAATAGCTTACAGAAGATACTGAATGTCTCAATAATGCATATGTAAATATTCTGAACAAGTTAAATCTCATGCGTTAATAACTACATGATTCCTAGTAACATTTTATTGCTTTTATATACTTGAGATATTTATTTATTAATGTTTCACCTTCGGGTTCTCACAAATAATGTTTTTACATCATAACGATTCTAACGCTGATACAACTAATATCTATAATTGTAACTTGTTATTTTTGAAATTTGACATAGAACTTAACTTAAATTTTATAATATATTTGTAATTTGCGCTCCTGTCTTCAGGTAAGTCTCTGTAAATTTAGCTGACATTATTTAAAATATTATACTAATTGTTTAACATCTCATAGGCATCTGCCATTCCTTTATAATCATGACCGATTTTGGACCATGGTGAAATTTCGGAATTACAGTGGGGACTCGTCTGATACGCAGGAGAGTACAAACTCTTTTATTCTTTTTCTATATCCTCTTTTATTCTTCGTTGATTTCGCTGATGATGAATATAAGTGTTGGTCGAAACATATGAATATAAAGCAAATCAAATATAACTTATCTATTCATATTACATTTAATCAATGTTTGTGCACTAAGTACCGAACTCTTATTTGCCTGAATTCTTATATTATTAAAATAATAAAATTAAGAGGAGTCAGCGTAAAAAGTGCAAAAAATAATATTCTTAAATATCATTTAATGGATGGTACAAAAATTACATAAAATTTGAACGTTTCGACTATCGGTTTTAGCCATCATTCAGCAAATAAAATTAGTAAAACTCATATCCCAAATACATCTAGATATTGTCAATATGTAAGTATATCTCCTCGATTGCTGAGATTCTGACAAAAATTATGCCATTTGTGCACGAACCCATGGGGAAGCACAATCATCGATCCACGAAGTTATCCACCTTCTTGGTCGTGAGTGAGGGGTACACTATGGGAATCAGTGTACATTTCTTCAGAAATATATTGCGGCAATATAGTAATAAAACAGGTAATGCTAGCAGTACTAGCAATACTAGCAATATGCTAGCAATACGTAGCAATACATAGCAATACATTAATAATACTTGGCAATATTGTGCACAATAGATGGCAATACATGAGGTAATAGATGGCAGTAAATGGCAGTACATGAGACAACAGATGACAACGTTGCATTGATACAGCAGTGTGAGAATTATTAAAATTTCCTACTGACAATACATTGGTTAATCGATTTACTTCCTAGATTCAACCAACATCTAATCAAAGAACGTTCATACAACGAGACCTCATTTCTAATCAATAAAAAACTCATGTAAACGAAAATCCTTATTTATTAACAATAAATTATTGATAATTATGTGCTAAGCTATAAACTAAGCTTGGTCAATAAGAAATCTATAGCCAAAAATTGATAAGAATATACATTATAGTTATGGAAATATGCGCTTACAACCGATCTGCCTCGGTGAAACGCATACTCCCTTCGTTTTTCGCCAACCTTCGGTTGGCAGCAATCGGTCATAAAAAACTTAACATTAGTATATTAAATTATCAATTTATTGATAAATTATTCTTTCAAAACATTATAAGATCCATCGATGATTGTCGTTATTTAAACTTGTAGTGAATCAAATTTATTGGTCAACTTATAATTTAAATTTGCAGAAATATGTTTATTGCTGACTTTCGTCTTCTCTGTAAAAAATAATTCAAAATTGAGTTTTTCTTATAAGGAAAAAGACATGCTTCTTTTTACGAAAAAATTCATTTTTACAACTTATATCTTTTCATTTTGGCTTTTGTTTTAACCTATTTCTACGGAAGTCCGTCATAATTGTATCACAATTCGATATACTACGAACTTTATTTAAAAAAAGACATGCCATTGATTATACCGCTGAAATCTATTATGCAATTGTGAACGACCGCATCTACTGGAATCGGTAACCCACATCGACATATAGAATGTACTACCGATGACAGTGGTGGGGGTAGAAAGATGAGTAGAGTGAGAGGCAGATAAATGGATGAATTTCTTTTTCTGTTGAAAGGCTGATTGATTGATAGATATTGCTGAATCAACCGATCAAAGTTAAAAATTCTGTTTTTAAAAGAACAAGAACTTTTAAAATCGCATTTTTCATATGATCTAAATATTTGACCACTTCTGAAATAATTCAGCAGTTAAATATTATTATAAATTATTGTATATTCCATATTTTTTTTGGATTTTTAAAGAATCCTGCACAAAATCATAGATATAAATATTTTGGCCCTCGGTAAAATTGACTGAAACTTTAATATGTTATAGTTTTTGACTCACTGATCAAAAATGTCCGTAGGTACAAAGCTTTAAAATAACTAATTTGTTAGTTTAAGCCGTTTAAAGTTTTATTTTACAATATTAATGCTTCAAAATCATGTTTCTGTAATATATTAAAAGATTTTAGATAACAATATGCCAATCACTTTCACTATCCTCACCCTCATTCCCCCAAACCTCTCACTCCCTCCTCACCTCCCATCTCACCCATACGCCCGCGCGCGTATTTTTATAAGTAGCGTAAAAATTGAAGTAAATCTTTTACAATCATGTATTTAGATTCTGCTAGATTTTTACGACTTCTCTCATGCATATCGTTTGAAATGCGTGAGTTCCCTTACCTCTCATGTGTGAGGTGCTTGATTATCAGGAATGTTTGTTTCCGCGCGTGAAGCGCCGTGTGCAAAAATATCGAGTACTTGCTGAAGTACGATAGTAACATAGGATAGAAAATTCTTTTCCTCTTCTCTTTATTTTTTGTTGTGCATTCTAAACATGAGGCAAGAGAAATTACGAAAATCAAAGAAATAAAGCATGTATAATACACGTCCACATCAATTCTGAGAAAACGGTAAAAAACTAAAATCATCAAAAACTAAAATCAACGTAGTAAAACTAAATCATAAACGTAGTAAAACTAAATCATATACATAATTGATGCACACACGCATATACACACGCGCGCACACACACATTCACAAGTATAAAAAAAATATATTTACTTCGATTTTTATGTATCTTTGTCATATAAAAATACGTGCGTAGGCATACATGTGTGGGGGTAGGGGGGGGGTGCAGGTAAGAATGATGAGAGTGATTCGCATATTATTATCTAAAAAATCTCTTGATTTATTACAGATGATTGTGAGGCATTAATAAAATAAAACTTTAACAATTATAACAAAAAAAACGGGTCATTTTCAAGCTTTGTACTTATAAACACTTAATTAGTGAGTCAAGAACAACATACAGTTACAACATACTAAAATTTCAGCCAATTTCACCGAGGGCCAAAATCTTTTGATTTTGTGCGGAGTCCTTTAGTGGGACAGGTTGAAAAAATATTAAAACCGTTTTTTCGCCATTTTCCTACATAAAATATACCAGTTAACATATTTTACATTGTTCTTAAAGCTCCTGAGTAGTCGCCGAGCCTACGACGCCGTTCTCCGCGATGCCTCTCACTGGGGTCATGTCATCTGCAAATGACACCCTGGTACTCTCAGGAGAGCAAGACTGGGGGGAAGTGACCACCACCGCAAACATCGCGATAGATTGCGTGGTTGGCTCAATAAGTGAGACTGAAGGTAACGTCTCACAAGACAAAGACTCGGAGGCCGCCACCCCCACATAAGAATAGGGACAGCCTCTATCTATGTGAGACCCAAGCTGAAATACTTGGTCCTCACGCTGAATGGCCGGTGGAGTTCAGGGTTCATTTCGAACAACTGACTCCCAGGGTGGGCAAACAGGCCGACACGCTCGCTGGTCTTTTGCCCAACCTTCACGGCTTGAGGATGGCAGTTCGACATGTTTACATGTAAACCGTCCTGGTAAGGCTCCTATGCGGAGCACTCATATGGAATGGGAAGGCAATGTCTGACATCCGGTTGCGGCATATACTGTGCCAGGTGCAAAGACGCCTCGTCCTCCGTATTACGAGGACGTACAGGACGGTATCGCATGCGACATCCGCGGTCTTGGCAGGGATTTGCTGACGTACGGGCTCGCCGAGACTCGGTGGGTTCGTACGTCCCGCATGCGAGGAGTATTCTCGTCCGCGTGTAATGAATGCGGAGAAAAGGCGGATAAGACTACGAGAAAAGGCAGATCTTTGACGCTTAGCGCGAACGCCTCGCAGATCCGGATCGTACAAGCCATCCGTCCCTGCCTGCTGGAATAGGTAGAGAGGAACCATGGGGGGTTGTTGTTTCGGATCACGCACATGGCTGTTTCGGTGAGTATCTGCACCGGATAGATAAAGAGCCGGTTGCGCAGTGCCACTACTGCGCTGCCAACCAGGACACCACGCAATACATCCTTGAGGAATGTCCAGCGTAGGACGTTGAGCGCGGTGCCCTAGAAATGGTGGGGCAGGCACTGATCAGATCCATGCTGAGAAAATCTGGAGGCCGTTTCCTGCTTCTGTGAAAGTGTTATGCTTAGGAAAAAGGAGACAAAGAAGAAAAGGGAACAAGTTGGAAGGAGGAAGAGATGCTCGCGCGGCGGGACCTAATGCCATCATGTTCCCGCGTCTGTCGCGGCGGGCGTAATATTCTACGACACACACTGGGCGAGGGGATTGGGCGAGTACCTAGTTTCCAATTCTGCCCCCCTCTCTCCTTACAACCGAGAAGGGGACGAGGCGAGGAGGCGGGTGTTTACTCTTCCTGTTAGAAAGGTAAGCCCGTTAGGGTGACCCATAGTTACCAGAGGTCGCCGAGGGATAGAGTCAATTAGAATATCTATAATAAAAGTACAGTGATTGGCCTACCAAATTAAGGCAAAAGCAGAAAATGCGTGCTCATATGTACTATTAGTGTACAAACAGTTTACACCATTTACACAGTCATTTACATTGTTTCGAGCGAGTTTTCTGTTTGTCAGAGGTGAGTGGTTTATTTGCTGGTCATTTTATTCGGCGAGTCAAATGAGAAGGATAGGTGAGTGGCGAAGGGATTGCGGTGGAATTATATATTCTTTTAATGAAATAAAAACGTGAATTTCTCGTGTAGTCATTATAACTTAACCTACTTGTTTGTTGATATAGATTAGAGCTACAATACCTGATTGTGTAGCAGATTATTGTACAAACTCTGCCAAAAAGGGTTTTAAAATGTGTTGTTTTCCACGAGAAAAAAGACGAAAAATTTCTGCTGAAAGTTCTGCAGAACGACAAAAAACTGGACTCCGTTTAATAATTTAATATTATGTGAGGTTAGTAACAATTTGCTTTTATGATTTTTTAATATAAATAAATTATTAAACATATTATATTATATATTATTCCAGGTACATTTTGATGTAAATATGTTTTGATACAAAAATGAAGATAGAAAGACGTAATTGTATATTGCTTTATTACTTTATATTATTATGCAATTCATTATATTATTATGCATTGTCACTGATAATGTTTTGGACATAAATTAACAAATTGAATATATATTATAATAAAGTTATATATATCTAATAAAAAATTAAATATCTTAAAAAGATAGTTAATACTTCTATTTCTAAGCTCATTCATTTTCGTACTGTTTATTATTTTTAAACAAATTTCACTTTCATTCTATTTGTATTTGTCATGCTTCTTTAATTTATTCATTATAAAATCATTGATAATGATTGAACTCTCTTCCTCTGCGTTCAGCAGGACATTTACTCGTATTTTGTAATTGTTGGAAATTTTTTCGCGCTGATTAAATTATATTTTTAGATCTAGAGAAATGGTCTTATCTCAGCAGCATCGCATTCATAAAACAGTTGCGTTCTGCTAAATTATTATATGTGCAATTTCAGTTTTACACCTTACATTTGAAAATGCGCGCACATTTCGATGCAGTTTTGTCTCATCCATATTCTATTGACCGTACTCTTATTATAGATATTCGAAGTTGACGGGCTTGGAGGCGTCCTAGAAGAATGCTGCACGCGTGCCCAAGCGCCCCCCACGAAAAACCAGCGAAGAACACCGGCGGGAGTTTTAGTGAGTTCGAGTCCCACATAACTCTTAATCTGTTTTCCCGTAAATCGAGGGTATGCATAATGCATTTCCCCCGCCTTACAAAAAAAAAGAAAAAGAAAAAAAGAAAACGAAAAAAAGAAAAAGAAAAAAAGAAAAAGAAAAAGAAAAAAAAGAAAAAGAAAAAGAAAAAAAAGAAAAAGAAAAAAAGAAAAAGAAAAAAGAAAAAGAAAAAAAGAAAAAAGTCGCCACGGCCATATTAAACTCGTGACGTCAGAAGCGAGAAACGACACGTTAATTTATATTACGTGCCACTTGTAAATAAAAACCATTTGGATAAATCTAAATGACGAAATCGCTTTAAAACACTTATAAAAATCAAGGAAAACTCTCCTTTCGTCCCTTGATAGTCAGAAAATGATTGTAAAGTGAGCAGAAGACACACGGTCTGACAGCTGTCGAAACGAGTGAAAAATACGATTTTATTTTTTACGTATAAAATTTCAAGACAACTTCAATTTTCGACAATAATTACAATTTCGATAAGTACGAGACAAGTCACATTTTCACAATTAAGCACATAATATGCAAATAGCACGTAACATAATATGCGAAATAGCACGTAACATAAAATTTCGTCGAGATATCATTTTTCATGCCTATTGATTCAGCCTTTTATCGCGGCGAAACGCTGTAACACGCACGTACGCATGCACACACGCACGTACGTATGCCCACCTGCCCGTATGCATACACAAAAAATTAATTCTCTTAAAAATTAATTCTCGGAATTTACTTTGGAATTCTCTGTCGCTAATAATTTTCACTTGTGATCTCTCTGAGAATCGTTTGGGAAGAGGTCAAACTGAATTGGCTGGATAAATTCAAGAAATTATGCATGCTACTCCAGATTGTCTTCGCTACTCCGGTTGGTTCCTGAGATAATCTTTTCGGAGGTGAATACGTATATAGAATGTACGTGAGACGGAATTGGAGCATATCTAGATTGGATATACTATACCGATATATACCATTTAAAAATCATTTGAACTGAGAACCTTAATATTGGATATGTTTGGACTCGAAAAAATTGACGGAGCTTTTCATTTTGTAAGTCCTCTCTAAATCTAATTCTGCACTTTTTTATCTTCGTGCTTACTCGCTTTATTTCACGTACTGCTCTTAATAACAAATTATTTAGTTTGCTTATACAATGCTTTTCTTCATTCTACTTTTACTCTGCGATGTTTATTGAAATTTTAGATTATAGTTATTTTGAACGCGGGACCTTACACGACCTTATATTGTACAAGGGCAAATCAATAAGTATCCGTGTTAGTAATGAAGACGCAAGCTTTTCACAAACATTTTTTTTATTTTTCAACGTAATCCCCTTTTAGGAGGATACACTTTTCCTAACGCTTCTGCCATTTTTTTAACCCCTCAGAAAAATACGATTTGTCGAACTCTGCAAAATAGGTCTCTATTTCGGCAATGACCTCATTCGACTGAATTTCTTTCCACCGAGCCATTTTTTCAAGTTTAGAAACAAGAAGAAGTCACAGGGGGCTAAATCCGGAGAGTACGGAGATGTGGCAGCAATTCGACCATGCTTTGAAATTGATAACCGCATCCGCTTGTCTACCGTGAGCAATCGCGGCACCCATCGGGCCGACAGCTTTTTCATTCCCAAGTTATGCAAAATATTGAATACCGTTCCGTTACGACACGCTTACGACCTCTGCTACTTCATGCACTTTCGTTCGGCGATCAGCGAGAATCATGTCGTGGACTTTTTCAATGATTTCCTCAGTAACCACGTCTGCCAGACGGCCTGGGCGCTCCTCATCAAAAACAGACGAACGACCACGTTTGAATTCGTTGAACCAATATCTGACGGTTGTCATAGATGGTGAAGAATTCCCATAGACGGCATCCAACTTCGTTTTTATTTCTTCGAACGTTTTTCCATCCAAAAATAAGAAACGAATCACGGATCGATATTGTTCTTTTTCCATTGTATCGGAAAATATCAAACACGCTCACTACAAATTGCTGTCAAATCAAGACTATTGCATGAATCACTCTGAAATTTTGTATGGCGTCGTTTGAAAGATGGTAGTACACGATGGTAATGCCAATTTGCATCAGCAACGTCGCCTGTCTTGAAACACGGGTACTTATTGATTTGTCCTCGTATATTGTTTTTCATTGCCTGGTATTTCATAAGAACATGTTTTGAAAGCTGCGATATATAAGTTGGGAAGCTATCTACGTCTCCTCAAAATACGTTAAAGAATTATTATTCAATTATTATTCAAAACTGTTCAAATATTTTTTCATATTATTCTAAATTTAGATCAAAGGTAAGCACAATTATATTTAAGAACAACTTAAAATATGTGAACTGGTATATTTTAGGTCGGAAAATGGCGAAAAAAAACGGCTTTAATTTTTTTTTCGACATGCTTCATCAAATTTAAATCTGAAAAAAATATGGAATATAATTTATAATAATATTTAGCTGCTGAATATTTTAGAAGTGGTCAAACAATCAGATAAAAATGCGATTTTAAAAATTATTAAAATTTTTAAAAACAGAATTTTGAGCAAAGAATGACAAAAAAAANTGCTTCATCAAATTTAAATCTGAAAAAAATATGGAATATAATTTATAATAATATTTAGCTGCTGAATATTTTAGAAGTGGTCAAACAATCAGATAAAAATGCGATTTTAAAAATTATTAAAATTTTTAAAAACAGAATTTTGAGCAAAGAATGACAAAAAAAATTCTTATTCTAATCTTTCTGATACTCTTTATAGTCATGATTTTTTTGTCCGTTTAGATTTAGCGGAGAAAAAAATACTAAAGAAAAGTCGCATTTTTTTTCAATATCTCAAAATGGTATGGCTCTCTTTTGGAATAAAACTTCATACAAAATATTCTTTCACCTGGATATTTATTTTGTCCCCTGTGGCGATAGAATGCAGAGCCTGAAATCTTCTCCTAATGCTATCGTTTGGTAAAATTTTCCTAAATTTTTAGTGTACCACTTTTTTGGGAGTGAGTGTATTTTTATAATAATAAGGGACCGTAAAAATTATGTAAAAATGAATATTTTATGTAAAAATAAAAATAAGAACAATCTCCAATGGCCTTGACAAATGTTATCTAGGTCATAATCCTAAATAACATTCAAGAAGTTTTAGACTGCGGTCCACTTAACGTTTCAAACGCTACAAAGAATTTATAGCACCAATATAACTGGTTCATTTGACGCTCCCAGTGACTCATTACGTACATTACGTCATCAATACGTCATCGTTTTCATTCCCGCTTATATAACTGCCTCACCTCGGGAGATGAGTTAAGTGGAGCGTTCGAAAAGATTGGCAGGAAAATACTTTCATGACTAAGGCTGACGTCCCATAACACGTATCGCTGTAGGCGCATATTTACGTATCGAAGATCCGATTAATCGCTGAAGTTCCGTTAAAACGGCGAAACGTTCCTTGATTGGAACGTCATGAAACGATTGATTTCGATATGTAAATATTATCTTCGATATGTAAATATGCGCGTATACAGCAATACGGGAACGCTCTTAGTTTTTACAATGCCACAATATCAAAATACGTGCGAAGAAGAAACGATTCTTGAATTATGAGGCAATAAGAAACGGGACAATTTGTTCCACGTAGCATTCAATTCTAAAGGTTTTTATTCGATTTGTTCATTTTACAATTTGGTAATTGATACATAATCCAATTTCTTCATCATCGTCATCGTATGTTTCAGACCACTCGGGTGTTTCAGACCAACTATATACCCTTTTATCTTCGTAGGATAAGATCCAATCGTAAAACTGTTCAGACAAAAGTTGTAGGGTTTAAAAAGATCTATTTATTGACATTATTAGTTTGACCTTGGATGTCGTCAAGATCAGGTCAACGCCAGTCAATTTTTCAATAGAACACCCAACTTTTTATTCCAATAACTAATAGCCGATGTCGAGAATTTTTCAAAACACTATAATAAAGTTATTCTTCATTGAATATTTTTGAAGGCTCGAAAGTTATAGTACTGCATTAGCATTACGCAAAGTATCTGACTGACGGCTAAAATCTTTTGAATGTTGTTCAAGAACATGTCCTGAACAACATTGAAGAGGTTTTAGTCGTCGGTCGGACACCTTGCGTAATGTTAATGCCTACGGTACTGTAAGTTATGCCCTACAACTCAAAAAGTACTCAATGAAAAATAACTTTATTATAGTATTTTGAAAAGTTTCTTAACACTAGATATTAGATTCTGGCATCAAAAATAGAGCGTTCCATTTTAAAAAATTGATATGACGTGATCTTGGTGACGCCACCCAAGGCCAAACTGATAAGATCAGTAAGTAGATCTTTTTAAATCTTACAACACCTTTATTTGAATACTTTTACGATTAGATCTTATCTTGCGAGGATAAAAGGAGTGTACGAGTGGTCTGCAACACGCGGTATATAAAATACATCGTTAAACGAAATAAAAAGATTTATTATAATTGGAATTGAATTAAATTCCATTATAATATCACGCATTACATATATAGGTCATAAGAATCAGATACTTTAGCAACGGCGCTACAAATCTGGTCCACTTACGTAACGATTGCAACATTTGTTACATTAGTGGAGCTAATCAAACGAAGCATATCATTTGGCATAACGTTCAAAGCATTTAAAAAGAGCAAGTAGACTGCAACCTTAGTTATCGATATATATATATATATATACAGAGTGAATCATTTTAAGTGATACATTGAAATATTTCACAAAATATAAAAGAAAATGATTTTAAACCAAAGTTGCTCAATTACTAGGGAGAAAAAAAGTGCAAGATTTTGATTGACCTAGAGAAAAAATGTCAGATACCTAGAGAAGAAATGTCCTTAAAGTCAGAGTTATTTAAAATTTTTTAAATGGAAATCCTAATTTTTTTATTTCATGTTCATATAGCTGATGTCAAGACTTTTTCGAAATATTATTGTATAAAATATTTTTTCATTGAGTACTTTACAAATTATGAGACTTGAAATTTAACAGGTTAACGCTGAAGCGCTCCATTTGACCACATTAATATTGATCACCCGCCAAGCAATTGTTATAATTGGTGTCCTTTTAAATAAAAATTTCTATTTTTTATTCCAGAAATAAAAAGAGCAGAAAATTTTACGTTCAAATAGATTATCATGAAGTCAAATTTAGTGTTGACTTGTTAACTTTTTCAAGCCCCATAACTTAAATAAGTACTCAATAAAAAAAATATTTTATTATAGTGTTTTGAAAAAGCCTTGATGTCAGCTATATGAAATGAAATAAAAAATCGGAATTTCCATTAAAAAAAATTTTAAGTAATCTTGACTTGAGTTTAAGGACATCTTCTCTAGGTCAACCAAAGTCATCACATTTTTTCCCCCTAATAACTGAGCAACTTTTGCTTAAAACATTTTTCCGTATCTTTTATATTTTTTGAGATATTTCAATATATCATTTAAAATGACATTCTGTATAGGGTGTTCCGTAACGTTTAATTAATATTTAATTAATATTTCAAGAACCGAAAGAGGATAAAAGTATGAACTAAAAATTCCTTTGCCAATTTTGGTTCAGACCATTATTTACGGAGTTATTAACGATTAAAGTTGATCAATCAGATTGCGCGCAGCCAGAGTATGCAGTAGCGTAGCATGCTATGGAACTCTTCGAATTTATTATGCGTTCTCCCGGTTGAAATTTTATGCTAATTTTTCATATTAACAAATAAATAAGCAAATAATAAGTAGATAAATAAATAAATAAATGAAATGAAATAAATGACTGAAATAAAAAATAAAATATCTATCTAAAATAAAAAATAAAGTAAATAAATAAAATAAGATAAAATCTAATATAAAAATTAAAAAATACTTAAAACAAAATAAAATAAAATCTTTATATAATAAAATAATTAAATAAAATAAATAAAAAAGATAAAGTAAAGTCTGACATAATGTATAAATAAAATCTTTTTATTTTATTTTATTTTAAATAGATTTCATTTTATATCATGTACTACAGTTAATTTAGACGAAAATTGAGCGGGACTTCGGAAAAATTAACATCAGGGTAAATTTTTTGTACAGACCTTTGTTTTTGCATAAGATTGAAGGAGAAAAAGTTTACCATGTATAGTGGGCGCTAAGAAAAATAATTAAACAAATAGGGCCCAAATTTTCATTTTTTTGCAAATATTTCGATAAATATTAATTTTACCAAGAAAATATAAGGAAAATTAAAGAGTAAGAAATTTTACACAGAAAAGATTCTGTAAGTTTTTATCGTATGAGCAATACTTTTCACGTAAGAAATTATTAAAAAATACGAAGTATTTTTTAATATGAAATATGAAGATTTCAGCTTTTCAACGTGTTTTGCTTGGTTTCTGTACGATAATTCATTCAAAAGTTATGATATTTTTTGTGCGCGCGTGCGACGCTCCATTTCGCTTGGCGTCTTGTCGGCGCGCTCCGCAACTTACTGCGCAAAGCACATCTTGCATAATTTCTTACGTGAAAAGTATTGTTCATACGATAAAAACTTACAGAATATTTTTTATGTAAAATTTCTTACTCTTTAATTTTCCTTATATTTTCTTGATAAAATTGATATTTATCGAAATATTTGCAAAAAACCGAAATTTGGACCCTATTTGTTTAATTATTTTTCTTAGCGGCCACTGTACAATGGTAAACTTTTTTTCTCCTTCAATCTTATAAAGGTCTGTGCAAAAATAAAGGTCTGTGCAAAAATGTAATAAAAAATTAATTTTTCCGAGGTCCCGCTCAATTTTCGTCTAAATTGACTGTAGTATATGATATAAAATAAAAACTATTTAAAATAAAATAAAATAAAAAAATTTTATTTATATATTATGTAATACCATATT
>JAANIC010002316.1:126771-139461 GCA_017607545.1 Acromyrmex charruanus
TACCTAACATCTGGACATTTCCTGGTCGGAGACGCTCTTACTGCTGTCCCTCAATGAGACGTCACACATTTGCCCAATAATAGACTTCTACGTTGGCAACTATTTCAGTTAGCCAAGAGTTAGTCAAATATTTCAGCATTTCTGGAGACGATGGAGTCGNAATACTTGCAACAATTACAGCAGCGTACTAAGTGACAGCAATCCAAGGGGCTACACCCAATCACTAGCGACATGGTCATGGTTCAGGAGAACGACTCATTGCCACTCCATTGGGCTATCGGACGCATAGAGGACGTGTACCCTGGCACAGATGGGATACCTAGAGTGGTTTCAGTTCGAACTGTTAAGGGAAATACATATAAAAGACCGATAACCAAAATATGCATACTACCAATGCGTAAGATTAATTATTCAGCTGTCTATATGCGCGCAATACTCGCGCTCCGTATCCTTGCTTATTAACACGCAATAGCAACAAACACATCTTTGGTTTACGTTCTTGTATTACTAACTTTTTTTTTATTTCAGATTTAAGTTACTTTGTGATTTCTCATTTATTTTTATAATCGCCACTCATCTAGGACGACAATGCATGCTATCATTTAAAGGGCTTGACCCTTTCAAGAGGGACGATATGTTTGAGATTGAGATCGGCGCTCTTATTACCCGCCACTCGGCATCCACTCGATCGAAGGGACGGTGGCGCCCTAGCGTATTTAGTTTCGGCCGGATGGCTCACTTGCCAGCCAGTCATATTGCGGATGCGTGCGCAGTTCGTCACGATCAGCCATTACGTTTTGTCGAGCTCTCGAAAAAGGACACGTGTAATCACGAAGCATATCATTTTATTGTACGAGCCTGTTTATAACAATAAAGGAGAGTGTGACCATAGCAAGTGAGTTATCTTTTAATCAAAAAGCGAGTCAAATCACTAACAAATAGTCAGATATACAGATTTTCTGGAAACTGACTTCTTTGATTATTTAGAATCCGCAGAATCTGCAGTAACGGATTGTAAAGTAGTTTCAACTCGATGAGTGTCCAGCTCATTATGGCAGAACTACTCGAGCTTGGCATCTGATCTGACATCACTGGATTTCTTTGGCTGTGTTCCAAATTTGCTGCCAGCACTAAAAATGCTACATTTTACGTGCACTATAGATTTTTAGTACTGGCAGTCAATTTTCGAACACAGCCTTTGTGTGGGGATCCTGAAGCAAGAAGTTTATTCCTGCTTTATAAGTCGTCAATCAACTCAAGAGAACAACTGATAAATCGAATCGAGGCTGCAGTGCGCCAAACATCGCCATATCAGTGTTTAGATACAACGAGCTGTCCGTATTAACTGCAATGCTGCAAGAAGCATATTTTGAATATCTACTGTACATTAAGCAAGTGAATAAATAAAATGCGAATAAGTAATAAGAAAGTATAAAAATAAAAACTACGCTTTGTCTTTTTTGCGATTTTCTTCACAACAAAGCAAAAAACGAGGATATCTCTCAGAACTTTTTTTCTTAGTTTATTGATCCCCTATGCGCTCCTAAAGTTTTGACATTTAAATTCCAGACACTGTATATATTATATTAGGTCGGGGAAAAAGTTTCTTCGTATTTAAAAACATTTTTTTGTAAAAATTTTTCATTTGTTGCGAAATTTTTGTTATTATATCATTCGCTAGAGCAAAGTTTCAGCTTTAAGAATCTATTTTAAACTGCGGTATAATGATTTTTATCGGAGTTATGAGCAATCAAGTCAGAATACTCCTTTACTTAACTCGCGAATAACTCAGGCGCAAAAAATCATAGAAACATTTTAAAAAATGATTTTATAGGGAAAGCTTCAAGCTTTCACGAAAAGTAATCGAAATTTTTTTTGGATACGTGAGAGAATCCCAAAGTAAAAAGAAAATTTTTCATCTTTTTCAGCTTGTAGTTGTTTAAATATAAAAATTACCAAACTCACAGAAATATAATTCAAAAAATATAGTAACCCGTCGAAAGTAAAAATTTCAAGCTTTAAAATCGTTTTTTTAAATTTCGTTCATTTTTGACGAAGATATTGTATATACAATTTTGAATTAAAAAATACGAAGAAACTTTTTCCCCAACCTAATATATATATGTATGTGTATATACTTTGAAAATATGAAAACCCACATTTTTTTTTTTTTTTTAAGCGAACCGTTTAGCCGTGGTACTAATTGCAATTCCTCGACATTTTGAAAACATCACAATAAGAAATTACAATCTAACACAAAACGAGTAGTAAGTTTTTCATAAACTCATTTAATTGAACAATTTAGAAATATGATAATAACATAAAGTACAGGTAAGAGTCAACGCTGATTATCAATTAGCGCAATTCTTCTTAATATTAAATATATAAACCTTGATCATGAACGTTTCCACTCATTTGAGTCTTCATCAGCAATCTTTCCCGCTAACACAACGGTTGGATTATTGCATTACAAAATAATATCTCCAAATGTTTTTCCTCTAAAAAAATTGAACCGTTAACTGTTGTGAGATAAGCCACATACTCACAAAGTTAGAAAGCTGAGTGGCAATAAGAACTCAAGCTAAACTAAAATTATATTAAATGATTAAATTATCGTATGTATAAATTAATTTGAAAATTAATAATCACCTCACCTTACACAATCGACGCCCTAAACGCTGAACAATAAATATGTCGTATGCAATATTTTGTGGATTGTTAATAAGTTAAAAGATTAAAAATTATCGTCAAAATATTAAAATACTAACTGAGAGAACAATTTGTGTCTTGTCATTTCGACCGTCCGTTAAATAATGATTGCTAAACAAGTAACATAGCGGTCAATTTGAAGACTAACAAACTATAGTTTATAACATGTATTATATCACGAACAATCTTATAGTTTATTAAGAATCTCAGTGTAAGCATGATTTAAGGCAACGGTATCATGTTGTAAATTTAATCCATTGGTCTGTCGATTAATGTGCATCATCTCCGATATCAATCATTTGTTATAATAATTCTCCACATCCAGGATCTCCACATTTTACCAATCAAAGTCATGATCGCTTTGCAACCTATGATCTGTAATCACTGAGTGGATGTTTGACTATAGACATGCTTTTGGTGTTCAGAAAATCTGATTTTTAATTTTCTCCCTTGTTTGTCCCACATAGAAAGCATCGCAACCACAACAATTGATCTTGTAGACTACATTTCTTTTTAATTCACATTTAAAGAGGCTTTATGAACCTTAATAAATTGTTCAAACTGAAAAAAGAAACCCTATGACAAACCCCATTAATTAAATTCTTGAATTTATTCGATATCTCTTTTACATACGGTATGGAAAACTATTTCACCCGTTTAGGTAAGTTGTTATTTGATCTTTTAATTGAACAAGAATTCAATTACGCGTTGCCAAAAGTGCATAAAGTAAATTACCCATTCAGAATCATCATATCTTCTTTGGATAGTACATTATATAATTTGGCAGCGTTCTTACATGAATTAATTGTCAAAAGCATACCTAAGGCTGCTAGCAACATCGAGAATAGTTTTGAATTAGTTCAGAAACTAAAAAATTAAAAAATTAAAATTGATCATGGTTTTAGTTTGGTGTCGTTGGATATAATATCACTTTTTACCAACATTCCAACAGATCTGGCATTAGACGCTCTTCTCAATAAATGGGACTTTATTTGCAAAAATTACAATTTACCGAAAAATGAATTTCTCAAGGCTGTTCGCTTAATGTTGGATTCGACTTATTTTATTTTTGACAATCAATTTTATAAACAAACTTTTGGAACGCCTATGGGTTCACTGCTTTCGATTGTAACTAATTTAGTTATGATGGATTTGGAGAATTGGGTGTTGAGCAATATTCAATATTAGATACTATTTTATTACAGATATGTGAACGATATCGTTCTTTGTTTACCGAGTTCTAAAATCGAGTTCTAAAATCGATTCTATTTTTAGAAAATTCAATTTATTCCATCCAAGGTTACAATTTATTTTGGAATTGGGTAATTCTATCAATTTTTTGGACACAACCATAATGTTAAAAAAATAACTCATTGATATTTGACTAGTATCAAAAACCAACGTTTTCAGGAAGATTTTTGAATTTTTTGTCTCAGCATACAAAAGAAAAGCATAATTTTCAATTTGATAAAGTTTTTTATATCTCGCATCCACAATTTCATAAAAAGAATCTTAAATTTGTTGTAAGGATACTTTTGGAAAACAATTATCCATTGAATTTTCTATTCGATACTATTAATGCAAGAATTAAAACATTACTAATTGAATTCTTGTTCAACTAAAAGATCAAATAACAATTACCTAAAGAATGGGTGAAATGTTTTCCATATCGTATGTAGAAGAGATATCGAATAAATTCAAGAATTTAATTAATAAGGTTGCCATAGGGTTTCTTTTTTCAGTTTGAACAAGTTGAATCAATTTATTAAGGTTCATAAAGCCTCTTTAAATGTTGAATTAAAAAGAAATGTAGTCTACAAGATCAATTGTTGTGGTTGCGATGCTTTCTATGTGGGACAAACAGGGAGGAAGAAATTAAAAATCAGACTTTCTGAACACCAAAAGCATATCTATAGTCAAACATCCACTCATTCGGTGATTACAGATCATAGGTTCCAAAGCGATCATGACTTTAATTGGCAAAATGTGGAGAGGCTGGATGTGGAGAATTATTATAATAAACAATTGATATCGGAGATGATGCACATTAATCGACAGACCAATGAGTTAAATTTACAACATGATACCGTTGCCTTAAATCATGCTTACACTGAGATTCTTAATAAACTGTAACTATAAGGTTGTTCGTGATATAATACATATCATAAACTATAGTTTGTTTGCTTCAAATTGACCGCTATGTTATTTGTTTAGCCATTATTTAACAGACAGTCGAAATAACAAAACACAAATTATTCTCTCAGTTAGTATTTTAATATTTTGACGATAATTTTTAATCTTTTAACTTATTAACAATGCACAATATGTTGCATACGACATATTTATTGTTCAGCATTTAGGGCGTCGACTGTGTGAGGTGAGGTGATTATTAATTTTCAATTAATTTATACATACGATAATTTAATCATTTATATAATTTTAGCTTGAGTTCTCATTACCATTCAGCTTTCTAACTTTGTGAGTATGTGAGATACCTCATAACAGTTAATGGTTCCATTTTTTTAGAGGAAAAATGTTGGAGATATTATTTTTTAATGCAATAATCCAACCGTTGTGTTAGAGAAAAAAATTGCTGATGAAGATTCAAACCATGAGTGGAAACGTTCAAGGTCAAGGTTTATATATTTAATATTAAGAAAAATTGCGCTAATTGATAACCAGCGTTGACTCCTATCGCCTGTGTTTTATGTTATTATCATATTTCTAAATTTGAAAATATCAATCTGTCGGTTTTTTTTATCCCATAGTAAATATTTAAGAAATTATCAATGTAACAGTTTCTTATGTAAAAAATTCTCTACTTTTTAATAAAAATAGTCTCAATTAGTTTAAACTTCATAAAAGAAGTGAAAATCATAAATTTTCGAAAAAAGCGTAATTTTCTTCACGAGCCTAAGCATTTATATTGATATAATCTTATTTTTTTTAGACAGCTGATAATTTTATACATAAGAAACCGCTTCATTTAAATTGGGAACCAATTTAGTTCAATTGCAACATAAATAATTTAGTAGATCAAGGGTACACAGAATTTATGATATAGGATGGAATTGGCTAAGTCGTACCGATGGTTAAATCATACCTCCATTGTATTTTCTGAACGAAACATTTTTTTTTTTAAGGAGATAACATTAATGTAATGCTAGTAACAAGGCTTAAGAACTGTCATTTTTGTTTTCTCTTCGAGCTGTTTGTTTACGAGTGACATTCGAAATTGATTTTGTTCCATGTCTAATCTAAGTTTTAGTATAATTTACCTAAGATGTTATTAATATAAGGTAGGTAATTGAATTATATTATAGTATACTACAGGATATAATTGATATTTAAACTCTTTTCGATCTATAGCAAAATATTTGTAAATTATGTTGCTATTCGCAAATTTGAAAAAATAGAGAGTTAGGTAAATCGTACTTGTCGCTGGTCTTTATATTGTACCGACACGATTTTCGCAAAGCAAACTCAAATAATCTTCTCGCAGCTCGTACACATTGTTAGGTTACATTTGATTAGCATCGGACGTGAAGAATTACTAAAAGACTTGTAACGCAAAAACTCTGAAGAATATAAGGATTCCAAAGAATAACCCTGTGAAATAAGCTATGACAGATTTCCTAACTTCAATAGTCATCAATTTTAATGCTTAATTATGTCGCTTCACAGGGCAGTCCCGCACTTTTTTTTTGCCAGATTCTTTCATTGGTAATTATACAGTTTAGCACCAACCGCCTCAAAAATTAATAAAATTAGGCTTATTCGATGCATTTTTGCATAAAATGAAAGAATCTGGCAGAAAAAGTGTCACTCTGTCCCGCGAACTGAGATATAAGCGTTAACGTTGACAACTATTAAGAAAATCTGTCACAGAAACAAAATGAGGGTAATTCCTCAGAAGAACTACGAGGGCAAGTCAATAAGTTCTTAGAAAATCTGTCAGAGGACACTCGCAGTGTCATGTCACATTACTTTTTGACAAGTAGCATCTTTCAGCTGATTATTGTCAAATTTTGAGTGGAATTCGTCGCGTGGTTTCATTTCTGTAGACGATTAAAGCGAACAACCTTTGTATTTTTTGCAAAATGGAAAAAAATTTCGTGCAGTGATCAAACATCTACATATGAAAGGTTTAACGCCGAAAGAAATCAAAGCCGAGTTGGATAATGTTCATAGCACATCTGCACTAACGTTTGCGACTGTATACAATTAGGTGAATGAATTTAAACGTGGTTGTACATCCACATGTGATGCACCTCGTTTGGGACGTTCACTTGAGGCTGCTACGCCAAAAATCATAAAATTTTCCACGATATTGTTTTGACTGATCGAGTGAAAGTGCGCGAGCTTGTTGAGGCTACAGGTATATCACATGGCACAGTGATTTCAATTTTGCACGAACAATCGGGTATGAAAAAGCTATCGGCAAGATGGGTGCGTTTGCTCACTGTGGACCATAAGCGCGATCGCGTAACGATTTCAAAACAATGTTTGTAGATGTTTCAACATAATCCAAATGAATTTCTGCGTCGATTCATTAGTGTGGACGAAACATGGATCCATTACTTCACACCCGAGACGAAGGAACAGTCAAAACAATGAACTTCACCGAGTGAACCAGCTCCGAAGAAGGCGAAGACCGTAAAGTCGGCCGGAAAGGTAATGGCTACAATTTTTTGGGATGCACGCAGTATAATTCATATCGATTACCTTCCGTCGAAGCAAACGATCAATGGCGATTACTACGCAGCCTTATTGGATCAACAACATTTTAAAGAAAAAACGTCCCCATTTAGCAAAGAAGAAAGTGCTCTTCCATCAAGACAATGCACGGGTTCACACGTGCCCGGCACCAAATTTAACTAATTACTTCCCCATCCAGCATATTCGCCAGATTTAACCCCCTGCGACTATTTCCTGTTTCCAAACCTGAAGAAATGGTTCAGAGGAAAGAGATTCACTACCAGAGAACAGCTCATCGCCGAAACAGAGGCTTATTTTGAAAGGTTGGACAAATTATATTATTCGGACGGCTTGAAAAAGTTGGATCAAATGTATCGAGCTGAAAGGAGACTATGTTGAGAAATAAAAATGAATCAATCAAAAAAAATGTGTTTTACTATGTTTTTCTAAAAATTAATTATTGACTTGCCCTCGTATCTTTAATTTCATGAAATTAGGCTCATTCGACGCGTTTTTGCAAATGAAAGGGTAATTATACAGTTTAGCACCAACCATCTCAAAAATCAATAAAATTAGGCTTATTCGACGCGTTTTTGCATGAAATGAAAGAATCTAGCAGAAAAAAAGTGGCTCTGCCCCGCGAACTGAGATATTAAGTGTTAAAGATGTTAACTATTGAGGTTAGGAAATCTATCACAGAGACAAAATGAGTCATTTTTTAAAAGAGCTATCTTCGATTTCGATGAAATTAGGCTCATTCAAAGAAAAAAGTCCGGGTGCAAAAACGCGTCGAATGAACCTAATTTCATCGAAATCGGAGGTAAGGTAGTTCTGGATAATTACACAAATCAGTATATTAAAACCTTCCCAGTGAACATAAAGTGAACACAAGTACATATAACGTACCTGTTAATTGCAATTTCTTATTCAACAATATAATCGTAATCTAACTCGTGTGTTACGTTATAGTTATATTGTCGAGTGGGAAATTAAAACCAACAGATACGTTACATGTGTTAATAACTTGTGTTATGTATTACATAACTTTTGTTCACTGGGAAGATTTTAATATACTGGTTTTGATAATTATCCAGAACTACCTCACTTCCGATTTCGATGAAATTAAGCTCATTCGACGCATTTTTTGTACAAAATAAAAGAATCTGATAGAAAAAAGTGCGAGACTGCCCTGTGAAGCGAGATAATTAAGTGTTAAAATTGATGACTATTGAGGTTAGAAAATCTGTCACTGCTGCAAAATACTGCGATGAAAGCATGTGCTGCGGTCACATTTTCATGCTCTATGGCTGCATGTACGTTTTATTAACTTGCTTCCATAGCGATATATTAATATTTGTTTATTAATATTCAAATAGTCTCCCTTTCATCGTTCAGAAATTTACAATTTTTCACGCATTTTCTAAGTTTACACGCAAAGCGAGATTTAATTTTAAAAAATTGACTGTAATTTTACGAGAAGGGAGAGATCATTTTGACGTTAAAGATATTATTTTGATGTCAAAATAACAATAAGTAATGTCAGCTTGTTTGCTAGGTTTGTTAGTACACCTTAGCAATCCAGTAGTACAATTTAATGACCCGGTTTCCAAATCATATCGAAAGCTACTTTTTTTTTAAATCTAATTTAAACAATAATTTAATGTTTCTTTTTAAAAGTATCGTTTTGTTTTATTTCCAATGAACCAAAATTAATGTAAGAGATATTCTGATCTCTTCAGTGCTTTTATTAAAATTTTGTTTAAACGTTAAGGGATATGATATAGACGATTTCCTCCTATATCATACATTTTTTGACTCTCTTAATTTATTCAATTATTTTATTGTAATTGAGCTAAATTGGTTCCCTATTTAAATGAAGCGGTTTCTTATGTAAAAAATTGTCAGCTTTCTAAACAAAATATTTATTTTTAAGTAAATGCCTAGGATCATGAAAAAAAATGCGTTTTTTTTTCGAAGATTTATGATTTTCATTGCTTTTATGAAATTTAAATCAATCGAGACTGTTTTTCTAAAAAATAGAGAATTGTTTACATAAGAAACTGTTACGTTAATATTTTATATATATTATGAAGTAAAACAAAATCGATAGAATTGATGTTTACAAAATGTTAAAGAATTGCAATTAGTACCACGGTTAAATGGTTCACTTAAAAGAACAACAAAAAAATATGAGTCGTTATATTTTTCTAAAGAGCACTTTGGCAAAGTATAAATAATATCGAAAATTATAGAGCGAGATGTCGTGTCGATTTTCCAAAGAATCACCCGCGTGCGCGCGTGCGTGCGTGCGCGTGTGCGTGCGTGCGCTCAAGGTGTTCCATTTTAATTTCCCCAGGTAATATTTCGAAAAATACGGAAGATATAGAAAAATGTTTCAAACAAAAGTTGCATGGTTTAGAAAGGGCCACATTTTGGTCGTTGTGTTCCTTCTAGCTGGAGGTGCCAAAAAGATTGAAGGTTACTCCACTTTTTTAAATAAAATTGTATATTTTTTTTACACAATATGATTCCTCTAATTATTCTGAATATAAAAATATTAAGATAGTGATATCAAAAAATTAATAATTTACGAGATATTTTATATGCCGCATTCATAGTCCCACCTCAAATGTTAAGGAATACTTGAAGGTCGCTTTAAGTCGAGTTTACCAATTCATTGTTAAAATGCTCCATCTGACTCCTACGCATTAGAACCAATTTCGTTCTTTCACTCAAGGAAAGGTAGCAGCTTCCTTGAACACTCTTTTAGATAGGATTCCTAATCTAAGTACGCGCGCAATTTGTGTATAAAGAATGAGAGCTGATGTTTGTCATCTCTATTAATATTGTTGCGTGTAATAGTAAAATATGGAAGACTTTGTTAACTTTTATGAGATCGCAAATGTAGAAATTGACAATTTTATAATCCGATTACAAAAATGCTATATATTCACAATGCAGAAAATCCGCTGGAATATTATTAAGATAAAGAATTTAGAAGAATTTAGATAAAAAATTTAGAAGAATTCGCTTTAAGAAAGTAACGAGATATTTTGCTGCCGATAATAACGCAAAACTTGGAAAAGCCAACCAGGCGATGACTTCTAATTTCTCCTATGATGCAATTATTAATTGCGTTAAGGTTTTATGCCACGAATATCTTTCAGATAAAATTATGCCATTTGATATCTGTAAATTGATTTTTTATAAGGTATACTATAAAATTTAAGTATACTATAAAATAAAGTAATATAAGGCATTATTTTTTAGATCATGGCGATTTAAGGAAATATAGCCAATCTTCTGTTTCACATATAATTAGAAGAGTGTCTATATTGTTTGTCAGACACTTAGGTGAATATGTTAATTTTCAGCAAAAAAGAAATTTATTTTCCAAAATTTCTTTATTTTTACTTGATGAACAATAAACAGTTTTTCTATTTCTGAAAACATCTGCCTTTCCATGTTACATTTTATCTTTTGTCCATGAAAAATACGAAAATTAAGCAAATGCGTTAATATCAAAATCCTTTGCCAGCAAAAAACACGAGAATTTTGCAAATATATGATAATACAAAAAAGCAAGTTGCTGTAAGTTTGACACGTTTGATAATAATGCGTAAAATCTTAACCAATTCGTCAGTATTGCCATTAGCAGCACAAGAAAAATCACCAATTTTTTTATACTTCAGTAAGGATTACTCAAATCAACACTGTGAAATTACACACCTATCAATCCTTAACTTCAGCTCAAGGCGCACTTAGCTGAAGCAGCCTAAAGTCGTTAAGAATCCTAAAATCGAGAAGGAACTATGAATACAGCGCTATATCTTATTTCAGCATAAAATATTGACAGAAAATATCAAATAACTTATAAACTATTAATTTTTTAATAATCGTACCTTAATATTTTTATGAACAGAATAATAAGAATCAATTGGTGTGAAGAAAACACATAATTACTTTAAAAAAATATGGGAGCAAAATGGATAATTTTTTAAATAAGCAATACTATATATTTTCTCTCCACCAATTGATCCATTTTATTATTCTGTTCATAAAAGTATTAAGGTATAATTATAAAAATTAATAGTTTACAAGTTATTTAATATTTTTATGTCAATATATGCTAAAAATATAAAATATCTCATAAATTATTAGTTTTTTATATCACTACTTTAATACTTTTATATGCAAAATAATTAAAGGAATCACTGTGTAAAAAAAATTATACAATTCCATTTTAAAAAAGTGGAAGTGACCTTCATATCTTTTTGACGCCATCACTAAGAAAAAAAACATGATCAAAATATGTATCTCTCTAAACCATGTAACTATTATCTGAAACATTTTTCTATATCTTCCATATTTTTCGAGATATTTGCCTGGAAATTAAAATGGGACACCCTGTATATATTATATATAAGAGTCGTTTGAAAAGTTTTGAGCCTCAACATGAAGATGACATTATTCATCGAAACCCATTCTGGTACTACAATCGTACATGTTTTGTAAGATATCTGTGAAAATTGTAGTCATTTTGGACGTTCAGTTGTTTGAGAGTCATTTTTGACTTTGTCAATTTTTGGCAAAGCGCTTTTGTGTAGATAAAGCGGAGTAAACTGAGTTGAAAAGTCCTATACCATCTTGCAATTTTCGAAATGGTTAACGAGATTAAGTTATAAAAATAGCCAAATTCGCCCGGCCTACCGCTAATGCAAGCGGGCGGCGAGATTAGGCCATCGCTAGGCACGTTAATGTTAATCGTCGCTTGTAAACAACATATCTAGCGACAAAGAACGTGCATTTCTCTGAATGGTCTTATTTCGCCGCATCTTACATTTGGCAATAGGCCGAGCAAACCAGCTATTTTTATAAATTAATATCTCGTTAACCATCGCGAAAATTGCAAAATAGTAAAAGACTTACTCAGTTTAGTCCGTTCTATCTACACACAAACGCTTTGTCAAAACTTACCGGACACTCTGTATGTGTGCGCGGTCGCGTGCATGCATGTACATGTGCACACGCGCGCGTGTGTGTACAGCAAGCAACATATATAAGATTTATAAATATTACAGATTTAAAGACAACCTTTTTATCTTTGGTCATTGATGTATCCATAGAATAAATCTGATATAATTATTTCAATATCTTGTTATATCCAAAATTGCCTAAACGATTTATAATATTGTCATTAGTATAAGATTTTATTATAGTATATATATATATATATATATTACAATATTTTATACTTCTGAATAAAAAATATTAATAATGCGA
>JAANIC010002316.1:139562-184228 GCA_017607545.1 Acromyrmex charruanus
TTAAATTTATATATATATATATATATATATATATATATATATACACAAATTTAACTTATTCGCATTATTAATATTTTTTTATTCAGAAGTATAAAATATTGTCATTTGGATAACAGATGATAAAATTCATCCGTCATTCAATTTACAATACTGTCAAAGTATATCAATTTTAGGTTTTTGAGTATAACTTCTGTCAAAGCAAATCGAATGCGCTCTAATTTTTACAGTAGATACTAGGTGTATCTCGTACATAAAGTATAATGAGATTTGACAATATACACCATTATTTTTTAATTTTATCAAAATTACACTTTTGAACATTCTTTGCTTTTTTATGTCGCATTGTTTTTATCCTAACTTAATTTTAGTTAGATTTAGTGTTTTACATTATGGAAAAGACCTGTGGTCCTCAGATTGATGATATGAACAACAGAAAGCTATCGTAAAGGACCATAAACATGAATGAACAAACAAGGAGTTCGCCTAACAATTTATCTCTAAATCAACAGTGATCAAGTTTCTTAAGCATTAGAAGCAAAGCTATTCAGCAACAAATCCATGTTATACCATCATTATTAAACAACATAAATTTACTTTTGTTTGCTCCAGAAGATATCAGATTTTGCTAGAGTGTCCAGTTGAGGTATGCTTTGATACACTTCACTCAAATCTTTCAATTCTTTACAGAAATGAGTGATTTCTTCATTAGTCATCATTCACATAGTCTTTCAGGCGACAGCATATGATCTGTACAGATGAATTAGACTGTTCAGAAGTCGATATTTTCTTAGCAATATCCAAGGTCGTGAGATGTAAATCGCTGCTAGATATACGAAAGATGTTATGAATGACAAGAAAAGTACTCGTAGTGTGGTTGGCCTATTTTCTTCTCAACATAGCTTGTCTAGATCTTCCAACACTTAAAAAATTTGGTTACTGTCAAATTGGAAGTGCCAAATTGCTAGGAAAACTCCTTGTACATCCATCCTTATTTTAGAAAATATTTATGATGGCTTTCTATTGTATGTTCTCCAGCACCATGGATCTTTGCCATAATGTAACACACTAAATCTAACTAAAATTAGGTCATGATGATAAATCTATGGCTATGACATGAAAAGCAAAATAAGTATAAAAATATTATTTTGGAAAAATTAATAAAAAAATAAAGAATCACGATGTATTGTTAAATCTCATTATACTTTATATACAAGGTGCAGCTGCCACTAAGTGTCTACTGTACAAATTTGTATGCAAATTTGATTCATTTCAGCTTAAAAGTCAAAAAACTTAACCGTAACTTTTGAACAGTATTATATCTTATCTAAATAAAAAATTTTATTACGTTATTATAAATAAAATTCAATTTAAATTACATTTCTATTTAAAATAAAAAATCTAAATGTATAACAATTTGATAAACTGATAAATAATATAAATTTTCTTTCAGAAAATAATGCACAAAAATAAACAAATTTCATAAATTTCAAATAATCAAATCATATTCAAAATTTTATCCGATATAAATAATATAATACTCTCAAAAAATAAATATTTCGAGAAAATTACAATATTAAAAACATAAAATTACAAAATTAAAAGAAAAAATTTCAAAAATGTAATTTAGAATCTAACCTCTATTGGTGCTAAAAGATCTTTATATAATTAAATAACATGTGTGAATTTTTATTAAAATATATATATATATGTTTATAAAGCACATTTTCATACCGTAAAGAAAGTATTGCGTAAAATGATGAACAGTAATTCATGACAATAAGAAATCTTCGTCAGTTATCATATAAGTTCAGTCACAAGCCCTTCAATCGAATATCCTTATGATAGCTGCGTTCAACAAAACGTTTATTTTGCTGTTGGAAGTTTTCTTCGCACTGATTGGATTATATTTTTAGATCTAGAAGAGGTCTGTTTTCTGTGGCTGAACCAATGTACACTTTTGGAACTTAAAGTGAAATAGGGATATATTTGATATTTGTCGAAAGCGAGAAAGAGACTTCTAGTGTAGTCTAAACAAAAAACAGAAAACAGACTAAAGAATGTAGAGTCTTAGGCCGGGTCCACACCTTAACGGAAAAGCCGAAAAGCGAAAGCCAATCAGAACTCGCGGCAAGACAGAACAGACAAGCAAAATGTACCGCCTACTATTACTGTGAGTTTCGATTGGCTTCCGCTTTTCCGTCAAGGTGTGAACCCTTAGAGTGCCTACTCATGCAGCAGAATAGCATAAGGGGCTCTGCCCCTAGAAATCATGTATTGTGGAATACACAGTTTCTGATAGGTTGAAATTCTGCTTTCTCTGTTCTCTGTTCCCTGTTCCTTTTATTGTGCGGAGCCCCTAATTCGTAGTAACTGCCATATTGAATTTACTATCATATCAATATATTCAACATCGACTCCTGTCGACTGTTGTGAAATGAAGTTAGTAAATTCATCCTTTAATGTTTTGTGAATATTTATTTATTATTTCATACTTTGCATTAAATGCTGCATATCATACAAAATTTACATCCATCATCACCATGCCAACGAATTGCGCCGCATATCGCTATAGTAATAATAGTGTTATTGCTACAGCGATATGCGGCGCAATTCGTTGGCATGGATGCACCCTCTAAGGGTATATAAAGCTATGCAAGTTGTGTGATACCTAAGGATGCAGTCCCATGAAGCGTATTTGCCACGTATCGCGTAACCGCATAACCAATCAATAATCAGTAAAACGCGAAACCACAATAGCGGATTGCTTCTGATTGGTTACGCTGGATACTCCTAGAGTGAGTATGGGTGCATTCCGATATTCACTACTAGTGCTGAAAATCTATAGTACACGGGACGTATATAATTTACTATATAATTTCTAGCACTGGCAGTGAATATCGGAACGCACTCTATAGGTTTGTTCGCGTCGCATGCTCCAAATTAATCCAGAAAGCACTTGGATCACAAGTAAGGTAGTTGGAGCTGCATTCATGTGCTGCTCCAATGTTCAGTGAACGGATTTAGGACAAGTGAGCATATTACCTAACCTCCGTAAGATCACTCGAACGGGTCGAACATGTGCCTCATTTTGTTTCGGGTATTTTGTGTTACCTTGATTATTTGAAAAGCGCTTTTATACAAAATAAATGCATTTTTAATAAATATAAAAGTTATATTATATTTTTATATTAGATTATATTTTATTTTACTGTATTAATATTCTTTTATTTTATTTTTTTAATTTTTTAATTTTTATTTATTTTATTTATTTTATTTTTTATTTTATTTATATTATATTGTTATATTATAATAAGATAGGAAACAAGACTGTTTATGTTAAATAACATTACTTTTAAATACGAAGCGCTACTACAGTCTGAGTGTTGAGATGTTGAACTAATATATATATTTTCAAATAAATGAATTAATTTCAGAAATGATAATTACGTGTTGATATGGTTGTCGGGCTTTCAACGCAATCAAACTAAAATATTAATAATCCCCCCAAATTTCCTAAATTAATCTTAAAAAACTGTAATAAACTTATTGCGAAAAATATTGCCTCGGCCGGGAGTCGAACCCGGATCTCTTGCATTCCGTGCGAGAGTCCTGAGCCTTTAGACTACCGAGACTGTTATATTATATTTTTATATTAAAAATACATCAAAAACATTTATTAAATGCGTCTTTATACAAAATGAATTTGAAATATTTTTTTCGATACAGTACGTTTTCAATCATTACGCATGCGTGCGTAACATGCCCCAATCGTACTACCTTCTGAGGTGAGGCAAATGGAGTATGCTCTTAATTGATCCATGGAGTATGCTCTAACGCGACGCGAACATCTAGTCATATTGGTTCCGGTGATACGAACGTATTGGAGCGGGTTGAGCATGTTGGAGCGTGCAACGCCAACAAATCTTCAATATCCTCCTATCAGTAACTCCTACTCACTCCAATGCATTCATTAGAGTAAGTAGGAACTATGGCAGGAACATGTTGGAGCATGCAACACGAACAAATCTAAAGATGACATGATCACTGTGTCGCACTGTGTCGCACTGTGCTTATTGGAAACATACTATAGATTTATAAGATAGACGGAGCATTCACACGAGAGAAACTGAAGGCTTGATAGAAAGAGAAAGAAATAATCGCGGAGTAGCTCTCTTCTTTTCTAGTAGTGAATTGATTGATCGCGGCAGGCCGGGAAATGGCCAAGAGCAACAAAGATAAACGTTCGAGAGTTGTAGCGATATACTGGATTCACACTGGATCCAACGTACGCTCTGCAATCAATAAAAAAAACAGGATTTTGCTTCGTATCATCGATACAAAATAAAATTCTGCTTTCTGATTGGTTACGTCATACGACGCACGTCGGATCTAGTGTAAATCTAGCATTATGCTCAAGCTGATTGGTTCTTTACTGCTCACTATAAAAGAGAGAATCAACTATGTCTGGAGTAGAACTGTCCTTCAATGTTGTTTTTCTCGTATGACGTACGCTCCGCCTATCTTATAAGTCTATGATTGGAAGGTACACTTATGGCTCCTGCAAACTGGACGCGGAAACGCTTGCTGCGCGACAAAATGAGATACGGCAACACATTAAAATGTGTTCCAATGAACAGATTAGAAGCTGTAAACTTATTGGTTACTGCATCACATTTTGCCGCGCGGCAAGCGTTTTCGCGTCCAGTGTGCAGGAGCCATTAGGTATTTATAAGAACCGCGCAAACCGTACCGCTTGTTTCTTTTCCTTTCTAAAGTCACAAGATAACAAAATACCGTGATGAAAAAATTCACTAAATTAGCACTTGAAGACAAAATGACATCAAGCAGTTCAGATAGTGCATTTCATATGTAACTTCCTACATATTAATCTTCTGAGGACCGGCACATTTTTGATCAACTTTTTTATTTTAAAGGCTAAAACTTTTTTGTTAATGTCATGGGGTTGAATGGCAAAAAAGATGGCGCCACTGTCGAGTCTCTAAAGGGGCCTACGGTCTTCTACATCTTAAATGCAATCCTAATCTGATTCTATCATAATTTTATATGCGTTTGTAACTTTGTGTAAATTTAGAACTAGTTAGAAAACGTCAAAAATGCCCAGTTGCTGTATCGAGAATTGCAAAAACCATAGCGAAAGAGGTTTTGTTTATTTCGCGTGCCTACAGGCGATAGACGTGAAGAATGATTTCAATTAATTGGCAAACGAACATTGTTGAAAAGGGCTGTAATCTGTGAGATATAATTTTTTATTTGTGAAGTTTTATTTTTTCTTATAATATAATACAGTCATACAGTCATACATAAGTTTTGAATAATCGCGCATCATATAGAATCAAAATGGCGGCAGTTCGCGGTATTTTGTTATCTAGTGACTTTACCCTTCTATCACATATAGCGCGGAAAGCGGCACGGCTAATGACAAATAAATTTTAATATGAATTTTTTTTAATATATTAATTTATTTCTATACACATTTTATCAACATTTTTATTTTTTTAACGGATTTACTTAATAACTGCATTTGAATCAATTCTATTAAAAAGTGCTTAGTAATGTGAATTTGTTACTGGCCCATGATGGTTTACCGCGCTTCATGTAATAGAGGAAAAAAGATGCAAGCGGCACGGTTTGCGCGATTTTTATAAGGCCTGTTCTTTTTGGCAGAATTTTTGCACCAGTTCATTTTTCTTCTTTTTCTCTCCTGGGCTGCGTTCGGATTTCCACCTGGGTACTCCCCGGATGTCATATCATCCTTGTTGTTTACCGAGCGTTAAACAAGGATGACATGACACCTTTTGCGGGATTCTCTAAGCGACAATTGTTTTATTGACAATTGTTGTTATCGTTAACTAGCGACAGCCAATGACGATCGCGTTGTCTTCTAGGATTATCTTATCATTGGCTGTCGTTAGTTAACGATAGCGACAATCAACGTTTAGAGAATTCCGCTACTGAGGAACACTCGGTGAGAAATGCAAACGCAGCCCAGGAGGAAAGAAGAAGAAGAAACTAAACTGATGTTCAGCCAAAAAGAACAGGACCCTTTTCTTGAAAAGTATTGCATAAAAACTAGGAAAATGCTATAGTATATGTAACGCATACTATAGTATTTTCCTAGTTTTACGAATGTAGTGATATTCTTCAAGAATATGGGCCAGTTTCACTAACACTAGTTACTTATTACGCCGATTAACTTTAAGTATTGCCAACTGCTAAATTGAAAATTCATCATCTTTAATCTAATTTCGAAAGTATATGTTTGTAAAAAATAGTCAAATATATTTCAATGTTTTAATTATTATCTCCACACAATACTTTTGCTTTACTATTACTAACAAAAATAAGTTAGAAAGACAGATTTTTAAGTTTTGCTATTGGCTATTTTAGTGATGAAGTTAATCGACGGATAAGCTTAACTGATGTTGGTGAAATTGGCCTTAGGGGCCCAGGTCTATAGTTAACTTCTATATCGCGTATCGCGTACCGCGCTACATGTAATCGCACCTCTAACAAAATAGTAGACAAATTGAATATTTCTGATTTATTTATGTCTGTGTAATTTGAGAATCGGGGAAATTTGGGAAAAGCACTTAAACATTGGGTAATAGTATTTTTCTTGATATTAATAAATTTTATTATGCTCAAGTTGGCAAACGATTTTAATTAATGTGTTTTATGAATGGAATCGATTAAAAATCATTTGGGGAAGATGTCTTCATTATTAATTTCATTTGGGAATTTCCATATGTTTTTCTACACCGTTCGAGCTCACTTTCAGATCTCGAGTTTAATCTCCTTCTTATTATTTCGTGCACTGATGATTCGAAATTTCGAACTTATCAGCTTCGAGATCTGAAAACGAATCGAATTTAATCTACTGTGATTCGATTCGATTCGAATTTGAACTAATTTGCATACCTCTAGGTTGTAACAGATTTTTTTCTATGGTTTTTGAAATGTAGCCTACTCATCGGACAATTGGTCTTTACCTATGGATCCATAAGTAAGAAAGACGGTGAGTGTACATATTATATATATATAGTACTTAAAACTGTTTGTTCGTCTTTACTGGAACATAACAAAAATAAAGAATAAATATTAAAATTTTTCTTCTTGAAATATATTTAAATAATAAAAATATTTACAAATTAAGAAAATAACATGTACTAACAAATTTTCTTCATTTTACGAGGGGTATTCAAAAAGTAAGTTTCCCTGCTCCGGGAAAAAAGCAAAACACAATTTTTAGGTTAAAGTAACATATGTATTTATTGTTTGACTTATAAACTATTTTTCTACATAGTCCCCTTGGACTTGAATACATTTTTTATATCTGTTCTGAAGCTTTGACAAACCTAGTTTATAAAAATCCGTGCCCTGTTTTTTAAAGAATAATTTAACAAAGTCTTTCACTTCATCATTTGAATTGAAGTGATGGCCACCCAAACTTTCCTTTAACTTAGGAAAAAGATAAAAGTCACTTGGTGCGAGATCTGGAGAGTAGGGTGGGTGATCAAAAATTTCCCATTTGAATTTTTTAAGTGAAAGACTTTGTTAAATTATTCTTTAAAAAACAGGGCACGGATTTTTATAAACTAGGTTTGTCAAAGCTTCAGAACAGATATAAAAAATGTATTCAAGTCCAAGGGGACTATGTAGAAAAATAGTTTATAAGTCAAACAATAAATACATATGTTACTTTAACCTAAAAATTGTGTTTTGCTTTTTTCCCGGAGCAGGGAAACTTACTTTTTGAACACCCCTCGTATATTTTTATGTTCAAAGTTTACTCCAAAATTCGAATACTCCAATATTAGACTGCGTTCGCAAACTTCACTTGGATGGTACAATAAATATAGAATGCTTTAAGACATAAGAAATCACAATTGAAGAAAATTAATTGAATATAATTAAGTTTATGATTAAATTGATTTCTTACTACACATAATTTCTAACTATGCATAATTAGATCCGGGCGAATTGATTAATTTTTGACGATTTTAAGTTTATTGCATTTATTGTACTACATCCACTACACCCGGGCTTTATTCGTTTTCGTAATGTATAAATCTATTGAATTACCAAATAGTGATTTTTCTTAAACGAAAATATTAAAGGGTGCGTTTTAATATTTACTACCAGTGTTAAAACTATACAATATACGTTACATGTGCTATAGATTTTCAGTACTGGCAATGCAGTATCCAAAATAATAATGAAGAGGTCTTTCCCAAATAATTTCTAATTGATTCCATTCATAAAACACATTAAATAAAATCGCTGTCTGCTAACTTGAGGCATGATAAAATTTATTAATGACAAGAAAAATACTATTACTTAAATGTTTAAGTACTTTTCCCAAATTTTCCCAAACAATTCAAAAATTATATAGACGTAAATAAATCAGAAATATTCAATTTATCTGCTATCTTATCAGTGATTGTAATCGCATCCTTATAATGCGTTTGGAGAAACTAAAGTCATTGGCCCGTATTCAGAACGCGCTTATAGTGATGTTAACGCGCTAACACGCTATAATTTACGTTACGCATATTATAGAATTTCAGAGATAAAAGCGCGCTTTTATCGATAAAAGCGCGTTCTGAATACGGACCATTAGATTTCTAAAGTACCGTAATGGCTTCCGAGTTTGATTATGTCAAAATGGCGGAACTGCATCATATGCACTATTCACACAATGTTTTGCACTTACGTATATGTACTGCTTGGGCATTTTACGGTTAGCTTCAGCACTCATTCGATTGTGCTTGCTTATTTGAAGCTTGAAAACTGATATATGAAGAGACAGTCAAGAGTATCATTACTGATAGTCAGTATTTATAATGCCAAGTTGCACTTTTCTGCATTTCACAAGAAAAAAACTTATGTTTGACTAATACCCATTTCCACAATATAGATTAACTTTAATCTCAGTTCAACTTCTCTGATGAAAATAAAACGTAAAGCGAGGGTTAATAAAGCGTTAATGGAATGTAAAGGAAGTGTAAGGAGAGAGTAACAGAAACGTAAATGAAACTCGTAAAAAGTGAAAATTGGAACATGAAACGTAAAGGAAGCTAAACTAAACGTGAAAGAAACATAAATAAAACATAAACGGAGCATAATTAGGCAGTCTAGAGAACGTAAACAGAGCATCGTCGAGTTCTTAGACGAACGTGAATGAAATGTAATCGAGGTTCTTGATAAGCAAATGATATTTTAAATTTTATATTTTATTTATTCGGTAAATATCTAAAAAAAGTGCTATGCTTTCTTTTTGGAGCCCTAGGGGCTTATTTCAAAAAATTATTTCATTAGAACACAACTGAAAAATTTTTCAATGCTACGTTTTTTCAATCTTAGTCTGTGCAGTTTTTTTAAATTCGAGAAGTTAGTTCTCGCTCTGGTGGCGGTGCTGAGTACTACTCAACGCTTTGTTTACGTTCGCTGTACAGCTCAATGATGCTCCATTTTAAAATAAATTTTTGTATCTCTATATCCCGCAAGCGTATACAAATTTGAATGCTCCGTGTACTTTTTGCCGAACGTTTAGGAAGCGTAGACGAAGTACAGGGTGCGCCGGACAATTTTCAATTTAAATTTTCCGCTATATTGTGCCTCCGCCAGAGATTCTTGTTGGCATCCGAGAAAGCCTGATGCTTCTAGTAAACAGTCATATCCTCGACATAGCCGCAATGTTAAAATCAATTGCGGAATATAATCGAAGAGCCGCGATCATCGAAGGCCTGGGCGCTCAGCAACGGAAATAATTCGGTTCTTTGGATACCCGAGATCAACCGTTTATGACGTTGTAGCAAAATATACATCTTTAGAACAGTTCAACGAAGGTTCCAGTATGCCAGCGAGGAAGAGTTACTCGAAAAAACCCGCGAGGACCTCTGCAGTCGTTGAAAGGGCTCTGATTTCGAATGACTCATCGTTGCGAAAATTAGCATCGATCGTTGGTGTAAGCGAGGCAACAATGCGTCGAATTGCCGAGGAGGACCTTTGATACACAAATCGTACACATTAAAGATACGACAGATGCTTTTTGAGATTGCCTGGACAAGCCGAGTTGCTCGCTGCAATCTGCTATTGTGTTCTTTGAAAAACGAAGCGTCGAGACGAATCAGGTTCTTTTCTGACGAGAAAATTTTTACTGTTGATGCCAAAATCAACCGAAGGAATGATCAATGGCTCGCCTACAACCCCAAGGATGTCCCTGTTGTTGAACGAAATTTTCGGCCAATATTCACGTGCTAGGTATTGTGTCCAGTGAGGATGATATCATGCCACCACATTTCTTTAAAAAAGAGGAAATTATCACAAAAGAAGTGTATTTGCACGTTCTGATGGATGTAGTGAAGCCGTGGATGGAAACTATGACGTCTGGAAGGCCATATGTTTTTCAGCATCGGCTCATACGAGTCATTTGATTCAAAATTGGCTCTCAGATAATGTCAATATGTTTTGGTCCAAGGAATTCTGGCCTCCCAACAGCCCAGATTTAAATCTCTTGGACTATTACGTATGGACCGTAGTTGAAAGGGTCACAAAGAAGTCTCGGTATCCCAATGTGACGTCATTAAGAACCGCTATTGAGGCAGCATTCGTTGGCATGGACAGCGCTACATTACAACGTACGTGCGAACGCTTCGAAAATAGAGGCTGTCATTTAAGCTAATAGGGAATATATCGAATAATACTCTACAGAGATCCCCCAAGTACCATGTAAAAGGATTTTTTGTAATATTTAATTTTTTATTAAAAATATTTTGTTTTTTTAAATTTTGTTATTTTAAAAAAATTGTTCGATTTGTCCGGATTTTGGTGACGCATCCTGTACCAATGAATAAAGTGTTTAAGAAGTATGTACGCTCCATGCATTCTTTGTATAGTATTGAGGAGCGTTCTGAGAAACGTTAATGAAAAAAAAATTTTAAATGTGTGAAATGTGACAGATGTGTTTTGGGCACAATTTACGAAGCGTTTGGGGAAAGTTCGTGGAGCATGTATGAATATTCAAAACCACTAAAAGTCAATGGAAAGTCAATGAAGTGTTTAAGAAGCGTTAAAATTCTTTGTTCACATTTCTTTGATATTTCGACAAGTTTTACATTTTCATTAGGTTGGGGAGCGTTCATATTGGTCATAACCATATGCCGTATGCTGTAATCTGTAAGAATTGACTAATCACAGTCAAGTATTCCCCTCTCTTTCGGCGGTAAGAAGGGAATACTCCAAGGTGATTGATCAATTTTTACAGATTGGCATACGGCATACGGTTACGGTCAATATAAACGCTCCCTTATTTTTTGTCTTTTTCTAATTTTTAGAATTAGAAAAAGACGAAAAATAAATTTAAAAAAAAAGACAAATGAAATTAAAATTAATCTACATTGGTAGAAACAAGCATAAAAGATTCGTTCCGCACAAAGCATTATAGTAGCATTCTTTGGTTTATAAATAAATTATTTATAATTAAAAAATTGATTTACATATTGTATGGCTTTATTTTCCCAAATAAACTACGTTTGTACAAATAATTTCAGTGCAAGTATCACAGCCAATACGATGGTAAGATTCTAATCTAGCAATCCAGCATTGTGTGTCGCAAGTTTAAATTTGAAAATGATCACGTTTTGCGTCAAGATGGAGGTAAGTTTTGCAGTACTTTAGAAATCTAGTAACTTTAGAAGAGATGCTATTAGCACTACTCTGTTAGAATCCTTATAAAAGAGTCGCATCAATGTGAAGTAAAATGGCGTCTAAAGTAAGAGACTCTATTAGAGAAGGACTCTAGATTTCTCTACTAAGCTGTGTTCTAAAATTGATTGCCTTGCGCTGCAGGTATGTCGTCATAAAAACATGCTACCAACAGCGTTTCAATTTTAGTAAGCATGCAATTGGTGTGAACACGCATTTCAAATTGGAACGATACTCGCCATCTTGGATGTTGTAGCTACTTCAGCTCTTCAGCCGCAGTAGGAAATGACGACAAAATTAGTGACGTCTTTACTCTCTTTCGCACCACTGACAAGATAGCAAACATATTGAATATTTCTGATTTATTTATGTTGTGGCGACTCACCATCAGATTCAACAGGACTCGCTCGGATTCGTGTGAGCATCACAGCCACGCGAATTCCCTTTAAGGTTCCTGATTATTCAGCCTCAAATGTTGCGTTCAGTTTACACGCTTACATGCTTTAAGCGCTTATAAGCATTGCTCACAATGTTTGTTTTGACGGTGTAAGCGCTCAGAGATGCGTTCATGACGTCATCCGTAACGTCATATTTGTGCTCACAAATGCTTATTTCATCGAGGTAGGGCAGCAAAAGCGTGAGCGCAAATAAACGCTTATTGGCCAAAATAAACAATGTTTGATCTTAACCCTAGTAGATTAGATGTGCATGTTTTTTCATTACAGAAATGTTTAACGAATGTATCGGGTTGCGTGTATATTTTAATGCTCTCGTAATATACTTATATATGACATCTATAAACGTTTTCCGATTTTGTGTTAATAAAAAAAGGACTTTGTTGTTCATCGAGAAATTGGATGCTTAAATTGTCATAAAAAAATAGAAAAAAGAATTTACTCATACAAAAATGACATCAACACATAAAGTTCTAATTGATTTGCACAAACTGGGAATACATATACGATATCTCTAACTTCCGATGAAGTACCACGACGAATGCACCTTCCGTAAAAGGAAATAAGAGTTATAAGACAAACAAAACACACATTGCAAAAAAATTTACAAAATTGTAATATTTGTTAAAATCATACCAATACAACATTTATTTACAGTAAATAAATATTTATTTTAAGAAATAATATTTAAATCAAAGTATTACTTTTTATGGAATAAATTTTTATTCACTATAAGCAAATGTCCCATTGGTATTATTTTAAACAAATATTTATTAAAATTTCGTAAATTTTTATTTTTAGTGTATAAGAAGTGAATTACTCATTGTCAATTATCAATTACGTGCCCAAACTTAACGTTTAAGCGGAGAGTACAGAATTTTGCATAACGCATAACACATGAAGCATAAGAAATTAAACCAACCAGAGTTCTTTATTTCATAGAAAGGAAGGAAATGGAAGACTTCGATTGGTACATTTTCTTATGCATATACGTGTTATGCATTAGTTTATGCAAGAGCTCCTCGCTTTACAGTAGTCAAAATAAATGACATCACTTATTTAATTTGAGCACTGACAAACCAAATTGAACACCAAAAAACAACACTTATAACTATGAGCACTTTACAGCGTGTGACCGTGCAAACGTGAAGATAGCCCTTAAAGGTGGAAGCACATAAAAATCCAGAAGGCATAGGCAGAAGGCAGAAGCCATAGCGCATGCGCTATAGTATCTGCATTCTGTCCACGGCTTCTGAAGAGCGCATGCGCTATGGCTTCTGCATTCTGCCTCCTGGCTTCTGAATTTCCAATCTACATAAAAATCCATAATACATAGTCAGAAGCATAAATGTTATTGTAACCGATCACAGGAAAAGTCTGTCAGAAGAAAATAAGAACAAAAAAGGAATGTACATGGTTGAACACGTAAGTTTTGTCACTGTCATATTACATTATCAATGTACTACAAATGTACAAACTGACAATGCCAGTATACCGTGTAAATTTTCAATTTTATAAACAGTATTTTTAGGTTAGTTTTACTATGCAAATTTCTGAAATAGTAATTAATTAGAAAATAAACACATCTTAGAAATTTCGATACGTTTAATGTTTAATGCTTAAAATTTATAGACTCGATCCTAATGTTTGATCACATGGATTACTGTCATGATATAGAGATGTCTGAAAACGAAGGAGATGAAAACCTGAATGCTGGTGAATTGACGTTAGATGACGAAGAAAGAACTTTTGATGATCTTTTAATCAATGTTGTAAAAAGCTATCCACACTTATATGATACTAGTTGCAAAGATTATCGTGATGTGATAAAAAAGGAAAACTCTTGGGTAGAAATATCTAAAGTTTTAAACACATCTGGTAAGTTTTATCTTTTAATATTTAACAATATTACTAATGAGCTATTCAATTCATTAACATGCATTTGTACTAAATCTGTATTAAATCAATAAGTCGAGTATTAAATTGGTTTATTTAACATATTTTAGCAGGTGTTTGCTGCAATCGATGGACTCGTCTGAGAGAATCTTTCTCTAAAGAAAAGAAAAAAAGACAAAATGAAACAAGAAGTGGAAGTGGAGCCTCTAAAAGGCGAGGGTTTATTTATTTCGAGTCCATGAAATTTATTGATAAATTTGTCAAAAGTAGAAAGTAAGAATCCATTTTGATTTTGTATTCTTATAAGCGAGGTAGGGTGTATGGCCATATTGCTGGCAGTGTACGTATAACTGTCAGTAAATATTTAACTAATTTCTTAAATATAACTATAAATGTTACATTATTTTAAAAATGTTTAAAAATTTTTAAAACATGTTTTAAAATATTGCAAAAAATTTCGTGCGCCCACTGGGAATGGCAATGTCGCTCTGATGCATTACGCCGAAGGCACCGAAGGGAGCTCTCGAGCACCCCCGAATATAAATGCAAAGAATGTCTCGGATGGCAAACTTTTAATTTCTACTTTAATTAATTTTTTATAAAACGTGATCTAAATAGATTTTCTTTCGAAGCCAGTTCAGTACGTACTAGTGAAACTATCATCATATTGAGAATTTATGTTTAAAATGTATTATCATTTAGGAATAAATTATATTTCTCCTTAGTGCATATATATATTTATATATATATCAATACTTTTATCATATTTGCCTGACAAGAATATCATTTATTCGTAATTAATATTAAACTTTAAAAATAAACTCTCAATACGATGAAAGTATGACTAGCTTTTTAAAGATAAACTACTTTTTAATTTGCAGTTTCACATTCAGATACAGTTCATTCTTTCGACTATGGATGCGGTATCTCTTCGGGGGAGCCTCAGAGCACCCCCGCCGATAGACCCGCGGCATGCGATTCTCGGCTACTAGGTGACACCACCGCGCAGCTTCACTTCTTATTCCCAGATAAAACAAAATGATGATTATTTTCCTCTGTGTATAGTTACAGTTTAAAAAGTCATTAAATATTAACTGACAGTAACATGTACACTGCCAGTAATATGGCCAATTACCCTATTATAGAGTAGAATGTTATAATTTTTAAGACATTAAAACGAAGACTATAAATAATAATTTTAACAAATTATTGACATTTTATCACACTATTTTAAATTTCCACACATATAATGAAATATATTGTTTTAGTTCGGTGTCGAACATCAAATTCCAAAAAGTATCTCCTACGTCTGATTGTTCGAAAGACAAGAATGGAAATAAAGACATTGCGAATTGGATACAGCAAGGCAAACAGGCTTTTGAAAAAGCAAGAACTGCATTGGAAGAAATTGATACAAATACATTTTCTCCAATAAAAAAAGTTTCAATGCCGGAAACTTTATCCACTAGCAGTAATTTTGACGATGCCTCATGCGCATCCTTTTCATGGAGCAATACAAACGATGTCGTACATGAATCATTGTCAGCTCGGTCATCACCCACCACGATTGACCATTCACGTTTTTCTCCAACAGGAAGCATAGGATCTACGTGCACTTTTAAAAAGCCATCATATACGAAGGGCAACTTTAATGTAAAAATGTCAACTGAAAAAGACGGTAAAAAAAAAGAATCTGATAACGATGCTTTCGAACTATCTTTTGTTAAGTTGAATAAAGCAATCGAAGAGCATTTAAAGTCTAAAAAATCTGATGTACAAGTGCAGAATGATCCAGATACTTTATTTTGTAATCTGATTAGGGCAGAATTGACCCAATTAGATGATAGCACAAAACAGCTAAAAAAACAAGAGATCATGCAAATTTTGTGGAAAAGGGAAAATTTGTGATAATAGAATTTATACTCATACCTATAATAAATAGCCAAACTATTCAAAACATTCAGAGGACATGTAATAAATATTTAACATCCTGTGACTGTCCTCAGAACGTCTTTTGAACATTTCTGTTTTTTGATATGCTTTAAAAATAGTAATACTTCAGTTAAGTTTTATAATACTAAGACTTCAGTTAAGTTTTAAAATGATAAAATATAATGAAATATAGCTTTAATAAAACAATATAAAAAATATATTATAAAATATATTATAAAAGAAATAATTAAAGATATACGGATACTGTTATATAATAACAATAAAGAATATTTAAAAAATCTTGTACTATTTATTTTATATAAATTTATTATACATATACATATAAATATACACAAATGGAGATTTATAAACAATGAGTACATATCAGCATTAAATTTTACAATATATGACACACGTATACTTATAATCATTGATACAATTTCTTTTTATTTACATAAAGTCTTGATTTTGTCCTCTCGTTACATAATCATGCTGCCAATCGACCATTCCATTCGGAGTCATAAAATAATTGCAAAGACTGTCTCTAATATGTGTCACATATGCTGCACCATTCTCGTTATTTTCAATTACTTCATCATTGTTTTCAAATTCTATTATATTTCCTTCCTCATTTCTTAAGAAATTGTGCAAACATACAGTTGCTAAAATGTATTTATTAATATTGTCAGGAATCGCAGCGATCGGTCTGTTATAAATACCCCACTTTTTTGCCATAATTCCAAAAGTATTTTCTATTATACGCCGGGCTCGCGAAAGTCTATAATTAAATATGTTTTTGCATTCCCCCAAATACCGTCCTGAATATGGTCGCATTAAATGCTTTCCAAGGGGAAATGCTTCATCCCCAATAAAAAAATAAGGCATTTGCATATCGGTTCCGCTTAAGCAACTGGTTCCTTCGGGAATATCCAACATCTCATTCTCCACATTCAAGGCGCTGTTTCTAAAAATTCCCGCATCACAGTTCTTCCCCATAGATCCAATATCCACCAAAGTATATTTATAATTGTGATCACAAACAGCCAAAAGTACGATGCTGTATCGTTTGTGATAATTAAAATACAGTGAACCAGAATTCGGAGGGCATTGAGCATCGACATGTTTTCCATCAATTGCCCCCAAGCAATGTGGAAAATTCCATACTTTCCAAAAACCCTCAGCAATTTGTAAGTATTCTTCTTTCGAAGGAGCTTGTAGACAGATTGAACCAAGAACCCTTCCAAATACATCAGACGTCTCTTTAATTATTTTATGTACCGTTGACAGACCAACCCGATAGGCAAAAGCAATTGCTGGAACTTTGTCTCCAATCAGAAACCTGTAACATTATTAATATTATGATATTAATTACCAAATTCTTTTTACATATATGAATTGTTTAACTACAAATGATCCGATATATACCGCAATGTCAAAGCAATTCGTTGCTCTGGTTCAAGGGCTCGTGGGCTTCGTTTTATTAAGCTTGGATTAACAATGTCCATCAATTGCTGGAATGTTGGCAGCGTCATATGGGTATATTTATAGAACATTTCCTGATCTGTTTTTATTTCCTGAAAAAGATTGTAAAAAGCTCCTTGCTGTCTTCTTTTCATGTTAATTGCTCGTACCCAGACGCGTCGACGGCGACGACGTTCACGGTTGATCCTGTCTCTACGACGTTGTACCAAAAGTGCTCCCATATTGGCATAAGCAATTAATAAGACATCGAAATCATCCATTTCTGTGAAACGTTGAAATGTCAAACCTGTAAATTACAATTTCAGAAATGTGTATATATACAAAGTAAACTTAACCTCAATGTACTGTTTATAAAACTGACAATTTACACGGTATACTGTCATTGTCAGTTTGTACATTTGTAGTACATTGATAATGTAATATGACAGTGACAAAACTTACGTGTTCAACCATGTACATTCCTTTTTTGTTCTTATTTTCTTCTGACAGACTTTTCCTGTGATCGGTTACAATAACATTTATGCTTCTGACTATGTATTATGGATTTTTATGTAGATTGGAAATTCAGAAGCCAGGAGGCAGAATGCAGAAGCCATAGCGCATGCGCTCTTCAGAAGCCGTGGACAGAATGCAGATACTATAGCGCATGCGCTATGGCTTCTGCCTTCTGCCTATGCCTTCTGGATTTTTATGTGCTTCCACCTTAACTCTGCGTTGACGGTAGCGACGCAGAATCAGACGACGGTCTGGCGAAACCGGTAGCCACATACTTAAGCACGAACCCATGTTCGTGTGCTCACCTGCGGTGCGCCGAGAATGAACGAGACAGCGAGCTCCTTCTCACACTAGTCGCTTGTTTGACCGAAAATGCTTTCTCGGCAATCTCGGTCGCTCGGTGGCTCCTGGGGCGATCAATAAGGAGCGAGGGGCATTCTAAATAACACATCAGTTTTAATACAATAAATTGTAATAATATACCTTTCCTATTAATCTAGAATAGTATAAATCATGTTAAAATGCAACAGTTCACGAGATATTTAATTGTTTACGATTTTTTGCGCGTTATATACCTTCTTCAAAAATCCATAGCAAGTACACAATAGTTAATTATAGAGTAGCAAGAATAGTTCAGCAGAAGTAGGATTTTACCGGAAAAAAATTATAAATCAGCATTTCTTTTCACAAAAGTCTCGAAAGGCCATCAGAAAAAAATGCCTATATTTGAGATTTGAGACTTGTGAAGAAAATATGCAAAAAAATCGAATAATTGCAAAAAGCACATTTTCCGTTTATAAAGCGAAAGATATTGATTGTATAGAAAAAAGTTTAGTATTAAAAATGTAGGTATTCGAAATACCTACAAAATGAGATGTGGAACATTAAAATCGATTTATTAAATAAGTAAAAAAAAAAAAATTTTTAATTTAAACTGTTGAAGGTAGCTTAAAAATACAAAATATAAATAATAGGGAAACACACAGCCACAACGTTAGATGTTTTAAACGGAAGTCATATATTTAAAATTATCATATAATAACGTAGACATTTCGGTCAAAATTTGATCATTATCAGTACGTAGAAATATCAAGATGTCAAATAAAGAAATACATAGAATTAAATAATGTTCGCTAGTCAAAAAAGATGTAAAACAATTTTCCAATCGCTTATGAAGTATTTTCTGTAACGTTTAGAATTCCTTATTACAAGAAGCAAAGTGCGAATTCGTATGAAAATACGGAATTTCCAGATTCTATTTTAAATTAAGAAAGAAAACACATTTTAAATAATATTACTTTAACAATACATTATTATTCGTGAGAATCAGTCTAGTTTTATAGTAACAATCACTTACCATTAAGTATTTTGTGACGCAAATCCTCGTAAATGTAATTCGGAGTGAATAATGTAAATTAAAAGACAAACATTGGAACCACTGCTAAGGATTATTGCTGACAAAAATGTGATAGCCATAGTTAGCGATAGTCTTTATATATTATGAAAAGACAAGGAGAGGAAATTCTACTGGTGGGTAGAGGGACTTTTTTCATTGATTGGTAGATCAAATTTCAGGAAAGCGTTCTATGTCACTCAGTTTGTTTAAACCCATTTTTTGTCTTTTGATGTGTATCATCTCGGAAACCATCCTTTTATAATAAGATTGTTCAGAGTCAAGAATGATATTATTCAATCAATCGTATGATCTAGTTTGTGACGATAAATAATAGACAAAGTATTCGTTGGTTTTTTGAAATCGTTTTTATATTCTTTTAAACGCGTCTTCAATTTCCTTTTTGTCTGTCCTACATATGAATAATTGCAATCGAGACAATTTATTTTATATACCACATTAAAGTGATTTTCTTTTTTAATTTTATCTTTGCTTGTTTTAATGAAGGTATTCATACAATTCATTAGTTTGTGAGCAATATTGAAGTCAAATTTTTTTGTGATAGATTTAAATTTTTCAGAAATTTTATTGAAATAAGGAATGGTGTAATATTTTTTAGAAATCTTAGTGAAATCCGAGTTGACATTGTCTTTGTGTCTATTGATATTTTCGAAATTATTTTTGAAAGACAAGGCCTTGATCCTGTTATTAATAGTTGCGAATAAAAATTCCAATAGATATTCATTTTTTTAAAGAATATTAATTAGGAAATAATATTTTTCTCATGAAATTTAAGATGGGAAAGGAATAAGATTGGGCCGATTGCAACACCGCTTTTGTGTACTAAGGGATGATTAGAAAAGAAATTTAAGTATCTACCAGAATTAGTAGGCTTCTTATAATTGTCAAAGATAATTCCTCCATTCTCTATTAACAGTCTTACGAGAAAATTTATTCCTTCATCATCGCCATATTCGACAGTAAATTTAATTCTTTCATGGTAAGAATTAAAGGAGCAAAGGATACTATTAATATGATCATTTGGCGCTGCTATAATAATGTCATCAACAGCGATAATAAACAGCGAGTTTCGTGCAGTGATCAAACATTTACATATTTTAACGCCGAAAGAAATCAAAGCCGAGTTGGTTCATAGCACATGTGCACCAGCGTTTGCGACTGTATACAATTGGATGAATGAATTTAAACATGGTCGTCCAATGTGGTTGCTACGCCAGAAATCATCGATAAAGTTCACGATATTGTTTTGATTGATCGATGAGTGAAAGTGCGCGAGCTTGTTGAGGCTACAGGCATATCACATGGCACAGTGATTTCAATTTTGCACGAACAATTGGGTATGAAAAAGCTATCGGTAAGATGGATGCCGCGTTTGCTCACTGTAGACCATAAGCGCGACCGTGGGACGATTTCAAAACAATGTTTGGAAATATTTCAACGTAATCCAGATGAATTTCTGCGTCGATTCATTACTGTGGACGAAACATGGATCTATTATTTCACACCCGAGAAGGAACAGTCAAAACAATGGACTTCATCGAGTGAACCAGCTCCGAAGAAACGACCGTGAAGTCGGTCGAAAAGGTGATGGCCACAGTTTTTTGGGATGCACGTAGTATAATTCATAATTCGATTACCTTCCGTCGAAGCAAACAATCAATGGCGATTACTATGCAGCTTTATTGGATCGTTTCAATAACATTTTAAAGAAAAAACGTCCCCATTTGACGAAGAAGAAAGTACTCTTCAAAACAATTCGGGTTCACGAGTTCACACAGCACCGATGGTCAAATTCAACGAATTCCGCTATGAATTGCTTCCCCATTCAGCATATTCGCCAGATTTAGCCTGCGACTATTCGCCAGATTTAGCCTGCGACTATTTCCTGTTTCCAAACCTGAAGAAATGATTCGGAGGAAAGAGAACCACCAGAGAACAGCTTATCGCCGAAACAGAGACTTATTTTGAAGGGTTGGACAAATCATATTATTCAGACGGCTTGAAAAAGTTGGAGGATCGTTGGATCAAGTGTATCGAGCTGAAAGGAGACTATGTTGAGAAATAAAAATGAATCGATAAAAAAAAATGTATTTTACTATATTTTTCTAAAATTTATTGACTTGCCTTATATGAAGACTGTCGCTAACTATGGCTATCACATTTTTGTTAGCAATAATTCTTACCAGTGGTTCCAATGTTTGTCTTTTAATTTACATTATTCACTCCGAATTACATTTATAAGGATTTGCGTCGAATATGTGGTAAGTGATTGTTACTATAAAACTAGACTGATTCTCACGAATAATAATGTATTGTTAAAGTAATATTATTGAAAATGTGTTTTCTTTCTTAATTTTATTGTAAATAGAATCTGGAAATTTCACACGAATTCGCACTTTGCTTCTTGTAATAAGGAATTCTAAACGTTACAGAAAATATTTCATAAACGATTGGAAAATTGTTTTACCATTTTTTTTGACTAGCAAACATTGTTTAATTCTATGTATTTCTTTATTTGACATCTTGATATTTCTATGTATTGAATGATGATGGTCAAATTTTGACCGAAATATCTACGTTATTATATAATAATTTTAAATACATGACTTCCGTTTAAAACATCTAGCGTTGTGGCTGTGTGTTCCCTATTATTTATATTTTAAAAAATTAAAGAACATCAAAAAGGCCTTTTTTTCACTCGCTCTCTATTTATTGAAATTTAAACACAAAACATATTTGAAATTCTCGTAAAATGTACCCTTCGTAATGACGAACAGATCTATATATTCAATTAATTGGAGAATAGAGAAATAGATCCCTAAGATAATAGTTATATAGAGGCTATTTTTTCTTTCATTTATGTTTTTGTTAATTATAGAGTGATGGGCTCAAGTAACAGTGAGGCCAGATGAAATTAAAATAATAGTATTTATTAGGGGGATATCGAAGGGGTTAAAAGGAATGATGCCTTTGGGGGGTCATAATTGCCCAATTTCAATCCTAGGGGCTAGGGATGAGTGAAAAGACTAGATCTAGTCCCTGAATGAACCTGACATTCACTAGTTTTTGCAAAAAGCCATTTGTTCACTAAATACTTGTTTGTGGAAAACTTAATTTCTTCATCTTTAAGCAGTCGTACAGCAATTTGCAGAGATAATTTTTCTTTTTCAAGATTTTGCTATCACGTACATTTAGTAACAAAACGATTTTTTGCAATAAACTATTATAAAATGACTTTGAAAAGTTTTTTTTTCGTATAAAAAAATGGTAATTTTGTTAATATACAATTAAATAACCGCGTGAAGAGCATTCAACAGAGCATTTGATATTTTTCTACAAATTTAAAAAAAATGTTGCCCTCCGATTAGGAACCGAAATAATAATTTTTTTTCAAAAAATCACTGTGGCTCTAATTTTTAAATCTAAGGATAGATGTAAATCAGCCAATGCGAACCAACACAGATTAAGCATGTGTGAAATCGTATACTTTATTCCTGAGAAAAATTGACAAACGTTTCAACCCTTTCGATTGGATCTTCCTCAGCATTAAAAATAAAATCGGTGAAGTATACATTTAATATAAAAATGCGATTCTAATTTTTAAGATTAAGAGTTCCGTCTGGCACCAATTTGTCAAGGAAGAATTGAATTTGCTGTTAAAAAATTCTCGAACTTTTTGCTACGGAAAAAGTTTGTTTAAAACCATTAGAAAGTTGAGGAACGCGAGGGTGACAGTGCACAAGATGGAGTGGAGAAGATCGGGCCGCTCGCGCGTATCTGATTGTGTGGTTAAAATTTGGTAAATTTACATTTTCTCAGTAATAAATAGAAATATGATTTTTAAAAATCTGGGGTAACTCGAGATATAAACAAATAGCTTAACCAAATGTTTCGCAAAATAATTGTAACCATGAAATTTTTAGGTATTCTTTTCTTGAATTTTTATTTTTTCAGTTTATTACTAAAAAATCACGTTTGAGAATGGAGTGCATGTCTCATTAACAAATTTAAATCACATAAGTTATGTTTCTTTATATTTAATATGCTGTAAAAAGTGTTCACCTGGACAATTATATGTACGGAATTATCAGTACAAATTTTTTTTGTGTATTTAATTGCAGATGCAAATATGACATATGTAAACGAGTAATAATAAATAATTTGTCAAATTATATAATAATATAATGGCTCAATAATTTAAAAAACAAATTTAAAAAAACGCTACGAGCCAGAAATTTTACCTATAAAATTGGTAGATAAGTAAAAAAATGTCTTAATAAATTAATTATGAAATTTAATAATGCCGAATAACAACAACAAATGTTCCGATAACGATCGGATCATTATCACTGTTTATAAAATATGTCTAAACGGTAAAAAAACATAACACAAAGTCGATCTTCGAAAATTGAAATTATACTTAGCATTGAATAACTATATAATTGTTGGTATCAATAAATTAAGAAGGATCTTCGTCTTGTTAATTAAACTGAACAGTAACATACATAAAATACATACAATAGAATTTGTTAGAAAAGTTAAAACTTATACTATGGTCGGTCGATGACAAATGAATTTCACAATGTCAAGACATCTAACTGTTGGTATCAATAATTAAAGAATCTTCATCTTGTTAGTAAAATTGTACAGCAAAAGAACATTGGTGTATGATTATATTGGTGTCCAGAATGAAATTTACCTATTTACAGTTATAAATATAATAATGTAAGATAATAAGAATAACAGAAAAATATAATTTGATGAGACAATACAATATTGCCCGAATAAAGCTTGTCGAAGTGTCAAAGAAGTGTGAACAAAGAATTTTAACGCTTCTTAAACACTTCATTGACTTTCCATTGACTCTTAGTGGTTTTGAATATTCATACACGTTCCATGAACTCTTCCCAAACGCTCCGTAAAGTGTGCCCAAAACACATTTTTTACACGTTTAAAATTTTTTTTTTTTTTTCATTAACGTTTCTCATACGCTCTTCAACACTATGCACAGAATGCATAGAGCGTACTGATACACTTTCTAAACACTTCATTCATTAGTACTTTGTCTACATTTCCTAAACGTTTGGCAAAAAGTATACGGAGCATTCAAATTCGCTTTGTGTACGCTTCCAGGATATAGAGATAAAAAAATTTATTTTAAAACAAAGCATTTCATTGAATTATACAGCGAACGTAAACGAAGTGTCGTTAATGCGGCACTGCCACCAAAGGGACTTGGCAAGAACTAATCTCGAATTTGAAAAACCACACAGATAAAAGATGTAGCATTGAAAGATTTTTCAGTTGTGTTCTAATGAAACAATTTTTGAAGTGAGCCTCTAGAACTCCAAGAAGAAGGCATAGCACTTTTTTTTAGATATTTACCGAATAAATGAAAAAATTTGAAATATCATTTACTTGCCAAGGACCTCGATTACATTTCATTCATGTTCGTCTAAGAACTCGATTCCGTTTACGTTCTTTAGACTACCTAATCACGCTACGTTTGCATTTAACGAACATTCTGCTCGTGCTTGCCGAAGAACTTATCTATACTTTTATTTATGTTTCTTCCCAGCAAACGAGAATGGATTAAAATGGATTAAAATTTTTTTAATGTGTACTTTAAATCCATGAAAATGGATTGAATGGATTAAAATGGATTGGATCCAAGCTGACACTAGTTTAATATTCGAAAAAAAAATATTCATATTTAAGGGTTACAAATTTTATTCCTAAGACATTTTTATAATAATTATGCCTGAAATCAACTATTTTAAATTGGTACTATTCCGCACTTTATACTGGTAAAATACCGCACTTTAGTAGGATTCGAACCTGGGACCTCTGGATTATGAATCTTCTACATTCTACGTTAACCGCTACACCACTTCTTTAATTGGTAAATGTATTATTCATTTTCTACTTCAATTACAACTAGCTAAACTAGTAACGAAATCATATAGAAATCATATAATAAAAATATCATCATTTAACAGATATAACAAAATATAAACAATTTATATTACTATGAGACAACATTGGATAAGTGTCGGATAATCTAATCTTGCTTGGCCGATGTCGCATGCCGTGATTATTCTAATATTTGGGCTGTGTTCGACTTGGTTTGCAAGTATTCACATCGATCATTCATTTTATTTCTAATTAAAGAGAAACAAAAGAACACAGCTCAATTATTTTTACGTTACAACTTTTTTGAACTTAGTTAAAATAAAAAATGTCCTACTTATAATTTTGAATAATTTAAGTAGCATTTATGGTCCATTTTTAAATAATTTTTTTTATTCAATTAGATTGAAAAACTGCATTTCATATTCAGAATATTAAATTGAACAGTATTCACGTTGCACAGAAATTGCTGATATTATTTTTGAATTTAACTAAATTAAAAAAACAGTACTTCCTATTCATAATTCTGAATTGAATAGTATTCACGATGTGTACAGAAAATGCTAATATTATTGTATTTTTAGATTGAAAGGCATAGAGATATGCTCTATACAATTCCTATAAATGAATAAAAATGTATTCAGAATTGTAAAGACATAGACATTTGCTTTATGCATTTCCTAAAAATGCATTCAGGATTGAAAAGGATTCATTTTAACATTCATGAATTCGTATTTCTGAAAATCTGAATCCATTTTATTCCATTTCAATCCATTCTCGTGCTGGGTTTAACATTTAGTTGATGCTTCCTTTACGTTCTATGTTCCAATTTTCGCTTCTTACGGATTTCATTTACATTTCTGTTATTCCCTCCTTACACTTTCTTTACACTCCAATTAACGCTTTATTGATAACTCGCTTTATGTTTTATTTTCATCAGAGAATCAATTAAAAATCATTTGATGATTTGTCTTCATTAGTCAGATGATTGGTCTTCATTATTAATTTCATTTGGGAAAAGTCGTTATTTGATAATTTAATAGATTTATACACTACGAAATTGAACAAACCTAAGTATAATGGATGTAGTACATGTAGTACATAATATCTCTTGATATATAGGGTGTCTCTTAAGATGGGTCGGGGCCACATTGGGAGTGGAGAATGGATCAAAGGGAATAAAAAATTCTTATACCATTTTGAGATACTCGCTGTAGTTTTCGAATTAGAAAAGGAAATGTCTAATCCAATATGCGGTTAAGCCGCGCCGCGCGAATTCGTAGGAAGCGGCCCACACTCGAGCGGCAGCGGCGGCGGCGCGCAAAGAGGTGGAAAAAACGCTTCGTCGCTCGAGTGCGAATTCGCGCGGCGCGGCTTAACTGCATATTGGCTTAGACATTTTCTTTTCTAATTCAAAAACTACAGCGAATATCTCAAAATGGTATAAGAATTTTTTGTTTTCTTTGATCCATTCTCCGCCTCCAATGTGGTCCCGACCCATCTTAAGAGACACCCTGTATACATATTATATGTATGATTAAATGTACAACTTTGCTTCCGCCGTTTTCCAATAGATGGCTTTAGCGGTAAGTGGTCGAAATAAATAGATCATAGACGTCATACAACTTGGGCATCTGTCAACATAACCTTATAGAAACATTAATCAATTTGTGTATGCATCATAAAGTTATTCTCGATTGAAAATGTCAGTTTACGAGCAAAATTCTCGTCATTTGCGGGAGGTTTTAATTTTCTGCTTCAATATGAAGAAATCTGTGGCTGAGGCTCATCGAATGCTCTCAAATATTTATGGTGAGGCCGCTATTAGTGAAAGAACGTGTCGTGAGTGGTTTCAACGCTTCAAGAACGGTGATTTTGACGTCGAAGACCGGCATAGCGGTGGAAGAGAGAAGGTTTTCGAAGATGCAGAATTGGAGACATTACTTGATCAAGACTCGTGTCAAAATCAAGAAGAATTGGCACGATCATTGACTCAACAAGCCATTTCAAAACGCCTCAAAGTCATGGGAATGATTCAGAAGCAAGGAAATTGGGTGCCGTACGAATTGAAGCCGAGAGATGTTGAACGGCGTTTGTTTGCTTGAGAACAGCTGCTTGAAAGGCAAAGACGGAAGGGATTTCTGCATCGCATTGTGACTGGGGACGAAAAATGGGTTCATTACGATAACCCCAAGCGCAAAAAATCATGGGGAGTTCCCGGCCATGCTTCCACGTAGACGGCCAAATCGAATATTCACGGTTCCAAGGTCATGCTCTGTATTTGGGACCAGCTCGACGTAGTGTATTATGAGCTGTTAAAACCGACTGAAACAATCACAGGCGATCAGTATCGAACGCAATTGACGCGTTTGAGCCGAGCATTGAAAGACAAACGCAATACAACGAGAGACACGATAAAGTGATTTTGCAGCATGACAATGCTCGACCCGATGTTGTGAAAGTGGTCAAGACATACTTGGAAACGTTGAAATGGGAAGTCCTACCCCACCCGTCGTATTCTCCAGAAGTTGCTCCCTCTGACTATCACTTTTTTCGATCAATGGCACATGGCCTGGCTGACCAGCACTTCCGGTCTTATGAAGAAGTAAAAAATTGGATCGATTCGTGGATCGCCTCAAAAGATGATCAGTTTTTTCGACGCGGGATTCGTACGCTGCCCGAAAGATGGGAGAAAGTAGTGGCCAGCGATGGACAATACTTTGAATCATAAATGTATAACCAGTTTTTTACAATAAAGCCTCGAATTTCGGAAAAAAACGGCGGAAGCAAAGTTGTACACCTAATATGTACACTTGCCGACTAAAAGGTTGCAATAAAAGTGTGCGAATCAAGTATTTGCAAAATCGAATTGAATCTATAACATGTTCGAAAATAAATTGAATCGAATCTGAAATTTTTATGCCGAATCGAATCAAATCGAATCCTTTTACTAGGTGTATAAGTATGAAGTGCGGATTTGAGACAACAGATGGTGTACCAATGCAGTATGTAGTATAAAGATTTGACGTATATGCTATTTTGTTGTGCCATCAACAAGTGTCAAACGCGCATAAGTGATAAATTGGAAAAGTGTTTGCATAGTATTGTTTTGCTGTGTTCAATATATCGAAATTTGTGCCAAATAAAGAGCATTCGCGGACAGCATTAATTTTTTGTTTTCATTTGAAGAAAACTGCTGCTGAATCATACCGATTACTTCGAGAAACTGGTGAACATGCTCCATCGCAAGATACGTGTGAATGATGGTTTCGGCGTTTCAAAAGTGGTGATTTCGATGTTGCAAATAAGGAATACGGAAAACCGTCAAAAAGGTACGAAGATGTAGAATTACAAGCATTGTTGGACAAAGACGATTTACAAACACAAAAACAACTCGCAGAGCAATTAAGCGTTAGTCAACAAGCTGTTTCCAATTGCCTACGAGAGATGGGAGACATTCAGAAGGTCGGCAGATAGATACCACATGAGTTGAACGAGAGGCAGATGAGGAGGCGCAAAAACATAAGTGAAATTTTGCTCGAACAATACAAAAGAAAGTCGTTCTTGCATCGTATCGTTATTGGGGATGAAAAGTGGATATATTTTGAGAATCCCAAGCGCAAAAAATCATGGGTAGACCCAGGCGCACCATCCACATCGACCGCAAGACCGAATATCGAAAAAGGCAACACGAGATCATTTTTCTCCATGACAATGCTCCATCACATATGGCAAAACCGGTTCGCGACACGTTGGAAGCACTCAGCTGGGAAGTGCTAGCCCATGCGGCTTACTCACCAGACTTGACTCCTTCCGATTACCACTTGTTTGCATCGATGGGTCACGCACTTGCTGAGCAGCGCTTTGGTTCGTACGAAGATGTGAAAAAATGAATGGTTCGCGGCAAAAGGAGAAGATTTTTACTGGCGTAGTATCCACAAATTACCCAAAAGATGGGAAAAATGTGTAATTATCAATGGAGCATACTTTGAATAAATCACTTTTTATCATTCTTCCGAATTTAACGTGTTTTTTTTTTGAAAAAAAATCCGCATTTCATACTTGTACACCTGGTAATACGAAAATGAATTGAATCAAATCAAATTTTTACATATTGACATCAGCCAGAAAAAAATTAAAAGCTAAAAAAATTTATTTTAAGTGTAAAAAATTAAAAATTAATAATATGTTAAATGTATTAAAAACAATATTTTTTGGTAATATCTGTATGTTGTGAAAATAAGTCGACAATAATGAGAGAGAGTGACCGTGGAAGACGGCCAATCTCCCTCTTATTCTCTCTCCCATTAAGCTGGAAATACAATGAAAAGCACAGGCAGTAGGAACAGGAAATAAAAGATTTCAACCTATCAGAAAGCGTCCATTCTATTATTCTATGGTTTCTGATAAGTTGAAATCTTTTATTCCCTGTTCCTATTGCCTGTGCTTTTTATTGTGTTTCCAGCTTAACACTATTGAATGGAAAGAGATAGAAATGGCCGTCTTCCACGGCCCCTCTCTCTTACTTTTATCGATCATTTTTACACACGGTTCGCGCAATCCATTCTCTATGGCTGTGATCAAAGTTTCGCTACAAATGCTTTGAAGCGTTTGATGGACCAATTAGAAAAAAGAATTTTGCAAACTAATTAAAAAACGCTTCAAAGCGTTTGTAGCATCGCATTAACCGTACCTTATGTCTTTGTAGAGAGCCTACAATCAGAGTGACGCAGAGTATCACTTGTGATTGGTCCGCCATGTTTTAGCCATTCCCTCCAGTTTTTTAAACGCATTATTTTCTAAATTTTGAATTCATGCTAAAAAATACTTCAAAATTGTGACAAATTAAAAAATGATAATAAATAAATATCGTATATAAAATAATAATATATATAATATTGTATATAAAATAATGAAACTTTTACATATATTATTTATTATAAAATTTCATTTATTTTGTACTATTGCAATATTGTACATTTTGTAATATTGCACATTACTTTATACAAAACGTTATTTATTGCACATTATTTGCGCTATTAGATGCGCTAGTTTATTATTCATTCCCACATTTTAAGAGCAAAATGTATCTGTAATAATATAAAAGAAATCAAAAATTCAGAAAAATATTATATATGTATATACCATTTCATAAAATATTATATATTAAATATCATAATTATCGTATTATTTGATTTAGACTCACAATGATATATAATTGAAAAGATTACGACAAAAAGAGAAAGAATTAAATTCATAACCAATATGATAACTATACATATACTTAGTGCCAAGACACTACCGTGTCTTCAGATATTATAATTAATCTGTGTATATTTTATGTTACATTTTTATTTTAATATTTTAAATACATTATTTATAAAGAATAAATTACTTTACCTCACATGCAGATGAATTTTTTGACGATGTCCAATTTTTATATTTGCCATTTATACTCTTTAACCAATTCATTCGGCGTTCTGTGTCTTTCGGAATTATTTTCATAACATATCCTTTTTTTAATGAATTGTTACAAAACGGTATTGTACATCCAACCATATTTCTAAAATAATTTCGATAACTTTATTTTTATCAATGTACTTTTATCTATGTCGTTCAGTGCTGTTGCACCTAACCCTAAAACTGACAGTCTGTTGGATAGACTGAGACCGTATATCTCTTTCTCTCTCACAGAATTTCGCTAAAACATGGCATCATCTCTCGTATGGCGCCACTCTGATTATAGGCTCTCTACAGCAGATGTGATTTTAGTGCTATCACGTCTTGTGGGAAAAGTTGGAAGTATTGACTGTCACGTGGTCACAGATCACACATATGTATCACTACATACATACTATTACACATACATACGTGTGACCTGTGACCACATGACAGTTAATACTTCTAACTTTTCCCATAAGGCGCGATAGCACTAAAATTACATCTGCCGGATTTTCCATGGGTTTTCCTACACCGTATTTCGAGCCCACTTTCAGATCTTGAGTTTGATCTCCTTCTTATTACTCCGTGCGTTGATGATTCGAAATTTCGAACTTATCGGTTTCGAATTTTCCAGAACCGAAAACGAATCGAATCGAATCGAATTCACTATGATTCGATTTGATTTGAATTCGAATTAATTTGCACACTTTTAGGTTGCAACAGATTTTTTTCTATGATTTTCGGAATGCAGCCTACTCACCGAGCGATTGGTCTTTATCTATGAACTTATAAGTAAGAACCAATCGCTCCGTGAGCAGATTGTATTCCAAAACTCATTTAAAATAAAGTGTGTTGCAACCTTAGTCGGTGAGTGTATATAAAATCGTTTATCTGTCTTTACTGAAAAATAGCAAAAATAAAGAATAAATATAAAAATTTGTTTTTTAAATTGTATTTAAATAATACAAATATTTACAAATTAAAAAATAATACGTACTATCAAATTTTCTTCTTTATTTTATATTTTTATATTCAAAGTTTATTCCGAAATCCGAATACTCTAATGTTAGACTGTGTTCGCAAACTTCATTTGGATGGTACAATAAATGTAGAAAGTCTCAAGCCATATGGAATTGACCAATCATAGTTGAATATGAAGAAAATTAATCTAATATAATTAAGTTTATGATTAAGTTGATTTCTTACTACACATAATTTCTTACTACGCATAATTAGATCCGGGCTAATTGGTTAATTTTTGACGATTTTAGGCACACCATTCATTGTACACCTACTACACCCAGGCTAATTCGTTTTCGTAATGTATAAATCTATTGAATTATCATCTAGTGACATTTCCTAAATGAAAATATTAAAAAATTCCAATATTTACTACCAGCGCTAAAACTATACATTACGTGTGCTGTAGATTATCAGCACTGGCAGTGCAGTATTCAAAATAACAATGAAGACGTCTTCCCCAAATAATTTCTAATTAATTCCATTCATAAAACACATTAAATAAAATTGCTGTCTGTTAACTTGACGCATAATAAAATTTGTTAATGACAAGAAAAATACTATTACCCAAATGTTTAAATGTCTTTCAAATTTTTCCAAACGATTTCCAAATTATATAGACATAAATATATCAGAAATATTCAATTTGCCAGCTACCTTGTCAATAGTCTTTCTCGCAACACTGCTACAATGTGCTACGATGGTTTTTGGAACGGTGTTGACAGTGTTGCCAACGCTGGCAAACAATTTTGGAACACAGCCGAAGGTAGCATATGAAATCACGTGATTCATTTGTCGTTGAATACCCAGCAAACGAGAATGGATTAAAATGGATTGAAATTTTTTTCTATCCGAATACGTATTTTAAATAGCGAATACTTTTTTTGGATTTAATTAGATTCAATTGGATTCAATTAGATTCAACTGAATGCAATTGAAAAACTACATTTCCTATTAAAAATTTTGAATTGAACAGTATTCACAATGTACAAAAAAACTAATATTATTTTTAGATTGAAAGGCATAGAGATATGCTCCATGCAATTCCCATAAATAAATAAAAATGCATTCAGGATTAAAAAAACATTCATTTTAACACTCATGAATCAATATTTTTGAAAATTTGTATCCATTTCAATTCATTTCAATCCATTCTCATTTGCTGGTATGCCTAGTTTACATCGTAGGGTGATAATTCATTTATGCGTTTTTGTCGCATGACAAATTTTTCTAAAAAGCCTATTGATTGTTCTGTACACGTTTGTCGTACGACAAAAACGCACAAATGAAATAGCACTCGCACACTTGATACGGGTACTAATTAGTAACTTTTTATTGAATGATCTTAATTTTGGCGATATGTTGAAACATATACATAATATATATATTTAATTGATCATTATGATGTATATTGTAGCAATTTAGTGCATCATTTTTTAAATACATTGCTGAAATTAAAATAATTTAATAGAAAGTTACTAGTTTGTACGTGTATCAAATGCACGATGGCAGTTTATATCGTGCATTTGATACATGTACTAATTTTATCTAACTTTTCATTAAATTATTTTAATTTCAGCAATATATTTAAAGAATGATGTTCTGAATTGGTACAATATACATCATAATGATTAATTAGGGCTAATATGCTTAATATGCATCATAATGATTAACTAGGTTCCAAAACTTCCTCTCCGCGAAAAATTTTACTTGAAATATATAGTATACGAAACGTACTATAGCATATAACTAATATCTTTCTTGGAGAAGAAGTTTTGAAACGTAACCTAAATACATATATCATGTATATGGTCTAATTTCCACCGAGGGTTTAATCCGAATCAGAATGTAAGAACCAACCAACTACAGTCGAGCATTCCCCTGTTACAGTCGAACGACAGGGGAATGCTCGACTGTAGTTGATTGGTTCTTAAGGCCATTCTACATTGATCGTAGACGTGAGTCTCAAGCTTGTTACTTCAGCCAATCCAATGCTTCAATTTTAAAGTCACGCTAAGATACGACCAATGAATGCGATAAACAAGGATGGAGTGATACCTGGGTGATATTCGAGTGGGAATCTAAACTCAACAAAGAATGGCCTAAAGGTCTGCATTAACATGCTATGAACGTCTCAATCTGATTCGTTCCTTTCCCTTCGACGCCCTTCCATGTGAACGAGTGCGCAGACCGATAGTGACTCCATGGCGGGGGCGGGGAACATCCTCTCCCCTCCTTTCATCACATCGCTACATTCGATACTGGTCTAATCGCGGGCGCATGTCTACGGGAGTCATTACCAACAAGAAGTACATCACTGCTAGGGAGTGGTGACCTTCTACGTCCTTAGAACGTCTGTTTACCACGAATTGCTAGCTTGAGTGTTCATAGTCAGTTGTATCATCGCTCCTAAATTTTTGTTCACAAGTCATATCCATTTCTTGTTTCTGTTTGTCTACGAGGCCACGAGACAGAGGTAACCGTCACGTCTGATAATCTCGCATTTTAGTGATAATCTTGTATTTTCTCTTATAATTTTCTGTCCTTAGAAGCAGTTCCGAATTTTCGATGAGTATATTACAAAAGTTCAAGAACATTAAAATTTTCAGGGAATCAATAGATGATTAAGTCAAATTTTATATGCTGTCTTTTGATATCACATATACTTAGGTTGAATTTAGCATGACTGCGTTTAGTTTTATCAAGCCAATATTACATGTAGCCGTTTTTTATCATACGACAAATTTTTCAAGCCTGTTTTGGCAATAAGACAAAGAAATCCGAGATCTCTGTCTTGCAGCCAATTAACATGCTTAAATTCGGCAAAAAATAGATGCATGTACGTACAACAAAAAATTGATGCATGTAAGGTCAATACTCATTAGGATGCCGTTTGATTTGTGCGTTTTTGTCTTACGACAAATGTACAGAATACAAAGAGGTTCTCAGATCTCTCTGCCCCATAGCCAATCAACAGGCTTTTAAAATTTGTTGTACAACAAAAAACAGACGCATGTAATATTGGCCTCATTCATGTGCTTTAAGCGATTGTACTACTCAAGAATTCTCATTGATTTCGATGAAATTATGCTCATTTGACTGATTTGATGCGTTTTTGCACAAAATACACAAATCTGACAGAGGAAAGCGTCGCTCTGCTCTGTGTATCAAGATATCAATCATTAAAGTTGATTACTATTCAGGTTAGGAAATCTATGAAGCTCTAGACACGATGTAAGAGAATAACGATAGCAATAGAAATAACACGATTTCAACCTATCACAAATCGGATACACCGAATATATTTCTGATAGGTGTTGAAATCGTGTAATTTCTATCATTATCACCATTTCCTTGCATTGTGCCTGGGGCTTTATAGCCAAAAATACTACAAGCATGTATTGTGATCATTGTGACATGTCTGACATTATTTAATTCCAAAAAATAAATATTTTTTGCTTTAATCACACAAATTCTCTACTTTATAAACAAAAATTCTCTGCTTTAAAAACACAAAGGAGTAGAAGAAAGGTCCCTATTATGAGATATTGCGTATATTTTGGGTAAATACTAGAAATCTTTGAGCAGAATTTCAAAAAATAAGATAAATAGATCATTTTAAAAGGAATTTAATAAGTTTTCAGAAAATGTTATGTAAGATTCAATTAAATTTTTTTTTAAATTAAAAAAGTGAGCAAATCGCAAAGTCAAATAATTGTGCTCCTAATATGATATGCCCTAAGAAATCGATAATAAAATGCAAAGTACATTAGTATTGCAATTAAAAATTAATTTTTAATGTTTCTAAAATGTAAACAAACACAGCCAACATGCGCGAAAAATGAGAATGGGATGGATTGTATCTAAAACTCGTCTTCAGGTAGTTGGAACCAAACATCGCAGAAATAGACACTTTATTCGGGTTGTCCTTTTTATTATTATATAATAACTTTTATATTTTAGCAACAATTTTCACAATGAGCATAAGTTATTTCATATTAGAAATATCCATGCCTTACGATTTTACGATCATCAAATCTAACTTCTGTAATTAAGCAATTCAACATATTCCATATTTTTCTATTAGTATGATTTTCCTCTATTACTACATGAAGAATTTATTGCCAAATATTTACTTTTTTTATTAAATAATAAATAAGATTTAAAGGCTCATCTTAATGAAACTTGAAGACATCCAAATTCTAAAATCTTTTTTACAATGATTACAGGCATGATTTAATAATGAATTTCCCACTAAATAGTTTTCAATTCAAGAGCAATAAATTCATGGTTGAACCAATAGATAGCGTTTATTTTAGTTTAGCACTCCACTATTTCTTATAAGGCACCTATTTCATAATAGGACTGTATGTCCAGTTTTATAGAAGAATTTGGGCCCCAGATGAACAACTTTGAGACATGCCTAAAATTTTAAGGTATCAAAAGAGAATCAAAAGTTTCATAACCTCAACTTTATAGAAATTTTTTGAATGCTAGAATTATCCAATCCAGATTGTTCGTGGACACAGAGTTTGTTACACTTTTTTTTTGATGATTTTCGGAATACTCAAAATTTTTCGGAGTGCGATTCACTATCCATGGATGCGTTATGACAACCATGGATGCGTAATAAGCAGTTATGACAACTATCAAAATGATATAGAATCAAAGTATACAAGGTGAAATCAAGAAATATATTTTGTGTGACGCGAAACACCTAAAATAATTGAATACTGCAAGATAGTAAATATAAAAAAGGAGGCCAAATGGAAATACAATACTTTTGTTTAATAAATTCATTAACATTTTCAATGCGTTAAAAATTAATGTAAGATGACACTAAACTAACGTATAATACGTAATAAAATTATATATTATGCAATTATACAATTACATAATGTAAATTATACAGTATATATTATACAATCATATAATCATATAAATATATAATAATTTTTTTTGTGGAAAATTTGATGAGATTGTTTTGAATAGTCTTTTCATTTTCAGAATTTTCCTGCATAACATGTAGAGATGGTTACTTTGCTCGAGTTTCACCTTGATTTACAATATTTCCATATAAAACAATCTTTCCCTCACAATCTAATGTCTGAATAACATTGAATTATCAACTCAAATTGTACGCACCATTACATTAAAGAATTTCAGATTATAATTTTTTTCCTAATTGCATAGATATCTCATTGCATAACAGAATTAAATCAACTTTAATCGTTTATTAATATTATATTCACTTATGTATACGAATATTTAATTTTAGAATAAAGTTAAATTATTCTTACTTTAATAATATGATAACTTTTTTTTGACAATACTGCAAGAGCAATACAGCATTTATGAATCTAACATTTTCGAAATAAGATTAAGGAATTGTTATTATGAAATTTTTAATCAAACAATTCAGTATGGACAACTTTTTAAGAGTAAGGTGTGTGTGTGTGTGTGCGTGCGTGCGTGCGTGCGTGCGTGCGTGCCTGCGTGCGTGCGTGTGCGTGCGCGTGCGCGTGTGTAAGTACACTACTCAACAAAAAATAGGGAATACTTTCGAACACGTTCAAAAATGTGCAAAAGTAAAACTCCATAAAGTGAAAAATCAGCAGGTAAAGAATAAAAAAGCATTTCAGAGCTTGAAATCTCTACTTTCGACAGGGTTGGAAAAAACCTGGGGTTTTAAACAAAATTCCCACTGGGTTTTATGGAGATTTTATTAGGTTTTATTAGGGTTTTTTGGATTTTTTTTTGATAAAGTATTATTTGATATTTTTTTCACGTAATATTTAGTTTATGTTGTATTTATTATTATTTAATTAAAAAATCAGATAAAATTAATTATAAAAGAATTTTATAAAAATATTATAACAATAATTTTGTAAGAAATTTTTGTTCCTGAAGAGAGCTTAATCATGTAGTCAAACATGTAGAATATTATTAATTTTTTATAATCAACAATTGAAATATAATATACTTTATCATCAAGATAGCTCCATAAAGAATCAATTGGATTGAAATATCAATTACCGATTTCGAAAGTAGAAATTTCAAGCTTTCAAATGCTTTTTTTATTTTTTATCTGCAATGATTTTTCACTGATGTTTTAAATATTGTATATTTTTGAATGTGTTCGAAAGTGTTCCTTATTTTTTGTTGAGTTTGTGTGTGTGTGTGTGTGTGTGTGTGTGTGTGTGTGTGTGTGTGTGTGTGTGTGTGTGTGTGTGTGTGTGTGTGTGTGTNTGTGTGTGTGTGTGTGTGTGTGTGTATCAAATAAGAATAATTTAATTTTAATTTAAAGATATTTTAACTCTCGATTTGAAGATATAGTAATTTTCTGTCTGATATTATTTCCTTTGAAATATAGAAAATTATTATTGAATAATGAGAATATATTTTTCTTGGTGTAAACATTTTCATGTAAACAAATTGTGTCGGCTTAACATTATATAATCTTATTTCAGGCTTTATATGTCGAAAATAAAGATATTCTCAAGATAAGAATTATCTTTCTTTGTGTCTATATAAGGACTTATTCAATATTACCATCATATTTTTATCACAAAGGAAATATTAATTAAGTAATTTTAAAATAATGGTTTTACAAAAATTTTGGTTATCCAATGTTGAAATATTACAATCAAATGTTGAAATTTCAGTAACGTAGAATATCGTATTAGCCCTGAAAATGTCAAACAGAAATGTATAGAAAATAATTTATTCGTTTAATGTTGATGTTTGTCCCTCTATTATACGATAGAAACTATTAAAAAGCCACTTAGTTGTTTCTGTTCGCATGTACAGGATACTTCAAGCGCGGATACTTTGCTTGAAGAAACACATAGAATATCTATCTTGAAACGGACAGAAATAATAATTTTACAATAGCTAATAAATGTAGATATGTTATTAGTCATACATACACGTTACAAACGGACATTTGGTATCTCACAAGCAATGCTGACAAAATATTAAATTTTATGCTCATAATCGCATACGAATTCTTGATTACGTTAGATATATATACATATATATAATTTCTATTGCATATTGCGGATAAAATTATGCTCATTCGAACGTAAACAATTTTTTTCTGCACATTTATTCTGCTTATAGAGCGTACAAAATACAATTTGATTTTCAGTTGTATCTATTGGTTTCTAAAAATTTTATGTTTCTGTAAATTTAAAGTAGGATGATATTTAAAATTGAAATATTTCTAAAATATATATTTAATTTTATATATTTTAATTTTATATAACTTTGTATCTTATAACAATTTGTACGTACACATAAATATAAAGAATTTCATTTTAATTGATATATTCTAAATGATATAGATATTGCAAACGTTTGCATCTGAATATTTGTATTGCATATTCTGAATGATTCTTAGAAATATTTTAGAAACTCGTGATTTAAAAAAAACTTGTCGACTTGTAACATATACGAGTGCGTATATTAACAAACGTTTATGAAACAAATAAAGATATTTTCAAAGTATAATTTTTTGCAACATATTTCTTGTGAATGAATTTGTCATGAATTTATCATTAATGTAACAATGCGACACTATCGAATAATTCTTTTTAAATGAATAATTCATTTTATTTTGAGACATATGACTTCGATTAAGTCCGTTTTCTTTAAAAAATTATTTTGGAACATTGATTCATAAAAATATATAAAAAAGAGAGTTATTTTTTTCTTTTTTTTCCCTTTCTCATAATATAATATGATATTATGCTAGATTAATTATATTCTTTTTTTTCTCAAATTTGTGAACTTTTCTTTAATAAATTCTTAATAAGATACATCTTCATTAAGGTAGTAATATATTTGATTGCGTCTTTCTAAGTTCTGCTCTGAATGTAGACAGAAATAATTTCGCCATTCTGATCGGTTTCTTCTTTCGCGATCTACGAAAATTATTTCGGCAAGCATTGAACACGTATATATGTTCTATTTTGCTCCGGTAGATGATCTTATTTTCGCATCTCGGATTATCGTAAACTTTTCAGATGTTCTGGCGTCATAATTGACGTATAATGCGTTCAATACATTGCACAGACATCATTTTAAATTTTCTGCTCCGTTTCCGTCCGCTGCATCAATAGTTCAAACCGTCGCTGATGACGGCAACGGTGACGGTGACGACCCCGTGCTTGTCATGCCTCGTTAGCGATGTCGGATCGCCATACTCGCGCGCGACTATTGCAGTTCAGGGAAATCTTTACAGCGGCGTTACCATAAATACTTCGTTATTAATATCAGCCAATGCTTTTTTTTTGTGCAGCCTGCCAAAATGGTTTGGATCACCACCGACGATCAGGTACCATATATGATTGTAATCAATTGTTCTTTTACTACGATTTGTTAAAGTTTGCATTTATTCTTAATCAAGATTATCATTTTGGTGAATTTAGATAGTTTCTATCCAGATAGCAAGCACGCGTCACTTTACCGTTAGATTTTTTATCATTTATTTAACATTACTGACGACACTAACTAATATTCTCAAGACGTAAAAATGATAATTCCATGTCATAATCGCGGCCGAGATAATATTTTTTGCAATAAATAAATTTATTTATAGATTTCCAGCATTATTTCTTTAATAAATGCCTATTGAGTATCATATTTAATTGTGATATTATTATACTGCAGTAGTAGTAGTATTCTGCTGCATTTTAAAGTCTAGAAAAATTTTGATGCGCAATTCAAATAACTACGAATATATAGTATATAAATATAAAACATATATATACAAATTTACATAGAATTATTTAAAGCATTAAAGACCCATCTTTGACCGTTATAGATCTTTATTCTCTATTGAATGTTTTCAATATCATAATGTTGTCATTATACTTACGATAAAATAATGATTCAATTATGATATAATTATGACAAAACAAAAGTAAAAAATTCACTCATCCTAAAACACGCACATATCTATTAGCGAATTTAGTTGGATGCACTGATATATATTAAGGCTGTTGTACATTTTTAATCTGATTGTAAAAGTGAAGTGCAAATATTTCGAATTATAAAATAAATGTTTTATTTTATAATTCAACAGCACAATAGCAAAATAAATGTTTTATTTTATAATTCAACAGCACAATAAAATGTATTGAATATTTCACAGTTTAATCGATTTCTGTGTTTAGGTCTGTTCTTTATTCCTGCGTTACCTGAACTGATACACACAGTGCAATAAGTTGAAGTGAAATAAATATACGTTTGTTTCGCTTCAACTTATTGCACAGTATGCACCAATTCAGGCAGTGCGGGAATAAAGAACAGACCTTTTACTACCTTTTACTAAACATATATTTTTATATTAGTTTGTGTACTCAGCAACTAAAAGGTTGCAACACTTTTTTAAAATGATTTTCAGAACGCGAAAAAATTGTCAGAATGTGAACCATTGCTTGTGTAGCGGTTACATAGCGGTTGATAGCTGTCACAATATGATGACAGAATCAAAATATATAAGATGTAAATATGTATGTAAATAAGTTTTCTGTAATTATTGTATTTTTTATATTAGATTAAATATTATGCTTATGATTTTGCGTTTCAAGATCGAAAAAGATTTCAGTGTGTGATTTGCAGAATTCTGTATGTATACATATATTCACACAAGAAATATTTAAGTACTACGATTTGCTCCGAAAAGGTTGTAAATACGTTGAACTGGTCAATACCATGGCGACATTCAACTATCGAGATATAGTACTGGAGCATTAGCATCGAAATCATTTAGACCTAGAAAGAGATAGAGCGAGATTCACTATTAGGTAGTGAATCATGTAATCAAAAGCCCTGAGGCATAAGTTGATACATCTGTGCTCAGAGTGTTACTTTTGCATAAAATACACGTAGAATATATTTTTATTTTTATTTTGTATCTAATAATTAATAATATAAATTTAGAATTATCGTTAGTACCAATCAATACTTCTGTGATGGCTCCTGATTTTAAAGAATATATTACTGTCCTCCCTCTCGTGAAACATAATTCGACCAATAGGACAAGAATAGAAAGAAAGTTTCCGTGCTCAATTATCTTACTCTTTCTAGATCCGTCGAAAAAACGAAAAATCAAAGAGATTTCGTCGCATGTCCAGTACTATATGTCGATGGATTCAACGAAGGAAGAATAGAACAAGCTATTGAATAAGAACTGCAATTTCTACTATGATGTTCAGACGATACTTGATGTTGTGCTGCTTTCCTCACTTTCCTTTATGGACTGCAATTGTGTTACCAAAGAATTATGGAATATTTTCAAATACTATCCCCTCAAAATCGTTATTGTACACAGATCCAACTATATGATAATATTAGATATGTATCAAATGTACGCCTTCTATTATTTCAATTATTTTCACAAAGAAAGATAATGTCATTGTATTGAGTGCAGGACCTGTGGTGGATTCTTTAAAATACTTCTCATATCTCGTACATTTCGTACGATGTTATACGGAAAAAGATATCCACTTTTTAAAGTTTTTTTATAATAGTTTAACTGCAAAAAATCTTTTGTTACTAAGTGTATGTAAATAGTGTAAAGTGTATGTAAATAGTACAACTCTTGAAGAAGAAAAATCACCCCTGTAAATTGCTATGCGACTGCTCAAAGATAAAGAAATTAAGTTTTCCGCAGATAAATTTTTAGTGAACAAATGGCTTTTTGCAAGAACTAATGAATATTTCAGGCTTGTTCGGGTATAGATTTGTTCGTCATTGCGAGGGCTACATTTTACGAGAATTTCAAAACTTTGCGTTTAAATCTCAATGAACAAAGAGCGAGTGAAAAAAAGGACTTTTTCATCAAAAGGTGTTTTTTATTTTTTTTTCTACTGAATTAATAATAGATCGATTTTAATGTTTCACGTCTCATTTTGTAGGTATTTCGAATACCTACATTTTTTATATTTTTTATATACAATGAATATCAAATTTTTTTCCATACAATCAATATCTTTCGTTTTATGAGTGAAAAACGTGTTTTTTGCAACTATTCGATTTTTTTCACAAATCTCGAGTCTCAATATTGTATAATTTTACAAACATACGCATTTCTTTTCTGATGTTTTTTCGAGACTTTCGTGAAGAGGAGTGTACTTGAGTTTTTGAAGGAAAGGTATACTATATAACGGGCATGAAAAATCGTAAAGAATTAAATATCTCGTAAATTGTTGCGTTTTAACATGATTTATATTCTGGATTAATGGGAGGGGTACACTATTATTACAATTTATTAAAACTTATATGTTATTTGGAATTCCTTCTGCCTCTTGATGCCTAGGGTCGCCAAGCAGCCGAGAAAGCATTTTTGAGCGATATCCAATGAAAGCTCTGTTTTTTCTCATGTGATAATGCAGAGCAGAGTTCTCATTGGATATTGTCCGTCGTTTATCGCTCATCGTGTTCGGTGTGCAATTGGCATAACTGCAGTAATTCATATTCTGACAATTTTGTCACGTTCTGAAAACCATTAAAAAAAATGCAACCTTTTAGTTGCTGATTATATAGTATGATGGTTTTAATGTGCACATCGAGTGCGTTCAACTGAATTCGCTATACATATATTCAGTTGCTTAATTTCTGTATATTATCATACGAGATCAGAATCGATCATTCTTTACGATCCATGAACATTTAATGTCTCTATGTTTCAAAAATTAAGCTTCTATGCAAAAAAATCTTAAAAAATTAAATATAGTTACCACAAAACTTAATCTTTTGTTAATAGTATTGTCGATATGAGAGAGAACTTTTTAAAAACGCTCGAATTGAAAAAGATCTGAATATGATTAGAAGATTAACTTTAATAGAGATATACTTATGGCAGATCAGTTCAATAGATAATATTAAAAGAATGAAACATTATAGAGAATTGTCAGCCAAAGAGAAATGTACACACAAAAGGAGAATCTATGGACTAAGATATTAGAGCTATAAGTTATTAAATAATGATTGCATATAATTTAATTAAAAAAAAATTTATTACAGTATTTAATGATACTATTATTAAAAAATAGTTTGTGATGTACATGGTTTACAAATCAAGATTTCTGGTCGATGTTTCTGTCACAGAGATCTACGAAATAACATGTGAACTGTAAATTGTAAAGAACATCAGAAGGATAATCAATCGATTTAAATTTGTTAAGAAGAAGAATATGTAAAATAGATCTAATGAAATATTTATATTGTATAATTTTACTGAAGAGGACCGACATTGAAGGTCGAAACGTTTGTTTATATTATTTGAATGTATTAAATGATTATTTAAATTAGCACACATTAACTAGCTAAGCTTTGATAGCTTCTCACGATATACATATATTTGATATACATTACAGTTAAAATACATTTTTTTATAAATTAATACAAACTACATTGATTTTCTTTGGTATACACGGAGTAGCATCTCATATTTTTCTGTTACTCATTTGAATAATGATAAAATTGTATAATACGATAATAATACGAAGAATAGCAGAAGAAAACCGTATATATTAATATACTTACTACAAATTTATAATTGTAAATTAAGAAAGATAATTAATAATATTTAATTATTAAATATGATCTAAAATGATATTTCTGTGATATTGTCAAAAATATTATATTTGTTTTATATTTGATTGATATTGAATAGTGAAAAATGATTTTAAATTGATATTTTGGTGATGATACTTTGCTATTTGGATAATTGCGATTATATATAAAATTCCGTTGAGAAGAACTTTATTTGTAATTCTTATTACATTTAAAACAAATTATAAATACATCCAGTAAAATAATTAACATGCGCAAACCAAAAAACTAATAATAATTTTTAGATTTTAATATTGACATAAAATTAA
>JAANIC010002316.1:189049-260820 GCA_017607545.1 Acromyrmex charruanus
ACTTCATTGATTGTCCGTCAATGTTTGGCTCGAAATCGTGTCTCTGTGTTAAACCATCCACCATATTCACCTGATTTGGCCCCCTGCGACTTCTCATTATTCCCAAAATTGAAATTGAAATTGAAAGGACGCTTTTTTGATGACATTCCGACCATCCAATCAGCTTCTACACAGGCACTAGAGGCAATTCCGCAAACTGAGCTAGAACATGCATTTGAATCACTATTGAATCGCTGTAACAAGTGTATTGAAGCCAGAGGAGAATATTTTGAATAATAAAACCAAAAAATATGCATATTGTTGTTTTAATTATGATTTTCAGGCCCCGGGAACATATTTGTCGCACTGTGTATGAGTTGTGTTAATAACATTGTTTTTATTGAGCAACATTTTTATAGATTATTTATATTATTTGTTACTAGTTTTATTATTATGAACAGAAATTTTAAAAACAATAAAAATCTAAACTTTTTTATATACATATTTCAAGTACTAAAAATGACTTATGCAATGTTTCATGAAGATTCACCAATTAGTTTATAACGAATAAATATTTTGTTTATTTACTAAACAATTAATGTCTTCATTTCAATGTAACTTTGCATAAATTTTTTTATATTTATAAAATACTTACATAAAAAATTGAGATTTTTATCTTTATTCTATAATACATTTTCATATATTTCTATTAGAGTACAAATTTAAAAAATACTTTTTATTGAAATAACTTTTGATCCAGATTGTCAACTGTCTCTAATTTTTTTGTATTTTTTGTATTTTAAATGTAATTTAGAATAATCTGCAATTTTCTCAAATAATTCTTAATATATTGCATTTGCCTTACACCCTCCCAACAGCCAGTTCCAACTGATTTTTCAGCGTTTTCCATTAGTTTGAACGCTTCTGTAAATAATAATACGAGTATATAAGGATATTAACTGATTGTATGTAAAGGAAGCGGCAACTGCGGTAAAAACTTGGAGAAAGTATACTTTTACAATTTTTAAATACAAGTTCTTTTAATATGTTGCATCGGTTACTTTCGTATTTGCAACACAATCAAACTGAAAAAATAATATTAGGTGTACAAATAAGTTTCCGTTGTTTGACAAAAGACGGCGCCACTACAAGCTATGGTTAAAATTGTCTGATGTAAAACATTATATCGTAAGGTTGGACATCTGTCAACAACATAGTCTTGAAGTACTAGCGATTTTGTATCAGCATCATATATTTTTTTTTGTGCGATAATGCCGAGTTTTGAGCTGAATAAGCGTCATTTGCGGGAACTTTTGATTTACTTCTTTAATTTGAAGAAATCTACAGCTGAGGCTCATCGATTGCTTGTAGAAGCATATGGTGAGGCTGTCTTAAGTGAGACAAGTTGTCGTGAATGGTTTCAAAAATTTAAGAACGGTGAATTTGACGTCGAAGAAAGAACGTAGCGGAAGGCCGAAAGTGTACGAAGACGCGGAATTGGAAGCATTATTGAATGAAGATTCGTGCCAAACGCAAAAAGAACTTGCACTTACATTAGGAGTGACTCAACAAGCAATTTCACATTGTTTGAAATCATTGGGAATGATTCAAAAGCAAGGGAATTGGGTTCCATAGGAACTGAAGCCGAGAAACGTTGAACGCCGATTTTCCATATGTGAAATGCTGCTTGTCAGGCATAAACGAAAGGGTTTTTTACATCGTATAGTCACTGGTGATGAAAAATGGATCCATTACGATAACCCAAAGAAGAGGAAATCACCTGGCCATGGGGATTATCTGGCCATGGGAATCACCTGGCCATGCTTCAACATCGACAGCCAAGCCGAATATTCATGGAAAAAAACTCATGTTGTGTATTTGGTGGGATCAGCTTGGTGTCGTGTATTATGAGTTGCTTAAACCGAACGAAACCGTTACTGGGGCTCTCTACCGAACACAATTGATGAGATTGAGCCGAGCACTCAAGGAAAAACGCGCCCACTACTCCAGGCATGACAAAATTATTCTCCTGCATGATAATGCTCGACCACATGTTGCGGCGCCGGTCAAAACCTACATGGAAACACTCAATTGGGAAGTTCTACCTCACCCGCCGTATTCACCAGACATTGCCCCTTCCGATTACCATCTATTTCGATTGATGGCGCATGGTCTGTCTGAGCAGCACTTCACATCATATGAAGATATTAAAAATTGGATCGATAATTGGATAGCCTCAAAAGATGAAGCATTCTTCCAACACGGTATCCGTATGCTACCAGAAAGATGGGAAAAAGTAGTGGCTAGCGATGGACAATACTTTCAATAAAACATTATGTATCGTTCTTTCACAATAAATTCTTAATTTTTGATAAAAAACAACGGAAACTTATTTGTACACCTAATAATTTTACAAATTAAATTTTTTTGTCAACTTTTTTACCAACAAGTCGGCTGGAACTGGCTATTAAAAGGTATTTTACTCTTATGATGCGGTGCCAGCGCGCGGGCTTAACTATTATTAAAAAGTACTTAAAGAGCAGAACTCTGAGCGAAATCTATAAAAATCTATAAAAATCGTCGGAACTATTCGTAGAACTGTAGGAAAATGCCAACAAGTGGGCTGGAACTGGTTGTTAAAAGGTACTTTACTCTTATGATGTGGTGCCAGCGCGCGGGTTTAATTATTATTTAAAATAACTTAGAGATAACTATTGTTAAAACCTATCAGGAACCGTAGAACTCATCGAGAACTATAACATTTCATAGTTTTCAATTGATTTTTTTTAATCTTGCGGTGCCGGAAGTTAACACCGCAAATTTTCAAGTGTTATTTTTTTTTTAGCTAAATTAATAGAACTATTTATAAAACCTATCAGGAACCATAGAATTATTGCGGGTGCCATTGGAACTCTTATTAAAACTTGCGGTGCCAAAAGATGAGATACCAACTTCACACGTGAAATGATGTCCTAATCTTTCTATATATAACTTTAAGTAACGTCGAGATTTTTGAGAGATTTCTCTACGGTTTTCTGCATTCGGTCCTTTATCTTCATTACTTCAAAAGATTGCTGTTATACTAAATTGGGTATATATGACGTTAGTCAGGGGAATTTAATAGAGTGGGACTGATCTTTCGGACGAAGCGCTTCATAGCGCTTCAGAACTTTATTTAGTTCCTTTAATCAGTTAATTGTATTCCGCGCCTCCTCCTCAGATCATCAAATGTAGATATTCAAAGTTATGCGACAATTGAAGGTGTTGAACTTTGTAGTACTAATATTATATGTGTATATCATATTCAAATATATTCAAATATATATTTTAACACTCCCAGAATTGTTTTGGCGAATGCATCGCGATTTTCGATTTTTCGATCGTAAAACCTAGTAAAGATCTGAGAGGAAGAAGTTCAGCTGGCGATTTTCCTTAGTAGATCAATATTGACTCCATTTCTCTTGGCGCAGAAATAGATGCGTGGCGAGTGCTGTATGTGAAAATTAATGTATTCACTCTATTCTTTTGGAGTATATTCTTTATCCATCGACTCAGGGACTGAGTCGTAATGTTTTTATGTGGTTTTTTTCTACGATGAAAAGCCAATTTTTGTTCTTGCGTAGATGGTTTCAGATGTTTCTAATGCTGATGCTACACAAATAGTAGGATCGTTCGGAAAAAATAGTAAGACGAGGTTTGGCTGAAATTTTCTAGATCTTAAGTTACGTAGGGATTTTAATTTCAATCTGATTAGTTTTCTTCACGATGTTGTGAATATTAATAGTTGTCAAGATTTGTATCTTATGCCCCGTTGTGCTAATAATACTGCAATCTTTTTCGATAGTAATTCTAATGGAATTTCTTCGACCATTGTAAGATGAAATTAAGGACTTTCTTGGGGTCCCATGTCGAATCATATTTAGATTGTGTTGGTCGAAGCTTCGAGGTGTCTTTATAGAACCGTTTGACTAGTCCTTTCCTATGAGATCCCAGGATTAAGGCTATTGCTGATCTTAGAGAGTTAATGGACCCATAAATCACTCCTTTTTCGAATTCACCGGTGAGATAGCGTAAGATATCCGGGATTGTAGTAGAAAAAACTGATGTTTTAGTGAGGTGACAATAATTCCATTTTTTTTTTCAGAAATGAATCGTATAATATTATCTCAATGATGAAGCACTCAAGGATGTAATGCTTTTGATTCTGATTGTTTCAAGTGTTACATTTTTTTATTGATATGTCTGCTTAGAATTCTTAATTTTCCAGAAAAATAAAATCGAGGAAAAAAATCTGGATTTCTTTCGGTTTTTTTCTGAAAAATACAGAAAAATTAAAAAATGCTCTTTTAAAGTGTTTTTAATTTTCCAGAAAAATAAAATTGACGAAAAAAATTAAATTTTTTCTATTTTTTTTTTTTAAATATTCTTTTAATATGTTCTTTTATGCCTATATTTGAATTTAATGATAAAATGTTGCTTTAAATTATTTTAAACTATTTTAAATTATTTTGAATTATTTTTTTACAAATAAAAAAATTAGAAGATTTATCTCCGTTTATACATTATTACATATATGACAGGTTTTTCGATTGTGTTGATTGGTTGTAGGATGGACAAATTCTCGAGAAAAATTCTCTAGAAATATTTTATGCTACCAAATAACATATGAACATACCTGCGAACTTTGTTATACGACAATATATAATAACATCCTTATAAGAAATTTATTCTTTTTCCGGCATTATTCTCTGGCATTAAATTTTTTACACGGTTTGTCTTTCCTCTTTTTCTTTTTACATTGGAAAGAAAAGAGTAAATATTGTATTTCCGTGTAAGAAGGTTCAATCCTGACATTATGATTTCTTTTTTTAATTAATATTCAATGTCTTTACCAGAAGAGAGAGAGAGAGAGGGAGGGGGAGGGGAACGGAGGAAAGAGGGAGGAAAAAGGGAGAGGAAGGAAGGGGGGGGGAAGAGAGAGAGAGAGAGAGAGAGAGAGAGAGAGAGAGAGAGAGAAATGATCACGACAAGGAACTCTATTCATACAATATATGATTTATTTCTTAAAATTCTTAAAAGTAAATAATTAGCAATTTACAATAATGAAATCATTGACGTAAAGAATAAAATTATCTTAGAAGAAAAAAGTCTGGAAAAATATGCTAAGAAAAAAAACCGGAAAAAATTCGTTTTTTTCTCAAAATTTTCAAGAATTTATTCGAACTAAGAACATTACGCCTGTTCGATTCCGCCTACCAGGGAAAGGATATCACAGTGAATAAAGATCCCTAGGAGGAATATAAAAAGTTAAAGAGAAGTTGGGTTTAAAGACGAGTTTTCAAACGTGCACTAAGGGAACCAGGCTTGGAACGGCCAATTTGATCAAAATGTTTCTGGCGTTATCATTAAAGATCTTTTTACCTTGGGAATTAACGTAAATGGTGAAAAAGCATAAAAAAACTACCGTTCCAATCTATGGTAAACGCGTCTATTGCAATAGATTCCGGATCTTACTTCTAGAAAACGTATTTTGAGCATTTATTGTCGATTCTGCAAAAAGTCGATGTCTGGCCTGCCAAATGTCAATGTCACACAAATGTTTTTGTGAGAGGCTGAACTTGATTTCTGGTTCTAATTTTCTTGATTCCTGGTCAACTACTACATTGTTCTCAGAACGAATATACGAAGCAAAGATCCAAATATTGAGGTGTTCATATCCGGACCAAATTTCTTTGGCTATATTACTTTAAATATTTAAACTAGATTCCATCCATCCGATTAACCTGACCGTAGTATTGTCAATGCGCATTTATGAATCTGTTCAATTTTTTCTGGTTTAAGATGAAATGATTGGATCCGAGTTTAAAAGTGAGGAATATGTCAGAAATTAACGCTCATATTTCTCACATAGTTGAATAACATCCTTATGTAGTAATTCACGTATTTGTTCTGCCATTTGTGTTTTCTTCTTTTTTTAATCAGCGTGGTTCCACTGGCTTGGCTGTTTGAATTGGTTGAACCGAAAAGGAAATGACAAACTTCCATTCTAGGATAATTTTATCCGTAGAAACGATTTTTCAGCTAGACAGAAAGGATCATAAGCGACCGGATAAGATACTTGCCGCTGATATTAACGGTGTTTTCTGTGCCTTGATCTCGATTTTGATTTCGATTTTGATCTCGATCTCGGTCTCGACGTCGTTTTTTTGTGACTGGAAAACTTTACTGTGGGAGTAAACGGTCTGCGATTCCCCCAGTCACCGCTGCTTTTTCTGACGAGGTGGATCTTTCGAGTTTTTTGGCGCATTGAGGGATGCTGTCTTGGTTTTTACGACCGGCTTCAAATCTTTAGAGAATTTTTTTAGAGATTTCGCTGTCTTAAGAGTTTCTTGTTAAGTCATCTCCAAACAATCATTTGCTTGGCTTAGTTGCAGTTAGAATTTCTTTTAGAGATTTAGGTTAGCTATCAGGATGAGACGCCTGGTGGTAGTCTCGTTTCGTTGCAGATTGATCAAAATGCGATTTACATCAATCGCTCAAAACTCTAATCAACTCAACTCGTTCGAATGTCTTATTTACATTGAGAGAAAAATTTACTAAATTTTAATAAATAATTGTTTGAATAAGGCTAATATAACATTTATTTATGGAAAATAAATATTTGCTAAATAAAATAATAATAAAATAATAATAAAAGTATAGAAAATGCTCGTATTATGCAAAAACGTCAAATATCAGGTCAATAATCGAACAAAATTGAGATGTATTAGTTAAGTAATTAAGATATTTATTATTGTATATAAATGAACGTTTCGTGACCATGGGTCACTTTTTCAGCATAAACAATTAAATCACTAATGTAAAATTATAAATTTTGACATAAAGCAAAAAAATAGTGTAGGCACTAATGTAATATTGTTGCCGCAAAAGATGTTGTGCTGGTTTTGAGCTCCATTTACATAAAATAATTGTACATACTGATTGATAGTTGAAAAGTAGGTGTCAAATCCTTTATTACAATTGTCAATTGATTTTCAATATTTTGTTGTTGAGCGAAAATCCGGTAAAAATAAAGTCGGTAATGTAAAAGTTGTAGTGTCAATCATCGATAATTTGTTAAGCGAAAGTCAAATGTCAATCAGAGTCAATGATGTAAAAATTACAGCTTAGTAGTCTAACAGTTATTAAAAAGAAAGAAAAATGTGATATTAATACGTAGTTAATTTTGTAAAAGAATCAAAAACTTACATCAGAATTTAAGGAGTCAAAGTGAACTATTCCAGCTCGATTAAACGCATAAATTCATATGAAAAGATCGGCACTATAAAATAATAATAGGTAAATTAAATTAATGATTTTTGTATCAAATAAATATATGTTTACATTTAGTAAATATTCAACTGGTACTATTCAAATAAATATTTATTAAAATTTAGTACATTTTTTTTTCAGTGTATAAACAAATTGGTTGACAGAGTTGAGCCTAACGCCGCTAGGCATACTTTTTCTTGTTTTTCCGCAATACATTTGTCCCTGGTAAGGATGAAATCTAGAAAAGAAGTTCTTACTTTTTTATTAAGATTGGGGGGTTCGTACTGAATGTAGTTCTTAGATATAGGATATTTTTCATCTATCGCAGTCTCCATTGATATTGGTGTGTCTCTTTATCTCCCCTTTAGTTCAAAAGAGTTATATCTATTTAAAGATTATGCGTTTCGCGGGTTTTCTCCATATCCAGATCCATTCTTGGAATGCCAACGTTTCGTGAACCTTGCAGTCCATCTCATCAGGACGAAGAGCAGCCTGATACTGGGCCGTTCCTTTTTTATATTACGCTATTTGTTAGAGTGGTAAGCGGAAAAAAGAGAATTGTGGGGGGGGGAAGGTGGGGAAATCGGTCAGTCTTCAATAACCGGGAGAATGGTTTTCCATATTTTTCATATAGAAAAAGATGAAAAATCTTTTCTCGGACAAAGCATACAAAAAGCTTGACAAAGATCCAACTAATACAATCGCGCAGAACACCAAGATCCTGGTGGAACAAAGCAACATTCCCAGAAAAATCAAATCAACATTAAAACCTACAAATCCTCTCCCACCAAGACTATTCGGACTACCAAAAGTACACAAACCAAACATCAGATCGATTGTCAGCGCTATACACTCCCCGAGTACAATTTATCCCATTTCCTAGCACGAACACTACAACCCCTCACTGGAAAATCCGAATCACACATAACTAACTCAACGGACTCCATACAAAAGATCCAAAAAATCCGACTACGTTCCACAGACCTTGTAAGTTTCGACGTAGAATCCCTTTTCATACAAGTCCCAATAAGACACATTAAACATAGTAAAGGCCTCACATGAAGTCCCCTCCGACCTCATCCCGCTAATAGAGCACTGCTTAACAATCACTTACTTCTCTTATAACAACTAATTTTATAAACAAAGAAGCGGCAATGAGCTGTCCTATTTCTCCTGTAATCGCTAACATCTTCATGGAGCATTTTAAGAAAGAGACTCAAGAAAACACTCAAAAAATCAGAAGTTTGGTTCCGTTATGTAGACCATACATTCGTGATATGGAGACATGGCAGAGCCAAACTTCGTAAAATCCTTATTTTCCAATCAACATCTAAATATCCACTTCACTATAAACATAGAGGAAAACGGAAAACTCCCCTTCCTAGATGTTCTTGTCTCTAAAAAAGCTGACGGTACCTTAGGCCATCAAGTGTATAGAAAATCAATACACACAGGTAGATACCTACATGTCGAGTCGCACCACCACCCAGCACAAAAACAGTCTGCAATCAATTCACTTGTACATAGATCTTTCACCATCTCTGACAAAGAACATCTACAGATAGAACTCAATCACTTAAAATTAGCCTTACAGAAAAACGGACACGACAAAAAAGACATAATCAATTATCAATCAATAAATAAACAATATAATCATCAAAACAACAAACATCAATAAACATGCAAACAAGACAACGATCTCTGACACACAATCAGACGAAAGGATCCTATCCATTCTCTCATATGTCAAAGGAACAACAGATCAGATTGGCAGGATATTAAACAAATACAATATCCGAACTATCTTCAAACTATCCAAAAAGATAGGACAAATCCTAAGAAATCCTAAAGATCATAGACCTCCACTCAGCTATGCAGGAGTATACAAAATATCTTGTTCCTGCGGGCAAGTATACATTGGAGAAACTGGGCGAATGGTCAACCTATGGATAAAGGAATACTAACGTGATGTCAGACTAAAACACGTCACGCAATCAGCATTATCAGAATACAACATCGAAACAGGACATCAAATATTGTTTGACAAAACGATCACAATAGCCAACATTACATCATACTTTCCAAGAAAGTATAGAGAAACTATAGAGTTACAAAAATACCTTAATAATCTAAATAGAGGTAATAGCTACAACATAAATAAAATATAGAAAACCATTCTCCCGGTTATTGAAGACTGACCGATTCCCCCACTTCCCCCTCCCCCACAATTCTCTTTTTTCCTCTTACCATTCCAACAAGTAGCGTAATATAAAAAAGGAACGACCCGGAGGAACAACTCAGTATCAGGCTGCTCCTCATCCTGATGAAGTTCTGCAAGGTTCACGAAACGTTGGCATTCCAAGAATGGATCTGGACACAGAGGAAACCCGCGAAACGCATAATCTTTATATAGAAAGAAAGCCGTGGAAGTCTCAAGAATATTAGTTATATCTATTGTTTTGTATGAATTGGACTGAGGAAATTTCCTGTGATTTTCCTTAAAGGAAAAGTGATTCCTCCTTTCCACGATGATCAGTGTGATGCAGTGATTCCTCATATGTTATATGAATTTCGACATCTGATTGGACTGTTAACGTTGTGACCGACTTGTTGAAAGACTTTCTGATACTCGAATAGCTTCGAGAAAGTTGTCTGTCTGAATGGCTTTGCTGTGAACTTCCTGCAGACAGCGAGTTTGAACTAGTACTATTGCTTAAAATAAAACAAGGGGAAAAACCTGTAGGTTCTTCATTCTGCGTATAAAAGTAAATGATTAACACTTTTAGTAAGTCATTGGCTATGCTGAACCAATGAGAACTTTTAGCCATCTGGACTAAACAGTGACTTGTACCGTTCTCATGTCGATGTGGGACGTCTTATTCTCCAGAGGAGCTTGTCCAACTCTGTCACTTACAGGTTAGACAAATACTTGACTTTTTTTTTGATGAGGCAAGAGAAATGGCGCGAGAACGGACTGAAGGTCGATGCGGGACTCGCACTTACTAAAACCTCTGCCGGCGTCCTAACACAGGTCGTATTGGAGGGCGCATTGGGATCATGTGCAGCATAACTACCAGTGCGATCTGACCTATTGCTGACCCTATTGCTGGCTCTTAGCCGCGCGAGTCCGAGTCCATGAGGTCGTTACCTACTTCAGGGCGGGCGGATACCGCCCCGGGAGCTCCACGCCACCTTTCGTATGAGGGAGCGGCGAGGATCGGAGCCGAGTTCTCGATTCATCTTTCTTCCTCGCCAAGCGTAAAAGCGCACAGCGCTGTCTTTGCACTGGTCCCTACCAAAGCCGTGGAGAAAAGGTGCAGACTCTTACCNGGAGAACTCAGCTTCGTCCTCAATTTCCCGTCGCCAGCGTCACTGCACGATGACTCGGCGATGACGTAGTCTAGTGGTTGGGCCTCCAGATTTCATTGTGAAGGGGACGATTGCCCTTTTTCGGTCTTCTTTCTGAAGGTCACTTGCTCACAGAAGGAGGAGACCGCTCTTCACGATCTCTCACTCCGCACCATGGATTACACCATGGCTGGGAGTAAGAGGTTATCTTCCATCTCTTCGATTAGGACATCGCGTTCCGTCTCCTAGGTGAAGCACTTCGCTAGGATATGCTGGAGGTATCTAGATGTATTGCGCAATGATAACATTGCGTGATACGCTTTTCAGCAATATGACATAGGTACTCATCGGAACATTCGTGACTGGTAAGCACCTGTGTCAGCCAATAGGTCAGCCTGCGCTGTCTATCCAGTCGCGGAGAATGGCCCCGACAGTTCGATTGGCAGTGAGTCTAAAAGGCGGGACTGCCACTCTTCCATAATATAATCCCTCGCTATCTCCATCATTCGTGGTCCACCAGGCGACGCCGTCGTACGGTAAACGTCGGCCCGTTTTCTGGTCAGAAGATCAGCGGGTGGTACACCCGCGAGTACGGTGCCGCGGCGTGCGACATCGTTCTGTATTCTCTGGTGATGTGTAGAACCAGTCGTCGTTGGATGCGAAACAGCGTCTGATTAATAATTAATCGTCGCCTCCGCATCCCATACCGGGGTCCCCTAAAGGAGCTCCGCTAGGAGCACGGTATGCATATACATCCGACGGATATCAAAGATTCCCAGCTGGGTACTTCCCGGATATCATATCATCCTTGTTGTTTAACAAACGTTAAACAAGGATGATATGACATCCAAGGAAAACTCTGAATCAGAACGCGCCTCAACAAACGCGACTCATTGTCAGTCTGACAATAATCATTTCATCCTTGTTTAACATTGGTGAATAACAACAATGTAATGATATGCTGTGTCTATACATTAAACTATGATAATAATTAATATATATGATGTTATAATAATAGAAGAATTTCAGCTAATTGAAATTTGTTGATCTTTCGTAAACATAATTTTTTTATTTTTGACATAAATTGAACTATTGAAAATTTATATATTTGAAACTACTAGATTTGGAAGGTAGGATTTAGGATATAGAAAAAATAGAATTTAATATCTCTTTTGTGCAATATAAAATATGAATATATTCACGAAATATGAATGTTATATTTTTTACAATTTATTATATTTTTTTACAATTTATATTTATTATATGAATGTTTATTATCTTATATTTAATTGTTCTGCGTGTACATTTTTGCTACTCTATGTTTGTAACTAAAAACGATGATGCTTTAAAATGTAAGAAATACATATATGCCATTGCTATTTTTGCTGTGCATTATACTCTATTCATGGTAACCTATCTATGGGAGAAGGTTGCCACTACGTTAAATGGTTCATTAACGTAGTGACCGAAAGTATTCTTTCATAAAATAATATTTCCATCTCTTACACATTGCTTGATTTTATTATTTTGACAATAAGCTCTCATGCATGTTAAGTTTATAAATGAGATTTGTTATTGATAGATATTGTTTATTATTTTAATTATTAATTTAGTTTATAACTTTTAAATTCAATGTGTTTACTTTTTGTGAGTGCAGTGTGTTGTGAATAATACATATATAAAATCAAGTTTTTAAATTATTCACTTTCAGTTTTTAAATTAATCACTATTGGTTCACTTTTCTATAACATTTTTTTTTTTACATTTGAACAATTGACGGTAATTATGCATAGGGGCGATCTCAGATTTCAGTGACCTTGAAGTTTGTTGTCAAGATCACGATCCCGAGTGACTTACAATAGGTTTTAGCCTCTCGTTATTCATTAAAAAGTTGTTAACAAAATAAGTTCAAGAAATAACGTCTCTTTTTTACTACATAAAACAAAAATTTTGTTTTAAAATAAATTTCCTGCTTAAAAAACAAAAATTTTCTTTGAAAACATTATCTTTTCATATATTAATTTCTGTTAAAGCAGAAAATTTTTTATTTTGTAACGGTTTTACGCGAAACGAGAGCCATCCTACATTTTTCTCTAAATGGGAAAAAATTTGAAATAACTGCGACTCCTCAGCGATAAAGCTATACCAACTCATTACAAGCGGTTGCATTGAATCCAGTGTGGAGTTGTCACGGCTCCAACTTGGCAATGATACGGTTCGACTTTTTACGAGTTCTTCTAACCATTTAATGAGGCGTGCATGCTCCACAGGTGCGACAGATAACGATACATATCACATCGCATCACTTTTGGAGTCGGGACAGCTTCTTCAGCGCAGTGTTGCAAGATTTATAGAACAAATTCACGCATACGCGCTAGCGCAGCATAAGCCGCCATCAGTGGCGTACACATATTTTACTATTATCGTTATGCGCCTCTTACAAAAGTATAGAATGTGATATTAATGCATCAGAGATTTTATACAATGTGGACGAGAATGAATCAATATTGTGAACAAGAGAAAGAGAATATATATATATATAAACATATTTTATATATAATTATATATAATTATATTTAAATACATATTTATATTTAATTTTGTATAAATCTTTTTTTACAGAGTACCAATAAGTTTATTTATTCCAAATGATATAAAATTATTAAACTTTTATATAGACAATATTTAGTGTTCGGGGAGTGCTGATAGCGCTATTTGTGTCATTCTATCATTCAATTAATATATGTTTAATATATTGCACTAATATGTCAACATTTTCTACAGCATTAATATTGATTAAAGATATAAAAAATGCATCCGGGCGCTAAGAAACGTTCTATAATGAATTTGAATACGAGTGTGTCGAAATCAAGTCATGTCTATAACGTAGTCAGTATTCGCAGATAGGTATGTCTATTACGCTGGCACAGCCACTTCATTACAATCAAACGCAATTGATACCACATTTTTTGCTAATTTTTTGCTCTATTCTCGATTTTTTGCTCCAGCTGATTCGCTAAAATCCATGGCTAGCTTAAGATTAAAGTTAGCACAGCCACAAAGAAAAAAAGTAGCAAATGAAAAATCAAGTACATATTCTTGAAAGGCTATTTTTTTGCAAATTTTTTGCTCTATTCCCGATTTTTTTCCTCATTGTTTAAGTCAAAAATTTCGACCAAGAGTGTAGCTGTGCTGGCTCGCATACAAGAGTAAAGTATCTTAAAGCAATTAATTGCTGGACTCATTTCGATCTTAAAATGTAGAATTAATTGCTCTAAGAATATCTCAAATCAGAAATTTTTGCTCAATGTTTAAGTCGAAAAATTTGACCAAGAGTGTATCTGTGCTGGTTCGTGTACAAGACTAGAATACCTTAAAGCAATTAATTGCAGGACTAATTTTGGTCTTAAAATGTTTCTAGAATTAATTGCTTTAAGAATATCTCAAATTAGAATTTTTTGCTCACGGTTTAAATAAAAAAATTCGATCAACAGTATGGCTGTGCTAGCTCACGCACAAGAGTAAAATTGCTCTAAGAATATCCCAAATCCGAATTTGCAATAAATTTATAGTCGGAATATTCCTAGAGCAATTAATTCTAAAACTTTTAACACCAAAATGATCTCAGCAATTAATTGCTTTAAGGTATTGTACTTTACTCGTACGCGAGTCAGCACAACCACAATGTTGGTCGGTTTTTTTGACTTAAACAGTGAGCAAAAAATTCCGATTTGAAATATTCTTAGAGCAATTAATTCTACAAATATTTTACCGAAATAAGTCCAGCAATTAATTGCTTTAAGGTATTTTACTCTTGTACGTGAACAAAAAAATCGGGAATAGAGACAAAAAATTAGCAAAAAAAAAGCAAAAAATGTATTATGTTGTAGCAAAAATGATATCGGTCGCGTTTGATTGTGCTGAAGTGGCTGTGTCAGCTTAATCACGTCAAATAGGTCCCGCCGGGGGATTTATTCCACAAATTTTGCAGCACTGCTCCAGCGTGAACGCTACAGTCAGCATTCAATTCGTACCAATTCCAGTTTAGATAGGATACCACGAAGTAATAAGAAGGAGACTAAACTCAAGCGAAAAAAATGGGCTCGAAACACGGTGTCGGAAAAGCGCTATTGAAGAACAATTTGAGCGCTCTTGTTGGAGAAAACTGTCAATTTAGAGGATTTGATAAATATTTTTCCTTCCATTTTCCTATAATTCTATAAATTTATGTATTTTCATGTGTAGAATATATTCTGAGAAGGAAAGTTGTCGTTCAAGGTCCGTTTTTATTCGTTTTAATTTCAAAGTTTTTTTATGTTGGTAAGTTGAAAGATGATAATTTAATGATAATTTATGACTATGCATAAATATATGTATTTTTCAATAAATATTGATGCATTTACTATTTAATCAAATAAAATTAAATTTTATTTACTTTAATTTTTATTTACAAATTGGAATTTCTGTATTAAAAATAAAACATGCATACGTGTGTATTCCGTACACGTTATCATGTGGTATATACTTCCAACTTTTTTCGCAACGACTAAAATCGTCTCGATTTTCCATGAGTTTTCCGATATCGTGTTTCGAGCCCATTTTTATTCTCGAGTTTGGTCTTCTTATTACTCCGTGTAGAGTACTACATAAAGCAGGAATGTGCATCCGCCATATTGACTTCTAGTCAGTGCGGAAAAATTCTTCTTAATATTAAATATATAAACCTTAATCTTGAATGTTTCCATTAATGGTTTGAATCTTCATCAGCAATCTTTCCCCTTAACACAACATGATTATTTCATTACAAAATAATATCTCCAATGTTTCTCCTCTCAAAAAATTGAATCGTTAACTATTGTGAGGTAAATCACATACTCACAAAGTTAGAAAGCTGATTGGCAATGAGCACTCAAGCTCACACAATCGCCTTCGGCGCGCCGAGAGCACATGGGCTCGTGCTTGTGTGTGTGGGGCTATCGGTTTCGCCAGGCCGCCGTCTGATTCTGTGTCGCCACCGTCAACGCAGAGTTTTTGGCTGAGTACTCAGGAGCCTTAACATCTGGTTTTGAAAAATGCACCAACTGCCAGGAGCTAACATGGCGGATGCATATTTCAATCTAATACCTTAGTCTAGAGTCCTCCCCCCCCCCTCATTTCGATTGTTTCATACTGGTACGATTACTCATCGAATTGAACTCGCTCGAACATTGATACTGTCAGAGTCTCAAATTTTTTCTTGTGTAAGGGCACACGACTTTCCACGAGAAACAAGTTCCACTTCACCTCCCCCTCCTGCCAAGAGGCTTCCGATTTTCGTCGCGAAGCGAGTTTCACTCTATCTTCCTTTTTGACTAGGGACGCACTACTTTCCACGCGAAGCGAGTTTCACCGCATCTCCTTCCTGTTTAGGGGCGCACAACTTTTCACGCGAAACGGGTTTCACTCTACCTCCTTTTCTGCCAAAGGGCGTCTGATTTTTCATGCGAAACGAATTTCACACTACCCTTTTCAAGGAGCATTCTCACGAAACGAGGTCCATCCCACTCTCCCCCCCCCTCCCCTCCTACGCAGAACTCGTTTTACGTCGAAAGTTGGACGCATCTTGGCAGGAGGGGGGGGGGAGATAAAATCAAACTTGTTTTGCATGAAAAGTCGGACGTTTCTTTTCAGGGGAAGAGGTGGGGTGGTACTCGCTTCTCGTGGAAAATCGTGCCCCTAGGTAGGAGAGGGTTTTATTTTAAAACAGAGAATTTTTATTTTATGCAGTAGACGTTATTTAAAGACGTTATTTCTTAAACTTATTTTGTTAATAATTTTTAAATGAATAACAAGCGACGGCTAAACCTTGTTGGAGGTCTAATCCTGAGGGATAATCTTGACAACATATGTGAAGATTTGAATTCTGTAAGATCGCCATTAGTATAATATGCATAATTACTTAATTGACTATCTTGATTTTATTTTTATAATCCGAATTTCTTCAAATTTCATTGAATTGTTCTAGATGGCTGGCAAACCAAGTACCCCGGCAGTATACTCTCAAAGTCAATTAGACCATATGTGTGCTCTGGATATCGACAGTGAAGTACCTTTTGTCCGTTTATCTGGTATCATTTGCACAATCGGTCCTGCATCCAGATCTGTGGAGATTTTAGAACAAATGATTGAGACAGGAATGAATATTGCTCGATTGAACTTCTCTCATGGGTCTCACGAATATCATGCTGAAACTATCGTTAATGTTCGCCAGGCGCAAAAGAATTTAACCGCCCGTGCCGGTATCAATATTCCTGTTGCTATTGCTCTTGACACAAAGGGTCCTGAAATCCGTACCGGTCTTTTAGAAGGCGTACGTAGTTAATATAATGTCTAAAATGCAAGAATTAATTCTTATATAATGATAATATTTTAAATTTATCATATTATTTTAATAGGGTGGTTCGGCTGAAGTTGAGTTAATTAAAGGCCAGACTTTTAAACTATCCACTGACAAGGCATATATGGAGAAAGGAAATGCTCAAGTTGTGTATGTTGATTACGGAAATATCTCAAAGGTATTAAAGGCGGGCAATCGCATATTCGTGGACGATGGTTTGATTTCTCTCATTGTTTCCGCTATCAGTAAGTATATTTGTGTTTGTGTGTGTGTGCGTGCGTACGTGCGTGCGTGCGTGCCTTTGAAATGTTACATGATACATTTCTGACTATGTATTATTAATAGCATTTGATTATTTTAGCTTCAATTTTTTTTTATCAACTGTTTTTGATAATGAGAAATGTTAATATGTATAACAATAAGTACGAAAAATATATAGAATTACCTCATTTATCTATTTTTTAGGTCCCAATTTAATCTCTACGACTGTTGAAAATGGTGGTATGTTGGGTTCGCGCAAAGGTGTGAATTTGCCAGGAGTGCCAGTGGATCTTCCAGCAGTGTCGGAAAAAGATAAAACCGATCTTCAGTTTGGTGTTGAACAAGAAGTTGACATGATATTCGCTTCCTTTATTAGAAATGCTGCTGCATTATCTGAGATTCGTGATATTCTCGGTGAAAAGGGTAAAAACATCAAAATTATATCGAAGATCGAAAATCAACAGGGTATAACGAATCTTGATGAGATTATCGATGCATCCGATGGTATCATGGTAGCACGTGGTGACTTGGGAATAGAAATACCACCGCAGAAGGTATTCCTGGCACAGAAGTGTATGATCAGCAGATGCAACAAAGTTGGCAAACCAGTAATTTGTGCTACGCAAATGTTGGAGTCTATGGTAAAAAAACCACGTGCTACGAGAGCCGAAACTTCAGATGTTGCTAATGCTATTCTCGATGGTGCTGATTGTGTTATGTTGTCAGGTAATTTATTTTGATATATTAGTATTAGAAAAATGAATATATAATAAAAACAAAATAATATTAAGAAAAAAATGTTACAAAAATTCTCAAAACAAATTAAAAATTCAACAAAATAAAAAATGGGCTAATCGGAATAAGAGCTGTAAGTAATGCGTAATTAAAAGGTCTAATTTCTTAATCCATAACACGAATGACGTTAAATTAAAATCTGTACATGTTTCGGCTAATTTTATTATTAATCTTCTTCCAGCAGTCAATTAATATGAACAATTATAGTAATAGGTATACATGCTCTGTTATACCACTTTCTTCGTCTTATTGAGTACTATACTCTCTCGTATAATGAACTGAAAATAGTCACTTTTAGATCTCTTACCTTGTTTTCGCATTTTATTAACAAAGCTAAAAATCTGATTTTTAATCATGATTTAAAAAAAACGCCCATCAGTGCCAGAAAAAATTTAAATTGGAGGTTAAAGTATATATTTTGAACAATACAAATTCATCTATATTAACTGCATTTATGCACCCTTTATCCAGAAAAATGTTTTTAAAGTTGCGAGGTTTTTGGTTTGTCAATAGCGAATTTTACACCATGTTATGACCGGGTACCGATTAATCTTCGAATAGTTTTAACAAACATTTTTTAAATGTAAAAAAGTACATCACATACGATAGGTAGCGATGAATGTCGTGCGCATTCATTTTATCTACCACAAGTTTCGGGGAAATATCTTTAAACTTCTGAACAACTTTTAGCCTCCGTTTAAATAAAATAACGATAATCAAGTTTTCATTTTTACATTTACATACAACTCTACATATATTTTAAATAGTATTTCCATTTGCCTTTTATCTATTTCTCATATGTTAAACAATTAAAATAACTGAAATTGATTAACGAAAAATTTGACAATAAAACAAATATCAACAATGAACGCAATGAATGCAATTTTATATATCAGAATTTTCATACGTATGTGTGTATGTACTTCACGTTTAAAAAATGTTTGTTAAAACTATTCAAAGATTAATTGGTATCCGGCCGTAATGTGCAAAATTTGTTATTGACAAACTTAAAAACATTTTTCTGTATAAAAGGCGCCTAGATGCAATTAATGTCGATGGATTTATATTGTTAAAAACATTTACTTTAATCTCCAATTTTGATTTTTTTCTGGCACTGATGGGCGTTTTTTTAAAATCATGATTAAAAATCAGGTTTTAAGCATCTTTATTAATAAAATGCGAAAATAACATGTCTAAGTGACTATTTAGTTCGTTATGCGAGAAAAGTATTTATTGAGACGAAGAAAGTGATATAACATTTGTTAAAAGAAAATTCATTTGTTAAAGAAAATTCATTTGTAATAAATTTGTATTGAAGAGTGTTCCACATTTTACTCAACTTAAGAAGACTTAAAAATGCTTGAAATTAAGTGATTGCAACTATTTTTCCATTTAATTAAATGCTATATAATATTGAAGAAAAAGAAATGTATGTTAACAAAATATTTTCACTACTTAAAAGTTAATATTCGATACTTCATTTTTTCACACAATGTCCAAGAATTTGGGCTTTTTGAACTGTGTGGCGTCAGTTGATAAGGCAAAAGTAGAGGAGATGGTTTCTTGGATGTCGAAGTATCGTGTGGCACTTGGATTGCACGCGAGACGACAAGGAGAAGCGCCATTCTCTTTAGGCCGCTAATTCATTTATGCATTTTTATCATATGATAAATTTTTCAAGGCTATTGATTGACTATAAGATAGAAAGATCCGAGGATCTCTTGCACACCTCTGTCATACGACAAAAACGCACAAATGAAATAGCATTCTTACCTCATCGCCCGCGCGCAATTAAGTGTTTGTCGAGACTTCAACATACCCGAGTCAAAAATCGGCTGAAATGTGTTGCATATAAGAGTTTGAAACCTTGTTTGAAACCTTAACTTTAAACATTTATGTTTAAAGTTAAAATTTAAACTTAAATTTAATTTACTAAATTATTGATACTTATTATATACTGGGTTAGAGAAAAAGTCTTTTCACATATAGTCGACAAATGGAGCTCTGATCGACTTTTTGCGTGCCACTATTGTGCGACGTATTAGATTATATATTGTTGGAAAGATGCTATTTCATATAACATTTTGAAAATAGATTATAAGTTTGAATGATATTGATGTATTTAATCAATTTGAAAATCAGGAATATTTCCGACAAATTTTACATTTTTATTATAAAAAAGGGAAGAACGTTGCGCAAGTCACAGAAAAAATTTGTCATATTCATGGAAAGAATGCTGCTCTAACTAGATGAACAGCAGCGAATTGATTTTGCCGATTTTGAAATGGAAATTTCGATATCAAAGATACACATCGTTCTGATCGGCCTATTGTAGAAAATGTCGATGAAATCTTTCAAAAAATTGAAGAAAATTGTCATATGAACAGCTATGATATAACTAAGAAGCTAAATATTGATCATAAAATCATTTTAAGACATTTGCATAAAAGGCTAGAACATAAAGAAGCTCGATATTTGGGTGTCACATGATTCGACGACAAAAAATTTAGTGGATCAAATTTCTATTTACAAATCGCTGCTAAAATGAAACGAAATTGAGTCTTTTCTGGAAAAATTGATAATAGACGATGAAAAATGGATAATATATGATAATAATGTTCGAAAAAGATCGAAACGAGATGAGGCACCACAAACAATCGCAAAACCCAGATTAACGCTGAAGAAGATAATGTTGTGTGTGTCTGATAGGACTAGAAAAGAGTCATTCATTATGAATTACTTCCGCCAGGCAAAACGATTGACTCTGATCTCTACTATCAACAATTAACACGATCGGAGCAATTCATTCAGAAAAAGCGGCCAGAATTGAATAGAAAAGGCATTGTCTTTCATCATGACAACGCTAGATCACACGTCATCTTTGATGACTCGACAAAAATTGAAAAAGCTGGGCTAAAAAGTTTTGATGTATTCACCTTATAGTGACCTTGCAACGTCCGATTATCATTTGTTTCGTTTTTTGTAGATTTTAATAGAATAGACCTTAATGGAGTAAATTTGACTTCAAAAGAGGCCTGTGTTTGCGTGTACGCGCGCGAAAATCATTTATCTCAGTTTTTTTTTACCGAGAAATCACAAAAGTTTTACATCATTGGAATAATAGCTGTGAAAAATGGAAAAAAATCATCGATCAAAACGACACATAATTGGTTTAATAAAAGGATTGTAAACAATTTAAAAAATATGTTTCTATTATGCTCCAACTTGTAAAAAAACTTTTTCCCTAATCCAATATATTATGGTTCGGTACGCACTATACATTTCAACCGATTTTCGATTCGGCTTAGATGTCAAAATGCTGCTCAACACTTTGTGATCGACATTCGAGTCAAGTCGAAAATCGGCCGAAATATATAACGCCGAGCTATACATCAATAATTCAATAAATTGTAATATTGAATGTCTAAAATTTAGGCACATATTTGTGCGTGCGTGCGTGCGTGCGTGAATGTTACTATCTCTACGACAAATCACTTCTTGACGTATATTTATAAATAGCTGGATTAAGTTTTATGGAATTTCACGTCAGATTCGTTGCAGATTATCGCCCAATTCCTGTAAATTTTGAGGCTTTTTGGGAAGCTTTCTCAATCGACAGTCAAGAAAGTTCCAGATACTACTACAAATAAAAATTAAAAAATTTTTAAATTTTTGTACATGTTGCTCTGTGGAATCTGAAGTCATGAACTGGGTCGTAGTGATGGACAATTCCATGTTTTTTTTTGTTTTTTGGTTGTTTCATTGTTTCTAATAAAAATTATAAAAACAATAAGCAAAAAATTGAGTTATTTGCCACTATGACTCAGTTTATGATTCCGGGTTTCGCAGAGAGCGGCAGCCCTACACAAAAAATTAAAAAAATTTTTCAAATTTTATTTTTAATAGGAGCATTGCAATGGCAAAATTTCATTGTATAAGCAGATCAGTCTATATATGCACCCTTCATACAGGCATTTTAATTTTTCTAATTGTGATGTCAAAATCATCATGATCAGTCACTTAAAAAAATCCTACAAACCAACTATTATGCATTTTAAATAATATTTTAAAATTTAAATCTGCAATATTGAATCAATTATTTTTAATTAATTATTTTGATGTCAAAATCGATTAGTGACTCGAAAAAACTGTAAAAAATCAACTATTATGTGTTTCAGACAATATTTTAAAATTGAAATCCGTCATATTGGATCTGCCATTTTGAATTATTTATTTTTTTATATCAGAATCAGAATCAGCGATTCAAAAAATCCCTTGGAAACCTATTATACGTTTTAGAATTCAATATATAATAAATATAAATTTTATATAAATTTTAAAATTCAATTCCTCTATATTATTAAATTCATCATTTTTAAATTCTTAATTCTGGAATTAAAATCGTGTTCCGCGACCTGAAAAACTTATAAACTTAAATATAACTTTTTGTAATGATATAATATATTTTTGATTTTTGGCTACTTTTTCGGTGATTGATCCTACTGTGCATTCATTTAACCTTGGGTGGCATTGTCAAGATTAGGAAAAGATCACTTTAAATTTTTTAAATGGAACTCCTTATTTTCTATTGCATACTTTTGTAGCTCATCTTGAGAGCTTTCCAAAACACTATAATAACATATTTTTTCATTAAGTACCCAAGTCTGTAGAAAGCAGATTTTTTAAATGTCTGCTACATACTATGCCAACCAAATGACAACAGAATTAGATGTACATAATACTGTTGACAGACTGTTAGAAAAAACGTAACAGAATCCGCAAGCATCAGATAATGTCGGCAGAATTTGCTCAATTTGTCTTCACATGCCAACAATTTGTCTTCACATTATGTCGACAGGCGATGTTAACAGAACACAAACCTAATGCGGACACAGTTGATGGCAGACTGCCGTCATTTTCTGCTCGAACCTGCTGACAGTCTGCTAGAAAACTGCAGACATTTGGCTATCTGGGTACTTTTTGAGTTTTAAGAGTTGAAAGTTACAGTATTGCCGGCATTTAGCATTATCCTAGATGTCCAATAGCTAAAGCATCGTCTACAGTGGGCAATATTAGTAGTGATAAGTGTATAAGATACATCGGAAGTAACTTTTCCGGAAGTACTTTTTCCTATAATAGGGCGTAAAGTAAATCCGTAAGTGAATGGTTGAAATTCATTTCCTACATTCTAGCCTCTTGTTGCTTACGGACTTCTACTATCGATTGCAAATGACGTCTTAAACCTCTTGAATGTCGTTCAGAGTCTTGACCTTGATAACATTTATCAATTTCTTTTTGGAGATTATATCTCTTATTTTCATTTTTGCATTGAAAATCACAAGGGATACGGTCTCGCTTCAAGTGTAGTTAATGCGAGACCGCCTCGTGTCTTTACGCGATCCGGCAAGTTGCGAGTCGAAATTATCAGATCTCTCAATAAACGGCTGAATCGATCAATTTCGCGATATGAAATACGAAATGCTAAAATTTCACATTAAAATACGTCCTTATCATCGTTCTCGAAACTGTTGTCTGTTTAACATTTTAAAAGGCAGTCGTCATTGCACTCGTCTATTTTTCAAGCGAAAAATATCGTATCCGCCAAATGGCGTGTACCAAATCGTTGTGCCAGTTGTTGCGTGAACTATACAGTCTTAATCACGACGACATCGACACATCGACAATGAGTTGTCGTACGAGCAGTGCACATAATAGGCGATACTAAACACTTTGTGTCGCTGATATTCAGGATTCCTATCCGTCCTTTCTAAAGCACACTCCAAATATTATGAATGGCACTCGTTCCTAGTTATAGTTGCCGAATTTGAGTCACCTATCATCCTCGCTCGGCAATCGAATGGCACAATCGTTTAATTTGCTACAGTCCACAGCATGCATCTATAACTTTTCGGTCGACTCGAAGTAATGAAGACATCTGAAAAAAAAAATCGAAAATTATTATTGTTTATTAAAAAGGAAAATTATAATTTTTTTTTCTTATACTTACCGGTCGCAGAAATATTTCCTGTTCTTCTTTTTCGAGAGTTGTAAGTTCACGAGACGGGACAGATTATTCACGCAAAATATCCGACACCATCGTGGATCTTGCAGATACAGTATGTTCACGTGCTTGTCCCCCTTATTGCTGGTGAATCGCAGAGGAAGGACCTGTTCATTTTCAATGCTGTATACATTGATCGACACCGCGTTCAAAGGTTCGAATTTGGAAATGTCTTTTAATGTCATGTAATATAATTTAATGTAATGTTGGAAACTCGATATTCGCGAGATTTAATACTGTAGTGTAATGTGGGTATGGTGATTTTCGATTCACACATTCTTCAGCCGGATACAGAGCGGCGACCATGCGAAGCATGCATTGTTCGTCGTACACATACTGATCATCGCTCTTTTCGTCACTATTTCCGCGGTATTTCGATATGACATTCCGCGCGTAAGATTTAATTTGTTCGCGTTAACAATCAAGTTGACGATTTGCGACAGCGCCTGTCGCGTTCCTAGAGCTCTTCGAGCGATGTCAACGTGAGCTCGATGACGTGCTGATCGAACCACTCGCGCATATCGATGCATCGATATATCTCGCTGTTCTTTGTAATTATGCTCTTATTAGCATGTTTATCGTTCGTCGCGAATTCGCTGTTGAACGCGGTGTTCACTTTTACGCTACCGTGTCTTTCTACAGCGTCTCGCATTCGCTCGAGCATATACATTGCCAGCGTCTTCCAAAAACCGCCGCGACTCGATATAATCCATGTTGACCACTGCACCGGTTAGAACATGATTCTCGAACGACGTCGATCTCTCACCAGACAAGAGATCGTTTGTTGCCATTCGCGTACTCGCCACCAATATGCACGAACTGTCGCTCCAATTGCAACTTTGCATCCGCGAGTCGCACGATCCACGCCACCACGGATTGTGTCTAACAGCGAGGCGCGGACGCTTGGCACGACAATGTTCTTTGAGCTGCTTTATACACACATCGCATTGTTGCAGCCACGCGAAACATTTTACCAGAATAGCAACCTAACCGCATTGCTCCAGCAGCTCGCGTTCCGCTCGCTCGTGATTTTCCATGCCTTTTTCACAGTCTTTAGATCACACTCTTAGATGGAGCACTTGCACGTGATTCGTTCACACACGTTGCAGCACTGCTTTACATCTAGAATGTCATAGTGTTTTATCACCTTGGTATTATATTCATCTACTAAGGTGCACTTTTCATAAAGATGGCATAATTGATTACGCATATACTTATCGCACAGATCACGAAACACTTTTCAAGCAGGATTCTCCTCGCGGTCATAGTATAGCATCACTAAATTGTCAGTTATCATCACTTCGACGCACTTCTCACCATCCGCGGGAATCTTAATATGCCTGCAGCTATATTGAATTTTCTTTTCACTTTTCATTAAGTGATAACACTGTTCCTTTATTAAAACTTTGTATCAAAATCTCTCTTCGAAATCAATGTGCATCGTTTCGTCTCCTAATCAATATTCCTTTTTATTATCGTTATTGTCATTAATGATGACTCCCTGTTTCGCACCACGTGTACCTATTTCTCGATCGCGTAGAAGCTGCACCAGCGGTATTCGCACATCTTTGTCTCTCCTCCATGGATCGCAGTCTACAGGCATACTTTTCGCGTTCATTTTCGTTCACAATACCGTTCACAACAGTTTTTTTTCAATGTGTGCACAGTGGACACATGCTGAGAATATAATGTATTGGGAGTACAAATTAGTTCGGTCCGTTTTTTTGTGTTCAAAAATGTATTTATTTCAAAATAAAATGAATGAACAGATTAATTAAAGTATTGTCCATCGCTGGCTACTATTTTTTCCCTATCCCTCAGGCAATTTTCGAATTCCATCTCGAAAAAATGACTCGTCTTTGGAGGCGATCCAATTTTGGAGAAGTGAACCGGTGACTTGCCAAATCGTGCTGCATCCTTCGGAACAATCAGTAATCAGAAGGAACAATGTCCGGAGATTACAGCGAGTGCGGTAAAACATCCCATTTGAGCGTTTCCAAATATTTTTTTACGACTTTTGTGACATGAGGCCGAGTGTTGTCATGAAGAAAAATAACTTTATCATGTTTTTGCTCGTATTCCGGCCGTTTTTCTCGCAATGCACTGCTCAAACGAATCAATTGTAGCCGATATGTCAAGCCAATCGCCCATAATGGAATCGCCAGGTTTCAGCAGCTCATAGTAAACAACACCCTTTTGATCCCACCAGATACAGAACATGATCTTCGGAACCATGAATGTTCAGCTTTGGTGTTGATGTTGAGGTCGATTGACCGGGCTTAGCGTAGTATTTTTTCTTCTTGGGGTTGTAGTAGAATATCCACCTCTCATCTCCAGTCACAATCCGATGCAAAAAACCTTTTCTTTGAATCAGCTGTTCGCAGTGAAATTTCACCTTTCAACGTCTCTCGGTTTCAGTTCATAAGGTACTCAATTTCCTTGTTTTTGAATTATTCCCATGGCTCTCAATCGTGCAGAAACGGCTTGTTGAGTTACTCCCAATGATTCTGCAAGCTCCTCTTGCGTTTGACTCTGATCTTCTTCGAGTAATGCCTCTAATTCTTTGTCTTCGAATTTTTTTGGCTGTCCAGAGCGAGGCTTGTCTTCAACGCTGAAATCTCCATCTTCGAAACGTCGAAACCATTCTCTACATGATTTATCAGTTGGAGCAGTGTCACCATAAACTTCGACAAGCATTCGATGGGCTTCAGCTGCACTTTTCTTCCAATTAAAGCAGAAAATTAGAACCTCCCGCAAATGCTGCTTGGTTAACACAAAATTCGACATTTCAAACACAGTAAAAATCAAGGTTTTTGTATGAAATTCAAAGCGATATAAATTGAATATTATTAGCAGATGTCTAATCTCTCTGAAACGCCAAAATCAACTGTCACTATGAATCATTCACAATAGCCGGAGCCATCTTTTGGAAAACGGACCGAACTAATTTGTACTCCCAATACAAAGACTGCAATTTGTGCGCGACCTGCCGTCTAACCTATCGAAAGAATCGGTCTTATGCTTCTTGACGAGATTCCTCCATCGTCCATATCAGCCATACAAATTATGCATGATGTACAAACAGTTAAAGCACCTGTTGTGTAATAACTGTGGATCACACAGTGCTTAATACGAGCGTTCAACATATGGATTTCTAGAGACGACACGAATTTTTCGACGCGATCCATTTTATACTCGCTCATATCACTAACACATCCAGTATCGTCGAATAGCACTTTTTCGTCGGATGAATCTTTGTTCATTATTTCCTCAAAGTCTATTTCATCAAGCGCTTCGAACACTTCGTCTCTAATATTCGCGAACTGTTCCTCATTCACGTTTATAATATACTCGGCTATATCGTCCATGTCCTCAATGTCCGTACAATGGTCAGCCATACTTTTCCCATTATATTTATCGCGATCGGTTTGATAATCTTACAAGGCGCCACGCGCTGATGTCTCATTATATATTTCATTTGCGACTTCTTTGTCACTTCGTCTACCGTCTCTATTGGATCGCAGCATCGACGATGTGTCACCGATTTCTTCTTAGAAAAAATATTGTTATCGGCGCTTCTCTTAACGCGTCGCGACATGTCACCGATTTCGCGGTTCTTCTCAGAAATATCATTATCGACGCTTCTGACTTTGAAAGAAAACTGAGAACGTAGTATGATTTCATCATCATCATCTATTCCTCATTAACAGCGCTTTGTTTAGCAGCCAGAACATCGATGTGTCGATCTCTTAGACAAAATATCCTGTTCGCGTTATATATCGCAACGCATTTTGGGGCGGATGTGGGGCGGCGGCAGCGGCGGCGGCGGCAGTCATGGGGTGGCGGCAGGGTCCCAATGATATGTGACATCACAACATGGCGGCACGTATCATTAGTACTGGTCTTTCCATATAAACACCTGAGACTTTCCCGCGTCTTCCTCCCCGCGCCCCCCTCTAGCCCCATGACTTAGAACCGGCCTAGTATATCTACTTAGGTAGTTGGCAATATAATTACTATTTTTGAGAAATATTTTAAGGCTCATGAATATTCAGCCAAGAACTCTGTATTGACGGTGGCGATACAGAATCAGATGGCGGTCTAGTACTGGTAAGGTGTGGAAACCGGCTACAAGCACGAGCCCATGTCCGTGTGTTCGTCTTCGGTGCACCGAGAGTGAACGAGACAGCGAGCTTCTTTTTACACTAGTCGCTTGTTTCAAGCGGCCGAAAATGCTTTCTCGACCGCTAGGCGGCCCTCGGCATCAATAAGGGACGAGGAGCATTCTAAATAATATAAGTTTTAATAAATTATAATAAAATAGTGTACCTCTCCCATTATCCAGAATAATATAAATCATATTAAAACGCATTTTGTGAGATATTTAATTGTTTACGATTTTTCATGCACGTTATATATAGTATATATACCCCTTCTTCACAAACTCGAGCAACAAGAATAATTCAGTAAAATTTTACCGGAAAAAAATTATAAACCAGCATTCCTCTTCATGAAAATCTTTGAAAGGCCATCAGAAAAGAAATGCGTATGTTTGAGACTCGAGACTTGTGAAGAAAATATGCGACAAAAATCGAATAGTTGCAAAAAGCGTTTTTCGCTTATAAAACGAAAGATATTGATTGTATGGAAAAAATTTGATATGAAAAATGTAGGTATTTGAAGTACCTACAAAATGTGGAACATTAAAATTGATCTATTAGTTAACTAGAAAAAAAAATTTTAAAAACACCGAAAAAGGCCTTTTTTTCACTCGCTCTCTGTTTATTAAGATTTAAACGCAAAGCTTGAAATTCTTGTAAAGTGTAGCCCTCGTAATGACGAACAAATTTAGCCCTGAACGAGTCTGAAATGTTCATTAGTTTTTGCGAAAGCCATTTGTTCACTAAAAACCTGTCTGCAGAAAACTTAATTTCTTTATCTTTGAGTAGTCGCACAGAAATTTGCAGGGGTGATTTTTCTTCAAGAATTGCACTATTACATGCACTTAGTAACAAAACGATTTTTTGCAGTTGAACTATCATAAAACGACTTTGAAAAGTGGGTATTTTTTTTTTCGTATAAAAAATGGAATAATTCCATTAATATGCATCATATTAAATAGCCATGTGAAACATTCGACAACTGACAGTTTTCTACGAATTAAAAAAAAAGTTACTTTCCGATTATTAGAAGCCGAGATAACAATTTTTTTTTCAAAAAATCACTGGATGTAATTTTTAAGATTAAGAATTGCGTCTGGCACCAATTTGTCAAGAAAGAATTGAATTTGCTGTTAAAAAATTCCCGAGTTTTTTGCTGCCGAAAAAGTTTGTTTAAAAATTTTTGGAAAGTTGAGGAACACGAGCTAGACAGTGCGTCGAACGGAATGGAGCCGGCGGGCGGTCGAGGAAAGATCGGATCACTCGGCGACTCGCGCGTGTCTGATTTCGTGCGTTAAAATTTGCTAAATTTACATTTCCTCAGCAATAAATTGACGTAGAAATATGATTTTTTAAATTTCTGGGGTAGATCAACGAGACATAAGCAAATACTTACTAAAAAATCACATTTGAGTATGGAGTGCATGTCTGGTTAACAAATTTAAGTTACATGAGCTATGTTTCTTTATTTAAGGGGGTATAACACCTTTTACGGCCAAAATCGACCTCAAGATTTTCAAGATTTTTTTTTACATACAAAGAAGTGCGCAATTCAAAATCGGGTTTTTGGGCTTTTTTATTTACATATTAAAGACACTGAACATATTTTTTATTTTTGAAAAATCATCATGGTTTATAAAATAAACGCCGTCAAAAGAGGCCGCTAGCGTCGCTATGTCTTGCTGGTGTACACGATTGTGGCTGACTGGAGTGACCTAAAGCAAAAATACAAATTGGTTCTTAATCTGTGATAGTTTGGCTAAGGTAGTACCGGTGGATTTTAAAAAATATTAATTTTTGAGAAAATGGCGCGACTTTGAAAAAAAAATCGCCGAAGACCGTTGCTCACACGAAACTAAACGCACGTGTCTGCAGTAAATACTCATTCACGCATGAAAAAAATATTATATGAAAGGTATATACTACTGAAATAATAGGTATTTCTGTGGAAATAGTCATAAGCGACATCTAACATACTATCCCAAACTATTAGGAAACCTGAAATACTTGACAAACACAAGAGAAAGGCAGCGAGCTCGGTGAGCGCCCCGAGGCCCTCTCCCTGCGCTAGAGGTAACACACAAGCATAGCTGTTTTCGACGTGAAATAAATTTAAGATCGCTTAGGCGTTAATGGGATCATATTCTAGACATCTTAAAGTATCATTTAAGCCAATAAAAAATTTTTGTATTTTTTGAAGCCGCAAAGGTGTTATACCCCCTTAATATGTTGTAAAAAGTGTCAAATTGAAAAATTAAATGTATATATATGAAATTATCAGCACAAAATTGTTTTTGTGAATTTAATTTCAGATGCAAATATGTAAACAAATAATTAATAAGTAATTAATAAATAATTAATAAGTAATTTGCCAAATGTTAGCGTAAGTGTTGAAAATAGTTGCAAAATATATTTTTCTTTTTTAACTTACTTTTATATTTGAAGATATAACACTTAACTTTCGCAAAAGTAAGTTAAACGAAAAATATATTTTGCAACTATCTTCAACACTTACGCTAACATTTGGCAAATTACTTATTAATTATTTGTTTACATATGTCATATTTGCATCTGCAATTAAATTCACAAAAACAATTTTGTACTGATAATTCTGTATATTTAATTGTTCAATTGGATTTTTACAGCACATTAAATAAAGAAACATAGCTCATGTGACTTAAATTTGTTCAGACATGCACTCCATACTCAAATGTGATTTTTTAGTAATAAACCGAAATAATAAAAATTCAAGAAACGAAAAATTTCATTATTTACAATTATTTTGCGAAACATTTGGTCAAGCTATTTGTTTATATCTTGTTGAGCTACCCCAGATTTAAAAAAAAATCATGTTTCTACGTCTTTTGTAGCTAAAAAAATGTAAATTTATCAAATTTTAAAACACGAAATCAGATACGCGCGAGTCGCCGAGGGTCCGATCTTCCCCACTCGACTGCGCGCGTCGGTTTCCTCCACTCCGCTCGGCGCTCTGCTTAGCTCGTGTACCTCAACTTTTCAATAGATTTTAACAGCAAATTCAATTCTTCCTTGACAAATTGGTACCAGACAGAATTCTTAATCTTAAAAATTAGAGCCACAGTGATTTAAAAAAAAAAATTGTTATTTTGACTTCTAATAATCGGACGGTAACTTTTTTGAATTCGTAGAAAAATGTCAGCTGTTGAATGCTTCACGGTTATTTGATATGATGTATATTAACGGAATTATTTTATTTTTTATACGAAAAAAAGATATCCACTTTTCAAAATCGTTTTATAATATTATAGTTTAACTGCAAAAAATCGTTTTGTTACTTAGTGTAGACTACTACGTGATAGAACAACTCTTGAAGAAGAAAAATCATCTCTGTAAATTGCTGTACAATTGCTCAAATATGAAGAAATTAAATTGTCCGCAGACGGATTTTTAGTGAACATATGGCTATTGCAAAAACTAATGAACATTTCAGGCTCGTTCAGGATTAGATTTGTTCGTCATTACCAGGACTATATTTTATAAGAATTTCAAAGCTTTGCGTTTAAATTTCAATGAACAGAGAGCGAGTCAAAAAAAAGCTCTTTTCGGGATGTTTTTAATTTTTTTTCTACTTAATTAATAAATCGATTTTAATGTTTCACGTCTTATTTTGTAAGTATTTTGAATACCTACATTTTTCATACCGAACTTTTTTCCATATAATCAATAAGCTGTGTGAAATTGTTTCTCTACTATTAAAAATCTAAAAATAACTATTATTATTTGTTTGGTAGTCATTTGGTGGTATTTGGTAGACTATTCTGGACGTTTGGTAGTCAAAGATACAACGAAAAGTGTCAAAAAAAGAAGAACGCGCGTGAAATTAGCCTCCCCATTTCTAAAACTCGGCTTTGCAGATTGCACATACAATAATAACTGTAAGCATTCATTTGGTAGTCGCTACTGATGTTTGGGTGAACTTCACGCATGTTCTTTTTTTTTTACATTTTTTATTATATCTTTGATTACCAAACGTGAATGGACTACCAAACACCACCAAACGACCATCAAACGAATGATAGTGGTCATTTATAGATTTTTAATAGTGAGGGAGGAGGGGGGATCAACTTCGCACAGCTTAATCAATATCTTTCGTTTTATAAGCAGACAATGTGCTTTTTGTAATTATTCAATTTTTTTCGCATATTTTCTTCACAAATCTCGAGTCTCAAACATATGCATTTCTTTTTTGATGATCTTTCGAAAATTTTCATGAAGAGAAATGCTGGTTTATAATTTTTTTCCGGTAAAATTCTATTTCTACTGAATTATTTTTGCTACTCGAGTTTATGAAGAAAGTATATAACTTGCATAAAAAATCGTAAACAGTTAAATACCTCGTCAACTGTTGCGTTTTAACATGATTTCTACTATTCTGGATTAATGGGAGCGGTACACTTTTACTACAATTTATTAAAACTTGTATGTTATTTAGAATGCTCCTTGTCCCTTATTGATGCCGCCTAGCGAGATTGCCGAGAAAGCATTTTCAGTCGCTTGAAACAAGCGACTAGTGTGAGGAGAAGCTGTGAGAAGACGAGCACATGTACGAGGGCAAGTCAATAAGTTCTTAGAAAATCTGTCAGGGCACTCGCAGTGTCATGTCACATTACTTTTTGACAAGTAGCATCTTTCAGCTGACTACTGTCAAATTTTGAGTGGAATTCATCGCATAGTTTCATTTCTGTAGACGATTAAAGCGAGCAACCTTTGTATTTTTTGCAAAATGAAAAAAACGAGTTTCGTGCAGTGATCAAACATCTACATATGAAAGGTTTAAAGAAGGCCGAAAGAAATCAAAGCTGAGTTGGATAATGTTTATAACATATCTGCACCAGCGTTTGCGACTGTATACAATTGAGTGAATGAATTTAAACGTGGTCGTACATCCACATGTGATGCACTTCGTTCGGGACGTCCAATTGAGGCTGCTACGCCAGAAATCGTCTATAAAGTCAATCAAAATAACAATCAAAATAATGGACTTCATTGAGTGAAGAAGAAAGCGAAGACCGTGAAGTCGGCCGGAAAGGTGATAGCCACAGTTTTTTGGGATGCATGCGGTATAATTCATATCGATTACCTTCCGTCGAAGCAAATGATTAATGGCGATTACTACGCAGCCTTATTAGACCGTTTCAAACATTTTAAAGAAAAAACATTCCCATTTGGCGAAGAAGAAAGTGCTCTTCCATCAAGACAATGCCCGGCACCGATGGCCAAATTCAACGAATTCCGCTACGAATTGCTTCTCCAGCAATTCGCTAGATTTAGTCCCCTGCGACTATTTCCTGTTTCCAAATCTGAAGAAATGGTTCGAAGGAAAGAGATTCACCACCAGAGAGCAGCTTATCGCCGAAACAGAAGCTTATTTTGAAGGGTTGGACAAATCATATTATTCGGACGGCTTGAAAAAGTTAGAGAATCGTTCGGATCAAGTGTATCGAGCTGAAAGGAGACTATGTTGAGGAATAAAAATGAATCGATAAAAAAAAAATGTGTTTTACTATGTTTTTCTAAAAACTTATTGACTTGCGCTTATACATGGGCTCGTGTGTTACAGCACTGCACCACGAAAAATGGCTGAACTTTTAGGCGTGGAAAAGTGACGTTTTGACGATGAAATTTGTACTGCATGTCATTTTATTATTATTTGCTTAATTGTGAAAATGTGATTTGCCTCGTACTTAAAATGTCCTAAAAATGTGCCGAAACTATTGTTATCCTGGAATTTTATACGTAAAAGCATATTTCATTCATTTCAATAGCTGTTCAAACCGTGTGTTTCTGCTCGAGTATAGGCTCATTTTACGTGCCTTTTACGACCGTTTACTGACTATTATGAGAGAAAAGGACAGTTTCTGCCCAGTTTTAAAGCAATCTTGTCATTTAAATTTATCCAAATTGTCTTTATTTACAAATAGCTTGCAGCATAAATTAACATGTCATTTCTCGCCTGTGACGTCATGATTCCAACATGGTCGCCGCGATTATTCAGGAGCTTTTCTTGCTGCAAATTCCCATGGGTTTTTTCATGAGTTCCTATAGAAGATTATAAGATTCTGTAGGAATTTGTGTAGTTACCTATCAGATTTGCGCAGCTTGTATAGGTATACGTAGGACTTTCATAGGAATGCAAATAGAGTAATAGAGGTACCCACAGGAATATGGACAGATGCCTCGTGAGAACTAAAAGGTCTATAGGATACCAGTTTGACTCTAGTTTGGTTGTAGCAACATGTAGACGTACGTAAGACAAAGAAGACATGTCCCATGGGGACTGAAAATGCCTATCTAAAAGGCTACCATAGGACGACGTAGGCACATCTCCTATGTCTTCCTATGTAAATCTAACTCCTATGTAACCTACATGTTTCTATACATCAAAGTATAGTATCCTATAGATCTTATAGTTCCCATGCATCTCTTCCGCATTCCTATGAGTACCTATATCAACCTGAGAGAATAATTTGTAACTCCAAAACCTGGAAACCACGATAATAGTTAATAAATGAGGTATGTTCCATATCAAGTGAAAAAAAAATCCTGACTGCCATAAGGAAAATACATATTCATGACTTTTTTGAGTCACCAAACACACTTTGTTTATCACGTGATTTTCAATTTTTGGAGTTATGGAAAAATTATCTTAGATAATTCATGTGAAATTGCATCAATTAGCTGTTATAGCATTTTGTGTATACACTCTAATATGTATATTATAGGGACTATACAAGGTGTCTCAAAATATTTGGAACTGTTTTTATGTGCAGATATAACGGATAAACTGAAACTATCTTCTATCATTTTCCCAATTATTACCCAATGAGCAGAATGTCTAAAATCGTGCGCGACGCATGAGACAATTTTAAGAGTTCTTTGAAAAACATCTTTAAAATATGTCATAAAGAACTTTAAAAAATATCTTAAAGTTGTCTTATACGTCGATTTTACCCACTTATTCGGCAATTTTTAGAAACTATTTTGAAAAATGATACAGGACTTTTCGACTCAGTTTAGTCTACTTTATCTGCACGAAAATAGTCCCAAATATGCGACATTCTGTTTATCATTTAGGTCCGATTGCATCAACGTGCACATCATTCTTTTTCCCATGCGTTCTTATAGGAGCCTCTTTTCATGGACTGATGTCATAGATTCCTATGTAAAATCTTGTAGAAAAATTTCCTATGTTATCCTGTATATACATGCTGCGTAAATCCTATAGATACCTATTGTAAGAAATTTAGAGGATAAGCACAACAAAGAAGTTATCAGCGTCAGATCTGTGTGACTCAGTGGCAGGAAGTTTACCAACTCGGAGAGACCAGGCGCTTGAGTTCGAGATGAGGAGCATGATATTTTTCTCTGTTGTCATCAATTGTTTACACTATACAAGTTCCTACAAGAATCTTAGGGGCTGCGCACAATGAAAGGAATAGGGAATAAGAATTTCAACCTACTAGAAATCATATATTGTGGAATACACAGTTTCTGATAGGTTGAAATTCTTATTCTCTGTTCCCTATTCCCTTCATTATGCGCTGTTCCTTATAGTCCTCTACAAAAACCCATGAAAAAAATCTATGAGAATTTGTAGCAAGATAGGAGCCTCCTCTCATGGGGATTTGTCGAATTTATCATGGGTACCTGTGGTTAGGCAAACCCATAGGAATTTGCAGCAGGGTTAAGTTTATTTCAATAAGTCTTGTAATCTGTAAATTGATCATTGTAATCTGTAAAACTCTCAATAAATTTTAATTACTTTAGAAATGATACTTAAATATATGTTTAATTGATATTTAAGCAATATTTATTATATCGACATAAATTTAAATTAATGTTATTTAATCAATCAAGTATACAGGATAGGCCATTTTAATCAATACACGTGAATATCTCGAAAAGGAGAAATTTTTTCAAAAATTGTTTCAGACAAAAGTTTTTTGGTTTCAAGGAGGGAAAAAGACGGTGACCTTAGTTCACCTTGATAAGAAATCCTTAAGGTCCATGTTATATAACATTTTTTTAATGGAACCTTCCATTTTTTATTGCGAATTCTTACTTATTTCAAGATCTTTCAAAACACTATAATAAAGTATTTTTTCGTTAGGTACATTCCAAGTTATGAGGTTCGAAAGTTACAGTATGCCGGCATTTGCATTACGCAAGGTGTCTGGCCGACGGCTAAATCTTCTTGAATGTTGTTCAGGATCATGTCTTCATATACATTTGTTAAGATCAAGATCATTGGTAATTGTTTCTCTTATTTTCATTTTTGCACCGAAAATTTATTTTTATGTAAAAATAAAAATAAGAGAAACAATCACCAATGATCTTAATCTTAACAAATGTTATCTAGGACATGATCCCGAACATTACCTCTTTGGTAATATTTCAAAAAGATTGCAGATTTGTTTCTAAGACATTTCATCAATCTTTCAACAAGGTTTCGTGCAAGAATCGCGGACATTTTGTTATTTCAGAGTTGTCTCAGAAATGTTGCAAAAATTTACAATATTTTGTAATTTTTATGAAATGTTGTACTTTTTTTTACTTTTCAGTTGAAATATTTCTGAGATATTTTTGAAAACTTTTGGTGCTGTATGAGTCTATACACTAATAATTTACTAAGAATATAACACATAAATAGTACCCACACATAATAGCAATTACATTAATATTGCATATGATACGGAATCGCTGTAATGACAATTTATTTCATCATTTTGACTCCAAACTATAAATAGTAGAATCTCTTTTTAATATACAGAAAAACTTGCTCTATATATGGACTTCTTTAGACATTTAAAATTTTATATGTAATATTTGTTATTTAATATTTATTATTGCATATAGTATAGATTATCAAATAATGTAAAATTTTTAAAATTTTTTAAATTTAATAACTTATTACAATATTACAAAAAATAAAAAATAATGAACCATTTCGAGTAACGGTAATAGTAACGCGTTACTTTTTTAAAGTAACGTTCTCAACTCTGTAATCTAATATATTAAATGTACTATTTATCAGATATGCAATTATAAGTCTTGTTTTTTTATACTTTTAGGTGAAACAGCAAAGGGAGATTATCCTTTGGAATGTGTTCGCACAATGGCTAATATTTGTAAGGAAGCAGAAGCTGCGATTTGGCAAACTCAGATCTTTCATGATCTGTCAAGCAAAGCTCTGCCGCCTATAGATGCCACGCATGCAGTTGCCATTGCCTCTGTAGAAGCATCCGTCAAATGTTTGGCTAGTGCTATCATTGTTATTACAACATCTGGTCGATCCGCACATCTAATTGCGAAATATAGACCTCGTTGTCCTATTATTGCAGTTACCAGATTTAATCAAGTTGCTCGACAAGCGCATTTATACCGTGGAATATTACCCTTGTACTATGAAGGTATGATATCAATAATTATTATTTATTTTTACAGTACTCTATAGAAAAAACTAAAATTTATATATCATAATATGTACTAAAGTTAATTATCGTGTGAAATAAGGGCAATTGTGAGCAATCACAATGAATATTAGCATATATCTATTCCCATATAATAGTTACTTATAAGTAATTTTTACATCATTTCTTGATTATCTGTACATATGTACGAACGTTTTGACTTATATTTAAGCTATCTTTAGCGCATACAACAACAAATTGAAGTCATGGTTCTGAGGTGATTGCACAATTCGAATATTGAGAATGATTTCCTTAACCAGCTGTGTAACTGTTACGATCTGTGAATTGAATTTTGTTGAAAAATTGTTTTATATATTATTTTAAATACGAAGCGCCACTACGGTCTGAATGTTGAGATGTTGAACTATTATATATATTCATATAAATGAATTAATTTCAGAAATAATGATAATTGCGTGCCGATATGGTTGTCGGACTTTCAACGCAATCAATCTGAAATTAATAATCCCCCCATATTTCCCAAATTAATCTTAAAATTTGGGGATATAATGTTTATTATATCAATCAATTAACACTGGGAATGTTTCTTATGTGACAGTCTAACTTTATTCAAGTAACATACAAGCACGATTCGCTCGCAGACTCTCTCCATTTTCTCAAGACCCCATGCGTGACGCCCTCTCGCACCACTCCGCACACTCTCAACATCTCCCCTTTTAACTCCCTTGTGCTATCCCTTCACTTATTTGAAGTAAGTAATAAAATCATTAAACCTGCTTGGCAGCCTTATGATTTATTAGCGCCATTTGCATCATTTACACTTATATGATTATTCACCGCATTGTCCTCACTCCCTTCTTCACATATGCTACTATCTTTTTCATTCTCCGTGTTCGATTCACCATTCTCAGGCAAATATTGACGATTATCTAAAGTATACTCATCATCATCATCACTCAATAATCTGTCTGGTCTTATAGTAGGTTTGATACTTGACTGCCTAATATGATTGCTATTTCTTCTTAACATCTAATCCTTATCATCTCTTATTAAATATGATCTGGACTCTTTACATATTTTAACTATTATCGCCAGCTCCCAAAAATCATCCTTCTTAACGGTAACATTTTGATTCACTTTAATCAATGGTTGCTCTTTTGTTTTTTTTTATCGTAGGACTTTTAAACTCTGCTTATCGACTAGCTTAGAATGAACAATATTTCTATTTATTTTTGTATTAACTAAGGACCTTTGCGCTATCGGCAATTTGTTTCTTAATTTACGATTCATTAACAGTTGTGACGGTGAGTCCTATATTAGCTATTTCAGTAATTAATAATTAATTTCTATAATTTAACAGAATCTAAATCTACCTGCTTCCTTAAAAATGACTTAGTGATTTTAACCCCACTTTCTGCTTGCCCATTATTTTTAGGGTAGTTAGGTTTAGACGTTATAACTTGAATATCAAATTCTTCCGCAAATTTCTTAAAGTTATATGAACCAAAAGGCATATTATCCTCTACTAACATTTCCGGAATACCATGCGTTGCAAAGCAGTTTTTTTAACACTGCTGCTATACCTTGAGCTGTTTTATTTTTAGTATTTCTAACCACTTAGAATAGTAATAGAAAAGAATAAGATAACTATCTGCCCCAAACTGCGCAATGTCGGCTATCACTTTCACAAAAGGCTTTCTCGGAATATCATGTTTAATCATGGACTCCTGTGTTTTAACTGGCAGGAATTTTTCGCACAATCTATACTTATTAACAAAATCAATAACATCCTGTCTCCTGTTAGACTAATAAAAAGTTTCTTGGATTCTTTTCATAGTTTTATTTATTCCGAAATGTCCTTCATGTGCGAGCTTTAACATTTCCAGCCTCAGACTATCTGGTATAACTAATCGACTATACAGTATTATATTTTCTACAACAGTCAGATCATCTTTAATATTTTTAAAAACACCTATTTTAACGTCTTCTTTGCTAACATTCTTTGCCTAGTCCTTTAGGCAGTATTCCTTTACCTTCTTCAGTACACTATCCTTTTCTGTTGCAATTTGAAATTCAATTTTTTTTTCAGGGAAATGTTGACAATAGCTTGAATGTTGTGCGACTTCAAGCATATTCGGATCTTCTTCTACTGGATCCATATTATAATCCCTTGACAGTAAATCTGCTACATATAGGTATTTTCCTGGGCAATATTTTATCTCTAAGTCAAATCTAAGTAATATTAGTTTCAATCGCTTGAGGACACAACATCCGACAACTTTTTTTTCATAATAGAAATTAAAGATTTATGATCTGTCCAAACAATTGCTTTTTTGCCATAAACGTAATTTTTAAATTTTTTCGCTGCAAAAACTATTTCCTTTTCTATCCATGCATAATGTTTCTCAGACTCCGTTAGTTTTCTCGATGCAAAAAATACTGGTTTACCCGATTGTAACAAACAAGCCCCCAATTCACTGCTAGATGCGTCCGTCTGAATGCTAATCTCTTTATTCAACATTTGCTAACGCCGGCGCTTTTGCTAACGCATTTTTCAAACCATCTAACGCTTGTTCATGTGCTGTCGTCCACGAAAACGCTGTGTCTTTCTTTAGCAAATTACGTATTGGTTCCAAAATTACCGAAAAATTATAAAACTATGAAAGTAATTGAACATTCCCAAAATTCTTTGCATTTCCTTTTTATTTTGCGGACTTTTTAAAATTTAACACCGCCTTTACTCTTTCTTTGTCCGGAACCTACTTTCGAAAACTTGTGTCCTAAATATTCTACTTCATTAACTCTAAATTGCACCTTGCTCAGATTAAACTTAACCAAGTTTTCTTGCTCGATCGATTACTTTACTTAAAATTATATCATGCTTTTCCTTAGTTTCCGCCGAAATTAAAATGTTAATATATATAAAAATAAGAGCATAAGAAACCACGACACAGGTTATAGTTTGTGAATTAATTTATTAATACATTGATTAAACCATTAGACGTTTCGGCCACAATCTGGCCATCTTCAGTAATGAAATAATGTTCTTAAAACGCAATATCAGTTGAATTTAAATTCAACAGTCCGGTGTTATAAATAGATATACATGTTCTCTTCTATGTGACGATGCTTCATACATTGATATGCAACGTTAATTATCATATGTAGAACAAGAATTTCCAGATTCTAATTTAAATAAAATTGTACAAAATTAATATCTTCTACTCGGAATATAAAGAATGAATTCATTACCTGTTTTACAGCAAAAAACCAAACGATGAATCACAAGTACCACTTTCACATAATTAGAATTTAGTCTTGACATTGTGTGTTATTATTTGTCTTATTATTTGTCTTATAATGTATTTTACCGCTATTTATATATCTGAGTCAAAAGTCTAGAAAGTTCTAGAATTGTTTATTACAGAAAGAGAGATCCTTCTTAAGAAGAGGAAAATAAATATCAGGCAAACTTTCCGTGTCACTTTGTTTATTGATACCTATTGTTTGTCTTTTTATATGTATCATCTCCGAAATTCTACGTTTCATTAAAGATTGTTCTGTATCTAAAATTTTTATATTATCCCAATCTAATTCATGCATCTCATTTAAATGATGACGTGAAACAACTGAATTTTCCGAAAAAGGTTTTTTTATGTCAGCCTTATGTTCTTTTATCCGAGTTTTTAATTTCCTTTTAGTTTGGCCGACATAGGAAGATTCACAATTTAGACAATTGATTTTATAAACTACTCCACATTGATCATCCTTGGGCAAAGGGTCCTTCCCTGTCTTAATAAATGTATTCATTTTATTCATAGGTTTATACGCAATGTTAAACCCGTAAACTTGTGAAAGTTTTTTGAATTTTTCAGATACTTTGCCCAAGTATGGTATCGTGAAAAATTTTTTTAAGGTGACATTGGAATCACATTCGTTATTAATATGTTCGAGATTTTTATCTAAATTACTTCTATTTTCTAATGTTTTTATTCTCTTTTTTATTGTTGAGAATATGAACTTTAAAGGGTAACCATTACCTAAAAGCATGTGAATTAATTCTGATATGTTTTTTTCATGAAATTTAGGATGGGATAAAAACAGAATTCTGTCAAATTGCCCAATAATTACTCCTCTTTTATGTGCTAACGGATGATTAGAAAAATAGTTCAAATATCTCCCAGAGTTGGTGGGTTTTTTATAAATATCGAAGATGATATTTCCTTCATGTTTCATTAATTTAACATCTAGAAAATTTATGCCATTTTCATCGCCACGGTCAACAGTGAATTTAAGTCTTTCATGATATGAGTTAAACAATTCTAGAACTCCTTCAACGTTTTCTTCATGTACAGCTAACAAAATGTCATCCACATAACGAAAATAAAAAGGTGAAATAATATTATTAGTGGTAATAATTTCTTGTTCCAAATCTTGTAACACTATGTTCGCCAGTATAGGGGACAAAGGAGAACCCATTGGCATGCCAAAAATTTGTTTAAATATTTTTTTATCAAAAACAAAAAATGTGGAATTAATTATAATCATAATTGCTTTAATAAACTCATGTATAGGAATCGAAGTCTTATTCTCAATAAAAACCCACCTACGTTCAATGCTTTTTAATACTAATTCAGTCGGAATATTAGTGTACATGGAGACCACGTCAAATGATACAATACTGAAATCTTTATCAATCGCTTTACCATTGAGTTTATTCACAAATTCTAAGCTATTTTTTACATGACTAAAATTTTTTATGTTATTATTGTCAATAATTTCTTTTAAGAAAGTCGCCAGTGGATAAAAAGCACTATTGATACAGCTAACAATTATAACCTGTGTCGTGGTTTCTTATGCTCTTATTTTTATATATTTTAATATTATAACCACGTTGTCTCTAAGATATATTTTAAAATGTTAATGTAAATTATTATTCCCTCTAAGTCTTCAAAATTTTTATTATTTATTCTTTAAAATAATTCAGGAGCTAAACTTAAACCAAATGATAACCTCTTAAATCTATAATTACCAAACGGCGAATTAAAAGTGCAAAGTTTACTCGAGCATTCATCTAGCTCTACATGATAAAACCCGTCTTTTAAATCTAAAACAGTAAACCACTCTTTACCAGCAAGAGACGCACTAACTTCCCCAAGAGTTGGTAATAAACACAGCTCCCTTTTTATACTTTTATTGAGATCAATCGGGTCTAAGCAAATTCTTAAGTTACTATTTGACTTTTCTACAAGCACTAAATTACTTGCCCATTTTACAGGCCCCTCTGTCTTAACAATTATTCCTTTCTTTTTTTAAATCATCTAACGTAGCCTTCAATTTATCTTTTAGGGCATAGGGAATACGTCTTGGAGGTCTAATTATTGGACAGCAATCTGGTTTCAACGTGATCTTGCATTTTTCCTTAAACATTCCTATTCCTGTAAATAAATCCAAGTTTTCCTTTATGAATTCCTGCTTGTTTTCTATAATCTTTACCAACCCAACTCAATGCAAGAATTTAACCCTAACAATGACAGCCCATCATTATTTACAATAATAAATTCTTGAGTTTTCTCACCACCTTTTACTCTGCATGCTAGTCTAACCTTACCCAAGGGCCTAAATTTCTGACCATCATAAACTTCTAAAATCATATTTATTTTTTCTAGTTCTATCTTTTCTAACTTTCTTAGTAACTTATGCGGTATAATATTTACCTGCGCTCCCGTATCTAATTTAAACCTTAATACTATTATCTCGAATTTTTACATCTTTATACCAAGCCGCCAAGACATTCCATGTACTTTTCCTTTTACTACATTAACCGACTCAATTGCTAAGCTTTCCTCTTCTTCGTCTTCGCCATGTTCAATCTCCTGTACTCTTTTTCCTGCATCCCGCCTCAATGATTTTCCGCAGCAGTTGCACTTCTTTCCAAACGCCGAGCATTTCCTTGGTCCATATCTTCTGTTGCACCTCTTGCACTGGAACTCGATTTCAGAACTTGATTCGTCTTTCCTATCCTGGCTGCTGGCTCCATACTTCTTGAATTTTGTTTTCGTAGGTAGCTTTCTGTCGACTTTTCCTACTATCTTCTCCTCCTGCATCATCTTGACTCTAACTTTCAGCAATTCTTTGGCTCTGCATATCTCATTGGCCTTGTCCAATCAGTTTCAAATCAGCAATACTTAATAGCTTTTCTTGTACTGTTGCATCCGCAACTCCTAGAACAATCCTGTCACGAATCATGTCTTGCTCGTCCACAAAGTTACAGTTTTGTACTAACTTTTTGAGCTCCTTTATAAAATTATCAACTCATTCGGTTCTTGAACTCTCTTATACTATATTCTTTTTTGGTAGTAAATGTTCATCAAATTTCTTTAAAACTACTGCAAATTTCTTCTGATCCTCTTTATTAAGTCCAAAATTATTGAAAATATCCTTCACCAATCGTGTTCAGTAAAATTGCTTTAACTTCATCATTTTTTTCGTGAAGCCCATTTGCCGTCATATAAATGTTGATCCGCTGCTTAAACCTTTTGTAATTTTCAGCGATATTATTCACTGAAATCCAATGGCGGTTGCACGTCAACATCCATCTTGAGCGATCTCAATTCTTATTAGTGTTTTGTAAAACTTAATTGAGGTTCTCTTTTTGTTCCACGCCTCTTTTAACAGCTAACCTTATACTATCATCAACTTCCCACGCTGTAAAGCTGATAACCACTTTTTTGGTATAATTAGGCAATTAATGACTGCGCCATGTTATGTATAATGTTTATTATATCAATCAATTAACACTGGGAATGTTTCTTATGTGAGTCTAACTTTATTCAAGTAACATACAAGCACGACTTGCTCGCAGACTCTCCACTTTCTCAAGACCTCATGCGTGGCGCCCTCTCGCACCACTCCGCACACTCTACTCAACAGCATGAAAAATTAAGATGAGAAATTTTGTTGAGAAGCTGACTTGAATTTTAAAGTTTATTAAGGATAGATACATAACTGTATGATGTAAGAATTCAGTATCTGTTTATAGATTTAATGTATTGTCTTGCAATTTTATATGCATTTCAGAAATTGATCTTTTACTCAAATATCTTTCTTTATTAATAACCTTGACATCTTCCCAATCAAATTTGTGATTTTTACTTAACCTATGTTCAGTAATAACAGATACATTATTTGTCTGTCTAATTTGATTTTTATGTTCAGTAATTCTAGTTTTTAATTTTCTAGTTTTTAGTTTGTCTAACATAAGTCGCGTCGCATTTTTTACAAACAATTTTATAAACTACATTTCTGGTTCATGTTAATAGGAAGAACATCTTTTTGATCACTCTTATTGCTTTATCGAGCTTATTGCTGCTAAAAAACAACAATTATACATTACTGTTTTTTGTAATATTCCCAAATTTCTCTGTCACATTAGGTATGTACGGGATTGTAAACTATTTTTCTCTATATATTGTTAGTAGATTCATTTTTATTTTTATCTGATTTAATATTACTTTAAAGCAAGTTTTTTAATCTTCGTGTTAATAGCTTCGAAAGTAAACTCTAAAGGATAATCATTGTTCAGAAATGTTTCAATAATAAAGGATAAATTTTTTTGATATTTGGGATGCGCAAGTAAAATAGCTTTGTCCACAATATTCATGATCATTCTTCTTTTTTTAGAAGGAAGATGCGAAAACATAAAATTGATAAATTTGCCAGAGAATGTTGGTTTTCTATCTACTAATCAAATTCTAAATTGTTATTGAAAGTCCAATCTAAAAAATTAAGCTTATCTCCATCAATTTCCAAGGTGAATTGAATCCTTTCCTGAAACGAATTAAAAACTTCCTATACATTGTCAATATATCGATGTGGGATCGCCATAGCTATGTCATCAACATATCAGTAATAAAAAGGCATGTCAATGTTCAATCTTCGCAAAGCTTCCTCCTCAAGGTCTTGTAACACTATGTCAGCTAAGATGGATGACAATGGTGAGCCTATGGGTAACTAAAACTTTATTTATAGATTAGACCATTGAATGTAAAATACAATAAGTTGAATCTAATATTAATTTTAAGGCCATCAAAAATTCATTTTTTGGAACGAAGCATTTTCTTTCTATGTGATACCATCTTTTCTCTCTTTTTCTCTCGATATTTTTTAATACTAGTTCGATTGGATTGTTCGTGAACAGCGATACATTGAGCGAAATTAATATCATGTCATCATCCAAGATCATTCCATCCAATTTTTTGACAATTTTTTAACTATTTTCTACATGGCTAAAAGTTTTTGGAGTGCTCTCATTAATGATATTATGCATATAATTTGCTAAATCATAAAGTTGACTGTTGATGAAAGAAATGATGATCTTAGTGAATGCCCCGGTTTGTGTATTTTGGGTAACCCACAAGCTCTAGGTAATATGCCATCGCTACAATAAATTTTCTTGTATTCATATTTAGTTATGTGTCCTTTCCTTAACTGTTTGGTAAGTAACTCATGCACCCTTTCAGTCAATCTTTTAGTAGGATCTTTATAAATCATTGCATATGTGTCAATGTCAGCCAATAGATTTTTCATTTTGTTAAAATATTCCTCTTTTTCAATGGTCACCATGCTGTTCCCCTTGTTTTCTTTTGTGAATAATATATAATATTTGTGTTATTCTTAGTAAAATATCTTGTTGATTTAATTAATCTGCATTTTTAACATATTTCGGTTTTTTGGAGGAGACAATATTCTGTCACAATGGAATGCATTGATTTCTAATGACTTGATATCTAGTTTTTTAATGTTGTTCTCCATATTTTTTATGCATTCAATTACATTAGATTTTTTGTTTGAAGGAGGTAAAGCGAAATTTTAAGTTGAAGAAGACATCGAACATCATTTGGAATGATATTATGGGATTAGTTTACTAATTAATTATTTTTTACAGTAGGTATCTAGTAATGATTTAATGGACTTATTATGGATGAATTTATTAGTAATGTATATTGGATCTCACAATTGCCCTTATTTCACATGATAATTAACTTTATTGAATCTGAGAATCAAATATTAAATTAAAACTTAGGAATTTTATAATTTTGATATTATATATATATATATATATATATATATATATATATATATATATATATATATATATATATATATATATATATATATATATATATATATATATATATATATATATATATATATATATATATATATATATATATATATATATATATATATATACAGGATGTCATAAATATATGGCCCCACTCGTTCCGAGCAGGTAGAGTGGACTAAACTGAGTAGAAAAGTCCTGTATCATTTTGTAATGCTCGCGATAATTAACGAGATATTAAAGATAGCCGAATATGTACGTCCTCCCGATCAATTATTGCCGAAAGTACGGTCCACCGAGCGCGCGGACCGCGAGGAGCGGGGCTTCCCGTCGCGAGCATCTAAGCTCAAAGGGCGCGGCGTGCCTGTTAGGCCATTCCCGCTCCTCGCGGCCCGCGCGCCGTGCGCTCGGTGGGCCGTACCTTTTGACAATAGTAAGTCGAACGGACGTGCGTATTTGGCTATCTTTAAACATTAATATCTCGTTAATTATTGCGAGCATTACAAAATGGTAGAGGATTTTTTTNTTACAGAAAATGGAAATATCGTGTTACTTGTCGTTATAAATTACTTTTTTTTGATAACGGTAACAAATATACTGATACTGACGTTACTTTTTTTAACGGTAATAAATTTTAGTTATTAGTTTTTATATTTTAAACCTATTTGTGACATAATTTTTTATAAATAAAAATTATAAAAAGGATACTCACCTTCGACTCTCACCCTCCCCCGCTCCTTCTACTTCAGGAGCGCCCGACTCTCACCTTCGACTCTCATCCCGCCGCTCCCTCTGCTTCAGGGGCGCCCGACTCTTACCTTCGACTTTTATCCCCCCCCCCTGCTTCAGGGGGAAATTGTAAGTCATATTAATGAATTCATGTAAATACATTTTCAACGTTTGTAAAGCGTCTTACTTGTGTCGAAATAATCTGACTGACTAAGCCTAACTGAAACATACCGATCGATACTATTCAAAATGATTGAAGAAATCAAAACAAAGATATATCAATACATTGTAATCCAAGATCAATGTATTGATCTCGCGAAGCGAGATTTACCTCCTCTCCTTCTCTACTTAGAAAGGCAACGATTTTTCACGCGAAGGTGAGAGTCGTGCGCCCCTGAAGCAGGGGGTAGGGGGAGTGAGAGTCGAAGGTGAGAGTCGTGCGCCCTTTTGCAGGGGGGGGGGAGGGAATGTACTTTAAAGCATATAGTAAAAAGAAGTTATTTCTTAAACTTCTTTGGTTTATAACTTCTTAACGAGTAACGTCCTGCAATTAAAACTTCCTTAAGGTCACTCGGGGTCATGACCTTGACAACATATGACAAGGTCAAGGTCAAGGTCATTGGGGGTGGCTCCCTGATCTACATTTTTACCGGGTTAGAGACCATAATGCTTTAGTGTTTGCCTTTTTATTTTAGATACGTCAATGACGTTGTGATGGCAGTTCCTTCAAATTTAATTTAGTTCACGCTAGAAACATTCAATCATCTAAGATTACAATTTACAATAGAAATGGATGGTGATAAGATTAAGTTTTTAAGGACACGACAATTATTAACAATAATTATTATTAGAGTTTGACTGGTATTATAAGTCCACGTTTTCGGATAGATACTTAAATTTTGTATCTTCACTTTTTGTATTTTCACAAAAGAAAGGCACAATTTTGGGAATGACTTGATAATCTTTTTATTATCACATCCGAAATACCATTGTAAAGACATAAGATTTATAATCAATACCTATTAAAGAATGATTACCCTGAATTAATTTTTAATATTATCAACACATGATTCAAATGCCTATTCCAAAAATACATACTCAAACAGAGGAACGATAGTGATAAAAAAGACAAAGGTAATGAATGCATTCCATGATTTTTGTTACCATATGTTTCGTCTTTTTCAGAGAAATTCAACAATATTAGCAAAAGGGTCAATGCTAAATTGGCATTTATAAGTTGTAATAAATTGAGCAGGTTCATGAAAGTTCAAAAATCACTTAATAAATGTCTGACTAGCAATAATAAACAAGCATTCACACATTTGTGCAAGTATAGAGAAATTGGATAGTGCAACGAAAAAAACATTTTGTTTCTTAGTTATATTTTCATATATCGGTCTAGTAATTATTATTTATTGTAATTATTTATTGCTTTTATTAGTATTTATTAGGTGTACAACTTTGCTTCCGCCGATTTTTTTCCGAAATTCGAGGCTTTATTGCCTTAAAAAACTGGTTATACATTTATAATTCAAAGTATTGTCCATCGCTGGCCACTACTTTCTCCCATTTTTCGGGCAGCGTACGAATCCCGCGTCGAAAAAACTGGTCATCTTTTGAGGCGATCCACGAATCGATCCAATTTTTTACTTCTTCATAAGACCGGAAGTGCTGGTCAGCCAGGCCGTGTGCCATTGATCGAAACAAGTGATAGTCAGAGGGAGCAACGTCTGGAGAATACAGCAGGTGGGGTAGGACGCCCATTTCAACGTTCCCAAGCATGTCTTGACCACTTTCGCAACATGGGGTCAAGCATTGTCATGCTGCAAAATCACTTTATCGTGTCTCTCGTTGTATTGCGGCCGTTTGTCTTTCAATGCTCGGCTCAAACGCATCAATTGCATTCGATACTGATCGCCCGTGATTGTTTCAGTCGGTTTTAACAGCTCATAATACACTACGCCGAGCTGGTTCCACCAAATACAGAGCATGACCTTGGAGCCGTGAATATTCGGTTCGTCGACGTGGAAGCATGACCGGGAACTCCCCATGATTTTCTGCGCTTGGAGTTATCATAATGAATCCATTTTTCGTTCCCAGTCACAATGCGATGCAGAAATCCCTTCCGTCTTTGCCTTTCAAGCAGCTGTTCACAAGCAAACCAACGCCGTTCAACATCTCTCAGCTTCAACTCGTACGGCACTCAATTTCCTTGCTTTTGAATCATTCCCATGACTTTGAGGCGTTTTGAAATGGCTTGATGAGTCAATGATCGTGCCAATTCTTCTTGATTTTGACACGAGTCTTTATCAAGTAATGCCTCCAATTCTGCATCTTCGAAAACCTTCTCTCTTCCACCGCTATGCCGGTCTTCGACGTCAAAATCACCGTTCTTGAAGCGTTGAAACCATTCACGACACGTTCTTTCACTAATAGCGGCCTCACCATAAGTATTTGAGAGCATTCGATGAGCCTCAGCCGCAGATTTCTCCATTGAAGCAGAAAATTAAAACCTTCCGCAAATGACGAGAATTTGTCTCGTAAACTGACATTTTCAATCGAGAATAACTTTATGATGCAGACACAAATCGACTAATGTTTCTATGGGGTTATGTTAACAGATGCTCAAGTTTATTGTATGACGTCTATGATCTATTTATTTCGATCACCACTTACCGCTAAAACTATCTATAGGAAAACGGCGGAGGCTAAGTTTGTACACCTTTTAGGTATGCAAATATAGGGCGGGAATTCTTGAAACATGTCGGACCAATCAATGCGCGACTTTCTCATGTCGTAATTTTTACTAGATAGAGTAACTACTCTAGTAAGGGTAGATATATAAATGGATCTTTTCGTGATTGGTGCTGTTATGTTTTAGTTTGTCAATGTGTTAGCGAATGTAAGTGAATAGGTGAAAGCAATCTTTATAATTGTAGTACCATGTTTTTCAAGATGGTGACGCTGGGGCAAACGTTTTTTCGCTTCGGTCTGAGTTAATTATTTTAAAATAATTATGGTTAGTATAGTTTGGCCGTATTGACGCTCTTCTTAATTCTCCGAAGACAAATATTATTTATTAAAAAAAGAATAAGAATTACTGGCCGTTTCCGGTAAGACTGAAACATGGCATCCTTCCGACTTATGCCTCTACTCTTACTAGAGGATCTCGTATTAAGTGCATGCTATAAACTAGGCCAATATGATTCAAGAGTATTAAAAAAACTTGCAGATTCGATTTGACGATCATTTCATGATTCAAGATAGGTATGTATACAAGAAGAACAATGAGTCCAATAGATCGATTCAATAGAAAAGGAAAAGGAAAGCTGACAGTGTAAATTAAATAGGCCCTTAATATTTTGTTTTAATCATGAATGAAGAGGAATAAAACAAAACATATTTCATCTTTTCTACAGAATAATGTAAACTACCAGCACTTACATTGACTGCGTTCAGCCAATTCAACCGTTGAGTCTGCTGTACGCATTGCTAATCACAAGATAGCACTTGATGTCAACTTGCTTTCGCTTATACTTGCTTTCGCTCGATATACAGAAGTCTGTGGATATTCTCATACAAAAAAAAGATTCATCGAATGTTCGATTTTATTTTTCGATTTATAATCGATACTCTTTCGATTCGTTTTATTTTCATCGATTTTGAAAACATCGATTTATTTTTAAACATCGCCTATCTTTACCGAGCGGTTGAGTGATGGGGCAATCGGCTGTCTGCTTTACCGAACGCTCCTCAACGCCATCTATCGCAAAACGGCGCAATTGCGACATGGAATTTCGATTGTGTTGATATTCCTAGTTTTCGCAAAGCATCGTATACACGTATTTTTCATTCGATGAAAATACTTTTCTTCTAGACTTTCAATCTTAGTTTTACAAACTCGGTATCGTTCATGTGTAATGCGTTTGTTCAGTAATGTGATCTCAGCTAAACGTTTATTTTTAATATATGGACTATAAAAAATTTTTATACCAAACAAATACACCACAGGTGACAGCTGTACGAGCCAAAAGTGAATTTTTTAACTTTTCTTCGATTTTTTCGTGAAATACAGCATAGCTGAAGTCCTGTTTGTGCGTACTTTAATTCTGTAATAATTTTGCAATCCGTGAATTTATTCGGAGATTTTTCATCGAATGGAAATAATGGTAAAGTAGGACGATTTTAGCATCCTCTTAAAATTCTAAAATGTTATTTTCACTTTTATATCTTGGCAATAAATGCAGTGTCCTTATCTAGTTCTGTTACTTCTCTCTTCGGATTTTTCGCGCTTTTTATCATAATTATTTCGTCATACGCCAATTAATGCTTATGTTTATTATCTGTCGTATAATGTATATCAAATCAGATTAAAAAATTATATTATATGTAAAAAAAATTAAAACTAACACTGCCAGAACATTTTAAGGCGTATAATACATCAATTATTATAAAAAAAGTTTGTACCGTTGTTAATTTTAAACATGTATTAAAATTACATTAATATATATCTTACGTTAATTTACAAAGACTCCTTAATCAAAAAGAAATTAGGTGAGATACGGCAATAGGAGTCAGGCGCGGTACTTATTGCGCGAAACAAACAGTATGAATATGACATAAAATTCTTTATTAGATAATACGAATATATATCTTGTTATGCTCGAGTTAGGCCTATTTTACTACAGTTAATTCTTGTGTTATTACTGTTACGAGTATTAAATTTTACTTTTAATTATCTTCAATCTCTTCCGTTTCCGGATGAGTAAAAGTTGTACGATTGTTTCTCACACTATAGCTTAGAATCGTTTTCTGTTGTAGTCTGGCCCTGGTGGGGCTGCTTTATTTGCAGATTACGATCTAATTAACCAGGGCTTTCCTCGATACAGAGTAAGGGCCATACAACTTCATAGCTGAACAGTTTCTTCTCCTTAACCTAATCTATATACTGACTATTATTGCACCGGTGCTCTGCTCCGCGGACAGGTGACAGAACCCGCACAGACAAGATAACTGTTCTCGAGTCCAAGGATGGCAAAAAGCACAATACAAAAAGAAAACGAGAAATAGCCCAGATACTCCAACTAAAAAAAGACAGACTCAAATCAATGACTATTGGCTAAATAAATCAATAAACACAAGTAATATTTATGAAAAACTGAATGATGAGGAAGAGATAAATGAAGAAAATGATAGCACACCTGCAAAAAATCAGCAGCACAAATCTGTTCCTATTTTTATAAACGGAGTGGAAAATATCATGCCGCTAAAGATAGTATTTGATGAAATTGTAAAAGATCAATACGAATTAAAGTTATTAAAAAACAGGTTAGGATACAATTACTCGCAACAGTTAAGTATCACCCCATCATGGAGGCGTTTAAACAAAAGAGAAATTAAGACTATACCTTTCAATGTAAAACTGATAAAAAGTTCGAGGTCGTTTTAAAAAACATGCACTTATCAACGGATGTAAAAGAATTAAAAATATAATAGAAATTGAAAATCACAATCATACAGTTATAAAAATAACAAATATTCTAGAAATTAGAACTAAGAAACCGTTGCCACTTTTTTTTATAGAACTGCAGCAAAAGGAAACCAACAAAGACATTTACAAAATAAAAAAAAATCTGTTAAATACAATAATCACTTTTGAACAATACAATAAAAGAGAAATCACACAATGTTCAAGATGTCAAGCATACGGGCATAAGAAAAATTATTGCTTCAGAGGACCAAAATGCATCAAATGTGCAGGAAAACACCTAGTGATTAATGAAGTAAAATGCTGCAACTGCGGAGGAAACCATCCTGCAAGTTACAAAAGATGTAAAGAAGAGACCTATAAGCAACTGCAATAAAAACTATTTCCTAAATTAAGGAAAAAAATAGGAGCAGATATGAGACCAAATATGAGATCAAATTTAAGGAATGAACAACAAAGCAGAAATGAAACAAGACAACACAACCAACTATAGTTATGCTGAAAAATAGGAATCTGGAATGCCAACGGATTTATTCAAAAGAAGCAATGAACTTAAATATTTCTTATCTGAGCACAACATAAATGTAAAATGTTTATTTCAGAAACGCATTAGACAGAAAAAAGTTACCTAAAAATCCCAAATTATATAATCTATGATACGCAACATCTGAATGGCACAGCATGGTGGTACCGCTCTAATTATTAAAATAGCTGTTAAGCATTATTAGCTGAAAACGAGAAGTATTCTTAAAACTATTTACAATCAAGAAGTATCACTATAAAACTGGATAAAACCTATCATTCTTTCAGTCATATAAAGCCCGCCAAAGTACGCAATTAAACAAGAACATTACACTAATTACTTCAAAACTCTTGGTCATAGGTTCATCGTTGATGGCGACTATAATGCGAAACATCCGTGGTGGAGGTCTAGATCCAAGTACCAAAAGGAAAACAATTATACTTATTAATGTTGCAAAATAATCTACACCCGATATCTACAGGCGAACCCTACTATTCTGCTGATCATAGAAAAATACCAAACATTATAGATTTCTGGGAAGGGGATAGCAACGCACTACTTCAAAGCAGGATCATGTCATGATCTAACATCCAACCATTTTCCAATAATAATTACAGTTGATACAACTGTAGTAAATATAGAGCAACCTCTAAGTCTATCTAATGCAAAAACAAATTGACATTTATTTAGAGACCTTTTAAACGAACAAACAATATGTAAGATATCACTGAAAACTAACGAAGAAGTAGAGATGGCAATAGACAATCTCAATACTAAAATACAAAAAGCGGCCTGAGAATCAACTTCCCCAGTACATAATGTTAGAAACTCAACGTACTGTCCATTAAATATTAAACTTAAAATTACAGAAAAAAGAAAATTTTGCAAAACTCAAGTATGATAAAGCGAAGTTAAATAAAGCCGAAAAACAATTTAAAAAATTAATAGACAGCGAACGAAATAAGATGATCAAAAAGTTCTCTCAGAGCTCACTCCTACAGAAGCAACAGACTACTCACTATGGAAAATAACAAAGAAGAATTCTAAAACAGAATTCTACTCAATTAATATCTCCGATAAGACAAGAAGACAGAAAATGGGCAAGAATCAGTAAAGATAAAATCAAATTATTTTCCAAATACCTTATAAAAAAGTATTCGAACCATACTTGCAAGAAATATCAGAAGAATAAAAAAGTAATATTAAACTACCTCGAGTTATCGCTGCAAATGAATACCTCTCTTATTCAAAAAATAAAAATAGGCAAAGTGCAAAAAATAATATGAAATTTAAAAGACAGTAAAGCGCCAGGGTATGACCTGATTACAGGCAAAGTATTAAAAGAACTTCCACAGAAAGCAGTAAGACTAATAACTATAATATATAATGCTATTGTAAGATTAAACTACTTTCAAGTTCTATGGAAAGTAGCTCAGATTATACTAATACCAAAAAAATTATCTTCGTATAGAATAAGTCTACTTCTTGTGTTATTCGAAGGTCTTTGAAAAGCTCATATTAAGCAGAATCAAGCCTAGTAAGTAACAAAATTAAAAAGTGCTAGTAAATAAAATTATTCCAGAACATCAATTCGGTTTAAGAGACAACACGCAACAATCGAACAGGTGCACAGGGTCGTAAGAAAAATTAATAACGCTCCGGAGAACAAAGAATATTGCTCAGCAGTATTCCTGGATATTACTCAAGCATTTGACAAAATATGGCACACAGGGTTACTCTACAAAATCAAAAAACAGTTATCGCATAACTATCACTTACTTAAATCATATGTAGCAGACAGACATTTTATAATAAAACAACAAGAAGAATATTCGGACTTACAACCATCAGATCCAGAGTCCCGCAGGGCGTCCTTGGATCTTTGTTGTACCTAATATTCACCGCCAACCTACCAACAACGGAACAAACTCTGATGGGAACATTCGCGGACGACTATCATAGCACAATCATCATAGCAGCGCATAAAAATCCGGAAGAAGCATCAAGAATTTTCCAAAGAAATATTTTTAAAATACAAGTTTGGCTCAAAACCTGGAGAATAAAGGTTAATGAAAATTTGTACACGTTACATTTACACTGAATAAAAACTCATGCTTACCGGTAAAGCTAAACAACATTGAGATACCTTAATCAGATTCAGCAAAGTACTTAGGAGTTCACTTGGACCGAAGATTAACTTGGAAAATGCATGTATGGCATAAAAGGAAGCAACTAGGAATTAGACTTAGAAATATATATTGGCTATTTGCTCGTAACTCAAAAATGTTACTGTACAACAAAGTACTGCTTTATAAAACAATTATTATACTAATTTGGACATACGGCATCCAATTATGGGGCTCTGCTTCTAATTTAAATATAAAAATTCTAGAAAGGTTTCGATCAAAAATTTTGAGAATAATAGTAGACGCGCCATAGTTTGTATCTAACAAAATTATCAGACGAGACCTGAATATTGAAACAGTTAAAATGTAATAGCAAACTATGCCTCGAGTTACGCTGATAGATTGGACGCAATCCTATAATCAACTTGCGAATAAGCTTCTGACTGAAACTGAGGACAAATGAAGACTCAAGCGGTTCAAGCTATTAGACTCAATAAATAGATGCAACTAATGTAGTTAAATAATTAGATAACTAGAAATCTCTAGAATGATTGCATAATTAAAGAGAAATACTCCACTAGGATTACTCCTACACGTTGTTTAAAATTATAAAATTTACTTATTGTCACAACCTGACAGATTGTAAATATGCTTGGAGTTAAAAAAAAATTATTTTCAATTGGACAATATAACATTTATTTATTATAATTTCACTATAAATTTATCTAAAACATTTATATAGAATTAAATTATAAAATAATTTCTTTTTCTGCTTCCCAAGACAGCTATAGCTACATGATAAAGAATTAGTAAAAATTGGGCTTATTATTTTGTTTACAGCTTTATCAATATTTTTTCCTTCTCGATAGTATAACTTAATCACTTGTAATAATCATTAAATATTAAGTAATAAGCACGTTTTATTTATATTAATTTATTTATAATCAGCAATACGAGCATAAGCATATATTTATAATATATTATAGAATAATGAATCGCCACCATTTAGACCATGTTCGTATATTATTGCCAGTTAACTATCAGTCCTGAAAATCTGTAGTGTACGTAACGGGAATTATAAATTTTCAGTACTAATAATTGATAGTATGTATAATCATATATATTGCGACTGCACTCACGAGCATGATGCTACTTCGTCGTGCGTTCGCGATCATTATTTTTTACAGTTGTCGCCGATAATCACAATTCTAGACTTACAATTAGACAATACATTAAATAAGCTGACAAATTCCAATGGCTCTTACTTCCCAATACCGATAATTGGAAGAGAGTGTGTTATTCTTTCACGGAATTAACAAAAAAATTCAACTCAAAATAGAAAAATCTCTACAGAATCGCGAATGCTGACGGCGCTGATAACTAACTACTCAGCCACGGTAATGATAGAGGGGGTTTGTAATTTGGGAATGGAGGATATCTTGGAGAACGAGCAGGGCGATATCGCAATAAAATATACAGAGTTCGTAACAAAAATGATAACAAATATATTCTTTCACTCGTTTACATTATTCCGTACACGTTGGATGGCAGATTAGCGATCACGCATTATATTATATGTAAAGCGTTAATGGGGCATGATTGCCCCTCCAAATGTCTCGCGATATTAGATACAAGGATTTTCTCGATGGTACGAGCTCCAAATTTTAGAGTAACTCTACAAACAGTTGATATCGTAATTAAAGAAAGTAATCGAGATGCGATAGTCGTGGTAATTAACCATGTTTAACGTGTAAACAAATCCGATTTCGAGCTCGACCGCGAGAATAGCGAAAATGTTACGATGGAAAATGGCGAGATTCTAGAACATGCAAGAATATTACTTGGAACCTAACACAATTTCGACCTTAAAACGTGATACAAAAATATGACGCAACGATATAATACAAAATGACCTGGCTATGGCCGTGGCGGGTAAATAGCTGACTCAAAATTAATAGAATTTGTATGATATCGGGCGGGATGACACGATTACACTCTGCGTGCTTGCTAATGCGACGCAATTACTCACTCAAAATATCGAACTCGATGGAACTAAATGATATACTCGTATGCAAATAAAATCGTAAAGAAACTCGAAAAAGAAATAATAATATTCCACGAAATGCAACAATAGAAATCGCTCAGAAATTGCAATAAATTGTGCCGACACTCTTCGCGAGGACACAAGACGAAAATGCCGCGCTATTTCGGCTGACCCTTGTGACGGACGATGAAAAATGTCACGTCATTATACAGAGTGTAATTGAAATAACGCCCATTAATTATATAGCGCTATTCCTGATCAAAAACTGAGTCGAAAGTCCTGAGCCATTTTTTTCTATGATGCTTAATGAAGCAGATATTACCAAGTAAAATTAATCCAATCGGCGCCGGTTTTTAACCTCTTAGGCACTATAGTGGCTTTCGCGGATGTCATCTTTCTGAACGACGCGCCACTATAGTGGCTCACTCTAGTGGCTCACTCGCTCACCGTTTGAATTAAATGATCGTTTTCATATGTTTTGTTTCACACTTTTTTTGCCTTCATAACGTTTTATAACAGTGTTAACAATATACATACAGAATATACAGTCTTTGTTTTTGATACGCCAGTGTCAGGTATGAATTGTTGCTTTTCATTTAAATAAATAGAAAACGAAGAGCAATTTGTTACAATTCAGGAACAGACTCGGAAATCGAAAATGATATAAACAAAAACATGCGTAGTAGGAAGAATATAAAAAACGAAGATAAGTGTGAAGTGTGCGCTATAAGTGTGAAGATTGTGACATGGGTCTATGTGTCGTACCGTGCTTTAAAATATATCATACTCAATTGTATTATTAATTATTAAAGTAAATTGTTAAAGTTAAAGTATGTGTATCATATCTTTAAGAAAAATTATAATTTAATCATCAAAAACTTCATTCCAATGTACTCGCGTAGAGAACAGCATTGTCCGTCACACGTTGCAGTGCTCGTTTACGCGTAATTCGCGTTGAACTCTGCCAGAGAAACAGCCCCGCGCAAAATTCAGCCGTGCCTAAGAGATTAAACGGGCGCATGTCCGTGAGTCGCGCGCCTGTGCGTGAGCACTTCGCCGCTCCGCTGTCTTCACCATTATCGCGCAATATTTCTTACGCATCATAGTAAAATTTTCTGTGAAAAATTTTCTTCTGAATTAAGAATCATGTTCCTTCCAAAAGAAGCATCTCTTTTCGTAAAAATTTCGACAAGGAATGTAAGTCTCGCCAAAACGTATCAGATTAATTTACATTAAAAAAGAAACCTAAAAAAGCTTTTAGAAATTGTTTAAAAATTTCTTTAAAATCTCTCTTACATAGGATAGACATATGTATTGTATTATCATTTTCTTGTTGATATTTCGTAACTGAATTATACTTTAAATTAACTTTTTTATTCTTTTATAAAAATCGTTCTGTATAACTACATAAGTGTGTATTACAGATGACTTAATGTTATTCAAAAATCCAATTTTCCATTTCTCTCAATAACTTTTTCCACGAATGTAGATTAATTTAGATCTCGATTTAACCCTTTTTTTTAACTTTTTCTAATTCTTAGAACTAGAAAAAGATAAAGTGTAAGTTAACCTAGGATCAACGTTAATCTGCATTGCTGGAAATGGACATAAGTGATTAAAATAAAACGCCTTGTAATGAAATTTTCTATTTAATATTTCGTAAGTATGACTGTGTAGGTGAACAGGAAAGGAATGTTTTTTATTTATTTTTGTCTTCTTTATTTTATAATATAAAGTCGTATTTACTTTATTTAATATAATAAAATATTACTTATACATATGTATTTGTTTTCTTCATTTTTATAATAAATTTTTCATTTTATAATAAATTTTTAAAATGAACCCCGCGGACCTCGATGCATGCTTCCGCACGAATTCCGCAATTATATCGTTACGTACTCGTCGAAGCATTTGATCATCAATAGATTGTACAGCTATTTGCATCCTCGCAATGACTTCTTCGGGAGAAGAAGTTTGTATAGCCATTTGCATTGAAAAATCGTATCTCTTTTTTGAAAGGAATTTTTTCTAAAAATTTAGGTAACCATTGTCTTAAGAAATACGTAATTTCTTCGTTGTAAAAAATATTTATTACCTATTAATACATATCACGAATCGATTGAGAGATTTTTAATTTCTTCAGAATCGTCAGAACTTCTGATAGAAGAATAGGACCAATAACTCTATCACCGAAAATACCTGCCCAGTAGTTTCGTTTCCATTTGTGTTGAAATCTACGAGTACGTGCCACGCATGGATTAATAACATCATAGTAATGTGAATTGTGACAATTAAATAAATCCGTGTGTGTAAATAGCAACTCATTCTTATAGTCGGGGAATAACAGTTTTTAACTAATTTTTTAATCCTGTGAATTGTTACGTGACTACCAATCGTACATGTATTAATCATACAATTCTGCTCATTTCTAAAATCTTTTCTATTTCGATCATTCTTATTCGATGATCACGACCAATATCAGTATGACTTTGATATCAAGCAATTGCTATTCTAATTCTTCGATTTAATGCTCAAAAGTTTTTTGGTCAGAATGCATGCCATTTGGCTAATGTTTCGCATAGTCTTTCCGCATTGGCATAATTTGTTTCAGTGTAAGCTAAATGTATCTGTATATTCGTTATTATACTGACATGTTTGTATTCTTCTTTCATAAAAAATTGTTTTATGCGAAATGCTTACCCTGGTAAAAAAATGTCTCTGAAAACTTCGTTGAAAATGTCTGAAATCATTTTTCAGAGATTTTTAGTGACATTCAGAGACTTTTTCAAAGAAATTGAGAGATTATCAGAGAATTCTCCAAAAGTCATCTCCAAGTATCTAAACGTCTCTGAATTTCGTTGAAACTTGAGAATTCAGTGATGTTTCTGAAGGTAGAATTTTCATGATTTCTCACTTTGCAGAGACTTTCAGCGAATTATCCGAAAGTCATCTCCAAATGTCTAAAAGTCTCTGAATTTCGCTGAAACTCGAGAATTCAGTGATGTTTCTGAAGATAGAATTTTCATAGTTTCTCACATTTCAGAGACTTTCAGCGAATTATCCGAAAGTCATCTCCAAGTGTCTAAAAGTTTCCGAATTTCGTTGAAACTCGAGAATTCAGTAATTTTTCTGAAGGTAGAATTTTCATGGTTTCTCATTTTTCAGAGACTTTCAGCGAATTATCCGAAAGTCATCTCCAAGTGTCTAAAAGTTTCCGAATTTCGTTGAAACTCGAGAATTCAGTAATTTTTCTGAAGGTAGAATTTTCATGGTTTCTCATTTTTCAGAGACTTTCAGCGAATTATCCGAAAGTCATCTCCAAGTGTCTAAAAGTTTCCGAATTTCGTTGAAACTCGAGAATTCAGTAATTTTTCTGAAGGTAGAATTTTCATGGTTTCTCATTTTTCAGAGACTTTCAGCGAATTATCCGAAAGTCATCTCCAAGTGTCTAAAAGTTTCCGAATTTCGTTGAAACTCGAGAATTCAGTAATTTTTCTGAAGGTAGAATTTTCATGGTTTCTCACTTTTCAGGGACTTTCAGCAAATTCTCTGAAAATCATCCCCAAATATCTAAAAGTCGCTGAATTTTGCTGAAATTCGGAAATTCAGTGGTATCTCTGAAGATAAAATTTTTACGACTTTTCACTTTTCGAGAATTTCAGCAAATTCTCTGAAAATCATTTCCAAGTGTCTAAAACTCCTGGAATTTCGTTGAAATTTGGGAATTCAGTGATATCTCTGAAGATAGAATTTTAATAGTATACTTAGTTTTACTTTTCAAAGGCTTTCAGAGGGTTCCTTTGAAAATCATTTTCAAGAGTCTGAATGTTCTTGAATTTCACACGAATTCAATGATGTCTCTGAAACTTAAATAGATATAAATAACACGCTTTATCAGTTGAAGAAGTGGTACATAATGTAGGAAACTTATAATCCAGACTTATAATCCCAGGTTTGAATCCCATTAGGTGTGTTTTTCAAAATAATTTCGGGTAAAATCATTACATATATCTTATATGAAACAACTTCTTAAATAAAGAAAACAAAATTTATAAGTCTTAAAATATAAATTTTTTTTCAAGTATCACATTGAAAATGTCTGAAAAATTTTAAAAGTCTATGAATATATTGTAAAAAATTTTATGGAAATCTTTAAAAGTCACTAAAGTATTCTGACAAATATCTAAATTTATATTGAAAAATTCTCTGAAAAACTCTGCAACGTGTCCGAAAATATGGATATTTTCAGGAAAATTGTCAGACTTTTTCAGAAAAATTTTCAGAGAAATTCAGAGAAATTTTTTCACCAGAATACATGATGCAAATGATAAAATATTTGTTTAAAAAATTTGTAACACCCGGATAAATACGATGATATTTGACGTTTTGGGGGAATGAAATAAAACAAATAAAGAAATAATTGCTTCTGACATTGTTTTCTTTCACGATATCATCTGAGCATTTCGGACAAGAATTTTTTTGCGAACAAAAACTGTATCGTTATCATTACAGTAATAACGAATACGCCGATATGTATTTAGTGTATAGTGAAGCAAACTATATAAGTGCGTGAGCGGAAAGATTATATGCGGAGCGTTATCCAAATCGCATGCATCCCGATCGTAAAACTTTTGAGCGATTAGACCGGGAGAGTAATTGCTTGTTGCCGAAACCAAATGTTGACGCTGGTCGTGAGCGCAATATAAGAATCGGAATGGAAGAAAGGATTTTAGAAATTATTGAGCAAGATCCTACAAGTAGTACTCGTGCAATAGGTCGCGAATTTGTTATCAGTCACATGACAGTCCACAAGGTACTGAAAAATGAATTATTATACCCGTTTTTGTACATCAGTGCAAGAATTAAATGTGATAGATCACCGAACCAGAAAAAATTTCTTTTACTGTGCATGATAGATCGTTTGTGTGTGGTTACTTTCATAATTTTTCCAATTATAAAAAAATTATGAATAGATTCTTATATATATATTTTAACATCTTTAAAAAACATTTATGTAGTTGTACATTTAAAAAGGAGGAACAGATAGAAAGAATTATTTAGCTAGGTGTATTTCGAAGAAAAGAAACAAAAAACAAACAAGATTCATCGTGAATACTCTATTATAATAAAAAAATAATATTGTTTGTAATCTGCATTATATTTAATTTGTAAGATATGACATAAAAATTTTATTTTAAGAAATTAAATATATTGTAAAGATTATATCTGAGTTAGTCTATACGTGTAAACTGTGAATTCAATGAAAAAAAAGGTGTGATCGCGTGATTTAGACAGTCAATCAGACTGTTAATGTTTTATCTCTGTTTACTAGAGTTATAGTTACACATGACTAAACTTTTACGTAATTAGAAATAAAGTAACTAGTAAAATCGTTACCGTTAAACCCCAAAAATGTAATTGCGTTACCATGAACATTACTTAGAAGAAAATGTAACGTCGTTACCTATTCGTTACTGAAAAAAGTAACTTGTAATGGTAATGACGTTACAAATTACTTGCTAGTTCTATCCAAAATCAACTCGATATCTCATAACAGAGAGCCTTTCTTCTCTCTCTCTCTCTCTCTCTCTCTCTCTCTCTCTCTCTCTATATATATATATATATATATATATATATAATACATATTTATATGTGTATATTATATTCTTTGTTGTACAGAAGTACCATTGGTCGATTGGGTGAAGGATGTGGATGTACGTGTACAATATGGATTAAATTTTGGTAAAAGACGTGGTTTTATCAAAATTGGTGATTCTGTAATAGTTGTGACAGGATGGCGGAAAGGCTCGGGCTTTACAAATACACTTCGTGTGATGTATGTAGAACATGAATTTATTAGAGAAGATCCTGCATGTACAATTTATAGTGATACCGATTCCTATGAAAATCTCTTGAAATAAAAAAATATCTCTGATATTTTTTTATTTATTCTTATATCTTGATTTGTTTTAAGACTCCTGAATAGTTTCTGCTATATATATTTGATCGTGACATCATAAGAGAAATGATACATTGAAATTTCTAGCATTCCATTTATAAGTAAATCTATATCTAGTCTATATAATAGGTGTTTTAGGCCTTAAGAAATTAATTACAGTCGAATGCGAGGAGAATAATTGATTATGATTCGTCCATTTCTTATGGTTTAAAAATCTGTTGTAGATTTGGGTTAAAGAGAATTTGAATAAAATAAAATAATGAGATCGCTTTAAAAATTATGTAAAAATAGAAGAAAACTATCTTTCTCTTCTGATAATTAATACATATTGTAATGTATAAATAGTACAAGAAGTGCGTTTACTTAATGCACGTGTGTAGCCTATTTTTATTTTACGTTTCACTTTATGTCATTTACGACTATTTATCGATTGTCAAAGATAGGTAAGGATAGTTTGTTTTCATTTTTATAAATATTTTAAACTTTAAAATTTAAAGCTTAAATTGCTTAAATTTAAAATTTTAATTGCTGATAATTGTTATTTCTTACTATATCATCCAATCTGGTTACAGCGACTACTCAGGAGCTTTAACAGCAGTTATATTTATGAAATATTATTATTGTTGATTTGCATATTTACTTTAAGTCAAATAAATAACTTAAAATATATTATAATAATAAATTATTGCAATATGTTTTGTACATATGTTTTTGTATTGTATGTAATAGAAAAATACATTCTGTATGTAGATATATTGATACATAATAATATATTGTATTTGCTTTAAGTACTTTTTATTTTTATAAGTACCGAGATAATTCTGATATCGTTTGTGTTTCAGCATATTGCATTTTTAAATATATAATTTTCAAAATTAATTCAAGTATAGTTATCCATTTAGTATATTATTATTACTGTGGTCATGTTTTTAGCAATAATATATTTGATTATATTTATATTAATTGATGTTTTATTTTTAGGACTGTTGACTAAACTACACATTATACTGGAAATTTCTAGGAAGTATAGTCTTCGTGGATGTAGATGTAATACAAAAATTTATTGAATAATACTTGAACATGTATGTAATTGTATATGATTCTTTTACGAATTCTATTAAATGCAGTTATATGACAATAATCTTAATAGTAAAGTATTTTATTGTTGGAATATATAAATTCAATGTAGAAACAAAAGTTTGATAGTTTGGAAAGAAAAAAAGGTGATTTTATTATAAATTTTTTTAAAAGTGATCTTTTTAAGGTCCTTAAGATCAATTTGATTTTTTTTTAATGGGAATAGATAGATAGTTTTTATTTAAACATTCGAAAAGAATATTTTATACAAAAATTGTGTAAGATATGTGATTTAAATTCCATGATTTAGGAAATATTTAACAAATATTATTCTGAAAATACTATTAATATTATTCAGAAAATACTATTAATATTGTACCGTTTAGGATTCAAATAAAGATTCATTATTTGAAGGATACTAGCACTTATTTATTTGCCAGATACAACGTCCAAGCGTGTTCGCAGTCGCCATTAGAGCGAGAATAGTCTCGCTCGCGATGGAAGAAGACAGGTGAGACAAGGGATGCGCAATAGAATCAAAATTTAGGATTAAAAGATTGGCTAGCTGCTTGCTCTGAATTGTTGTGCAGATTGTTTCATCTATCTTCTTCCACCATGGTCTCGCTATCGTCAGGTAGAGTCTTAGATTATATAAGAGAAACGCGCCGCGTGCGCGCGCGCAACCGATTCATGTTGTAACGAGGGTTTTAAATATGGTTGACGTGATATGAAAAGTACGTTTAATAAGGCTGTTATGTCCAGACTCCACATTTCTTTTCTTCGATTAGAATTTTCATCATTACCATAAAAGTTATTAACAAGTAATACCGGTAGACCGTGTCTGTTTCTATCATAGACAGTTACAAATGACGAGCCGACTAACATTCGCTTTTTTAGACTAATAATCCACTCGAGACGAAGTTGTTGGATTAAATATTTGAACCAAGTACCGAATAGACGAACTTTATCCTGAGGAACAGAAGAAGTAAATAGATTAAGAATTATAAATTGAAACAGCAATTGTCTGTAATAAATGACACATGTGGCTCTAAACTATTGAGCATCCGGCAAATGGTCGATGACGGAAGTTGTTTTTTACATATCACAATATCCCATTTCACAACAGATTTCATAACCCTTAATCCTAATACTAGATTAGACTAGTAACATACGCGAGGCCTGCACGCGGCACTATTAATTCGCGAATATAAAAAGAAGATCCTTTGCGAATAGTTAGGCAGTCAAACTCCATCTCCGACACAAAGCTTTGTCGGTTCGCGACTATACAAGTTATTTAGCCAGCCGACACTGTCGGTCCGCAATCAGATCGTTCCATCGATTTTATTAGTAAGCCGCGATCTGTTCGATTAAGCGATCTTATTCATTTATTACTGTCAAGTGACTCGACCGAAGCCTTCGAATCGTTGGGTCAATCCTCCCCTTGGAGTTCTGCAATCACAGAGATCGGACCTTCGAAAGCCAAGACTTGCAGAGTAGCAGTAAGTCCCTTCTTTCAATTATTTACTTCGGGAACCTAACTAGATCATTCTCTAGAAAAAAATCTTAACCAATTCCCCTATTAGCCTCTGTACTCTTAATTTTTCGCTTCCACAGCTTACCTATCGTCCTTATCCTCTTATTCATCGATGAATTCTTCACATTTCTTTGATGAATTCTGTATTCTTTACTTAGAAGTCCGCCTAATCCGCGAACTTCACTCTCTCATTATCTGTCTTCCTTTTTTTTCTACGCAGAGCCTGACAATAAAATATTTTTGTATGTAAAAAATCGTAGTGATCAGTCACGTACACGCCTTTCCCGTGCGGTTAAACGCCTACGAACTCAACGCCTCAGGGAGGCCCGTGGGCTTCTAGACGAGGCCTATTAAGCATACCTCAATAGCATAAATAGTAATAATGATAGCAATAACATTAACGCTAATGGTTTAGAAAACGATAGTATTAATACATATAATAATTGAGCTAGTAATAACAATAATGACAACAACAATGATATTCATCCAGTAGAAAGCCCTACCCCTCGATCTCCTTCCCGATCGAATCAATCTCGTTACAGTTAACACAAAGAATATTCCCTGACACTCCCCCTTCTTCTCGTTCCGTTTCTCCTGCTGATTCAACGTCAAGCGTGGAGTTCTTAGATAAAGTTCCCCCTCTCCGTTTTCGTTTCATCACGGTAATCCCTAATCATTATCTTCTCTCTTTTTTCAGTTTCAAATTTCTATCGAATCCCTTCTCCCAAACACTTTTACCATAGATCTTCAAACTGCAGATCCCGAGCGCGTTAGAAGTGCAATAACCGGCCAACTACCAAAGTCCCTTCTACCTGTTTTCCTTCCCCACTTCCCCCATCCTTTCTCATAGTCCCAGTAGTCTTTTTTTAAAATTTCTTTCCCCTCTTCAGGTACAATTAATGAAATTGGATACAATTTAGTCGTGACACACTCGCACGCACGCACGCACGCACGCACACATGTATTGTAATCGTGTCCGCTACAACTTTGTCGCATGGTCTGTGACTTTTTCTTACTTAAAGGGATTTTTGTACAAGATAAATGTAAGATCTCGATCGCCAAATAGATTTTCACAATTATCAGAGCTTTCCATTTAACAAGTTGGGCGCCAGGCACAAGAGAGCGTAGGCCTCTCTTTCGATAATTTTCGTCTACGTTAAATTAGTTGCTCATATTTAATTCGCGACGGCAATGGGGGTGAGTCGGAAAGTGAGTGAGGAAACTGTTGAAGAGAAAGGTAGGTTGCAAGAACCATATACCAATTAATAATGAAATAGATAACAATTATATTTAATGAATCGAGTTACAATTAATATCTGGAGCCTCCCATTCTAAGCCAAATTGACATGATTTACTTCAGCGAACGACAACTATGACTTATTCTAACGCCGGTTCAACGGTCCTACTTGATATCATAAGATCTTAATTTTTCCAACAATTACCTTCAGAGATGACGAATATACCACGACCTAATATTCCCGACATTCGTCGACAGCGTACAATAATTCGTGTTCCGAGCAAAGAACGTTACCCATGAGGACAACCTTCGAACGATAATCCGAACACATGATATAATTACAGCAATCGGTTGGGCACGACACAAAAGATACAAAACAAGACGAAAAATAACTCGATTGTGGCAAGAGAAACTAGCACAGATCGGTAGCTAATTTTCTTAACGACAACACTCAGGCGGATGGCTCGCAATTCCATGAATCTTGACGGCGGCTATTATACCGGTCGCTTGCACACAAGTTTTCACGCAACGATGAAGTGGACTGCAAGATTCACGAAATGTTGACATTCCAAGAATGGAACTGGACATGGAAGAAATCCAGAAAACGCATAATCTTTACCTTTTTTTTTATGTCAAGGAACATTTTGTTATTTCGGCATAAAAGTTCTGTGACATACTTTTTTACATATTTTTTATCAAAAATTTTTGAAGATAAATTGTACAATTACAGGCAGCAGTATTATGTCTTCATATTCAACAAACGTTATTGAAAAAAATGAAGCATCTGTTAACAAGTAAATAATTAAGACTCTCTGTAATTATAGTAATCACAAATTATATTGTGCAAATGCTATCTGGGTAGTTAGCGCGAATAAAGTTCAAGAGATGCATCAACAGTGAAGAGAGCTGTAATCAAAGAAACAAATCTAATATTGATGGAAATAATATTCTTATATGCAGAGCACAAATATATATCATTAAATGCAGTTAAAATGTTTTTATACATACTGTGACGTGGCAGGATCGCTGTTGCCTCCGCAGCGTCCCTCCGTCATCACAAGGCGCGAGGATTAGGACCGGAAAGAGCTGGCGAATGATTGAGATCCTCCGGGAGGCTACGTTTGTCGCATGAGGCAATATTGATTTTTTTAATAATCCCGATTGATTTTTTTTGTACTATTTGGGCACCTCGACCCGAGAGCTGCGGCAGAAGGTTGGCCAATTGTTCCTTGCAGTTTAACGTGCGATACCTGCACAAGTGTTTTACTCGCACGGCTCCCATGGGCGTGGAATTGGAATACGTCCAATCAGCGCGTCACTGATGTGACTACCACAGTATGCTTGCGGGATGTAGATCCCGGCAAGCAACTCACTGATCGGAGCGAGCGCTCTACCAGCTGAGGGCTGGTTCCCGAGCTATAACGCAGCTCACCCGTCGGGGCCAAAGGCCTCTAGCCAGCATGCGGCTATCAAACCACTGCCCCCGCAATGGTCCTACCCATGACTGAGAGTGGCAGTTGTCCACGGGCGCCCCGATCCTCGCGGTACCGATTTAGATCATCGGTCGGATCGTCGTAGCCTTAGTTACTTACCAGTTTGTTCTTCCTACATGCGCGACATTGATCGGCCAGCGCTTCGGGAGCTATCAGGACGCTATTCATTGCGCTAATTGACGCTAATTTATCATTGCGCCATCTATGATGTTTTTACATTCCTTCAAGCTCTTCCCATCTATCATTTCTTCCATTATCTCGTCCACACAGGTCACTTTCTCACTCTTCCTGATCTGAAACAAGTTTACGCGTCGTTTCACCTCATATATCCACGGTAATCTCCATAGCTGCGGTAGACACAGTTCTACAGACATTCATACATGCGTACAAACTCACTCTCTCACACTATTCAATCATCCTTCTAGTATACACATATTCCACTCGTGCCACGCAACCGCACCATACATCATACATGTTGTCAACAATCCTTTATATATCATTCGTACGGTTTTCCCTCTCAGTCTCCATTCTTTTCTCATAACTCTCTTTAGCCCATTCAATACATTCACAACCTTTTCATACAATCCTTTCACATGCACACCGAAGCACATCCATCCGTTCACTCATATTGACACTAAGTATCATATTTCACTAACAAACGTCAGCATTTTTCCACCTACTCTTACAAGGATTGGACTCGCAAACTTCTCTTTTAACATCATACCCACTGTCTTCCTTTTCGATACTTTCACTCCCACATTCTCTCCCCATTCAGTCACCATTCTCATCCATTCTGTCCCTTTCATTTCCAGTTTCCTCCTATTCGATTCCTCAACTAACATGAGCACATCATTCGCGTATGCCAACACATCACACCTATTCTCGACCAGATCATTCAACAGATCATTCATCATAAAATTCCAAACCGTGGGGCCACAAATTGATCCTTGCGAACACCCTTTTTTTACGTCTTTCCACACTATATCATTCTCGCTCGTCACATATACTTTTCTATCCCTAAAATAACTTACCGCTAAATCATTACATTCAATCTCACGCATTCTATCTAGCACAACTATCCATTCAACATTGTCAAACGCGCCCTGAAAGTCCACAAATATACTCATTACATACTTCTTTCCTGACTCATTCACACTCCTCTTTAAATGCACCCACGCATCGTCCATACTCTTTCCTCACGTAAAGCCGTACTGTCTCTCATTTACTCGTACTTTCGTCCTCATACATACTTGCAACCTCTCAACCATCATCCGTTCTAAATCTTTCCTAGGACGGTTAGCAGGCATATCGGCCGATACGACCTGGGATCCGTCCTTACTTTCTCTTCAGAGACTTTAGTAAGACCACCACTCTACCCTTTTTCCAATCACTCGGGAACACAACCCTTCGCAGACACTCATCATACAGCATTTTCATTCGCACAGGTACAGCCATCCAGACTCTCTTAATCATTTCCGCAGTCCTTTCATCCATTCCAGGCGCTCTTCCACTACGCATATTCCGCACAGCCCGCTCAATCTCGTCCTATTCAAACTCCTTGCTACCATCCGAACTCGACACATTCTCACATTGCATCGCACTCTCAGGAAAGAAAACATTCAAAATCTCATTCCACCCTACCGTCATCTTTCCATCTATACTCATCGCACTCATTACATCCGCCTTCTTCTTCCCCCTACAGACCTTGTACATCACTCCCCCAGATCCCTATTCCCTTCCTTGCCAACAAACTCCCTCCAATCATTTTCCTTCTGCTGCATAATTCGGCTCTTATACTCTTTCACGCAATGATTATATCTATATAGGTCCCTCGCTTCTTTCTTCCCTTGTCTTCTTGCCCTCTGATACATTCTCCTTTTCTTCCTCACCTCCTTTCTCTTTCGCTCGAGCTCCGTCCACCCATCTCACTCTCCCGTGTACCTTGCCTCCAGTCTGTCTTCCAAAGATCACGTCATTAACATCCCTAATCCAATCCATCAATTTCTCAATCTTCTCTTCCAACTCTAATTCAGCAAACTCATCCATACTTGTCTCACCCGCTCTCTTCTCAATCATTCTTACATACTCCAATCAACATTACTCTTTCTCTTCCATCTAAGCATTTTATCTTTCGATCCTACCATACTTATCCTTTCATCCCTTTTCCATGATACACCAATCATTATTACATTGTGATCACTTACACACCAATCGTTCTAAATTTTCTATCCACACTCTATACCCATCCATTCGTCATTACCCAAACTCACGTCAATGTCACTCTCACCTGCAGGCCCACTGTACGTTTACTCTTCACTCGGTACATTCAACACATGCATTTCACATTCAGCTATAAATTCAACAATTTTCTCACCTTTCAAATCACTCACTCTACTTCTACCCACATACTTGCTGAACCATGCATCCGACACAGCGTTCCCATCTATACACACCAAAAAGGGGCTTCTCCCTACATTCACAACTTTCCTCATATATTCAATTATAGGTTCTACAGACATATTAAACAGACAATACACAGAGCACACATACATCTCACAACTTCCTACTCTCATCCACACACACACACACACACACACGCACACACACACACACACACTCCATGCTCTTCCATACAACCTGCCATATTCATCACATTAACCGTGTTATTGTTAT
>JAANIC010002316.1:279396-290386 GCA_017607545.1 Acromyrmex charruanus
TGAAGGGGGAGGTGTTGCGCGGGGCGGTGGCGTTGGGGGACAACGCGGGCGCCGGCTACAGCCGGACCGCTCGCGCCCCGGGTCACAGCTCGCGCATGCTCGCCGTCGGGACCGCCCCACGGGGCGAGAACGGCGGCGACCTCCTCCCCCTATACCTGAGGAGACGGAGGAGGAGGAGGACGACGAGGATGAGCATGGGGGGGACGGGGTCAGAGGCCCCTCATCCCCCGTCATTACCGACGGCCCCACGTCACGGACGCGGGGTGCAGTGACGCGGCGGCGAGCTGCCGACCCCAGGATCGCACCGCAGCCGGACAATGGATAACCCCCCTGCGCGCGGGGTTGTAGTGCCGCCGCCCTCTAGTCGCACTGCGTGACGGGGGCGGGGTTTCTGCGTCGCCGCGCGCGGGGGATGTGCCGCGAGAGCACGTCTCGCGGCGCCACGATATGAGGGGCGCCAGACTCTTGAGATCGGCGCTCCTTGGGGCGCCGGCGGGGGCCGGGATCCCCAACTCCCGTCCCCCAACAACAACCGGGGTGGCGGGCGCGGGGGTGGTGTCCCCCCCTAGCGCCCGATTCGGGCAGTTAGTGCCTTCGCACCGCCCGGGGCTCTCCCGGGCGGGTAAGACTGTCGGCCACAGCCGACCGGCCAGAGGGGCTCCCAGAAGTATGCTGCATGCGTTCCTGGGAGCCCCTCAGTTATGGCCTGTGCGGGACACCCGGAGGGGTTTTAGTGGGTGCAAGCCCCACATAACCCCGGGCTCTCCCCCGAGGCCCGGGGTATGCGCGTCAGGCATTTCCCCTCCGTTACTAAAAAAAAAAAAAAAAGGGGGTGCCAGGTGCTCTGAGGTCGGCCGCTTTCGGCTGGACTTCCCCCCAGCCATTCACTCATCGTCACGCACCATAACTTGAGTTAGGGGGCATTTTTTATAGAGGTTGCCTTCCTCGCGACCCAGGTGATTAAGCCAAGGCCCTCGGCCTAGCGAAACATGACCGCTAGGTTACGGTGTGATCTGCCGGAGGTGATGACATCCTCTGGACCAGTGTAAACCCGCACAATCCTGAGGGAAAGGTGGGCGTATAGTGCGCTCTTAGACCCCATCCAAAGACGAAGAGTGGAGCGATTGCGGGTTGAGAAGAAGGCGCAGAAGAAACGGCGCATACCAGGAGGGTCGCTGAGAGTGAGCAGGACCGACACGCTGGGAGCCTACTAGAACGCCCAACAATCGAGAGTACGAGAACGCCCTCAAAACTATATGGAGGGTAACACCTGTCGAGGCGACGAAGTTGCTATCCTGAGGAGGACCAGGAATGTCGTCGGATATGCCAAGATATTGCTGCAGGTTTCTCGCTGCCACGGAGCAGGTCCGCTAATCATACTGCTGCCGGAGAGCACCGGTCGGGCATTCAGAGGGACTACAACGCAATCCCGGAAAAGTGCTGCCGCATTCGGCCTTGCTCACGAAAGATTGCGAGTCCTTTCCTAATTGGATGTGGCTCGGCGCGATGACTTTACGCACTCTCCACGGGGGAGCCGCGCATCGATCACGTATCGACCGTGATTCAGCTCGCTCTCTTCCTGGCGACCCAGCGAGCTAAAGATGACGCACTTGAGAGGAGAGCTTTTTTTTTTTTTTTGATATCGGAGGGGAAATGCCTGACGCATACCCCAGGTCTCGAGGGAGAGCCCGGGGTTATGTGGGGCTTGCACCCACTAAAACCCCTCCGGGTGTCTTTACCATGCCATAATTGAGGGACTCCCAGGAACGCGTGCAGCATACTTCTGGGAGCCCCTCTGGCCAATCGGCTTGGTGCCGATATCTTATTCCCGCCCAGGGATTTTGAACGTCGAAAGACGACGACCCCGGGCGGTGCAAAGGCACTGACTGCCCATTTTCTGGCGCAGGGGGGACACCACCCCCTGCGCCTGCCCCCTTGGTTGTTGTTGGGGGGCGGGAGTTGGGAACCTCGGCCCCCGCCGGGATCCCCAGCCCCCCAAGGGGCTCCAATCTCTAGAGTTTGGCGCCCCTCGTGCCTTGGCGCCGCGAGAGGTCCTCACGGCGCACCCCACGCGCGCGGCGATGCAGGGCTACCGGCCCGGGCGCGAATACGTCGCGGCCGGGAGATGATGAGCCGCTGCACCCCGCGCGCGCGTAGGGTCAGCCTGTTTCCGGCGGCGGTTCGAGGATCGGCTAACCGCTGCCGCTTCACAGCGCCCCGTGTCCGAGACCCGGGGCCGTCGCTGATGGTGGTGGCGGCGGAGGTGGAGGGTGCACTGACCCTACCACCCCCGCGCGCCACTCCAATTTCCTCCTCCTCCGTCCTCTCCGCAATGGGGGAAGGAGGTCGCCGCCGTTCTCGCCCAGTGGGGCGGTCCCGGCGGCGGGTACGTGCGGTCGGTGACCCGGGGCGTGAGCGGCCCGGCTGGAGCCGGCGCCCACGTCGTCCCCCAACGCCACCATCCCTCGCATCTCCTCCCCCCTCGCCACCTCCGCCGCCCGGCGGCGGCGGCGGGAGAGGGCCACGGCCTCCCGGTGCCCTCTCTCTTTGCCTCTCAGCCTCCTCCTTCTGCGACATCACCCGATCACAGAAGGAGGAGAAGGCCCTCCAAGCGCTCTCCCTGCCGACCATCTTCTTGACGACAGCCGGCAGGGAGAGGTCCTCCCCAATCTCCTGGACCAGAACACCGCGCTCGCCCGCCCAAGCCGGGCAGGTCTCCAGCGTATGCTGCGCGGTGTCCCGGTCCCCGTCGCAGTGGTGACAACTCGCAGTCGGTTCCCTGCCTATGCGACACAGGTACTCCCCGAAACATCCGTGTCCGGTGAGCACCTGCGTCGCGTGGAACGACAGTCCGCCCCATCCCCTGGCTACCCACTGCTCGAGGCAGGGGAGGATGGCCTCCACGGTCCGGACGCCCGTTGTCGGCGGGTCGTTTTCGAGAGTGGCGCGCCACTCTTCGAAGACCCGCCGACGGGCGTTCCCCCTTAGTCGTTCTACGGTCATCGGGGTTACGATCCCCCCCCGTAGCCGAATGGCCTTCATCCTGGCGAAGGTCTCCGCCAGGGCGTCAGCCACATACTCGGCAGGGGGGATCCCCGCGAGGACCATGGCAGCCGCATATGACACCGTCCTGTAGGCTCTACATATCCGAAGGGCCAGCCGCCGTTGCACGCTGTGCAACCTTTCTTTGATGCGGCGGCTGGCCAGAGCCTTCCCACTCCATACCGGGGCTCCGTAAAGGGCCCCGGACAGGACGGCGTGCATATACGCCCGCCTGACCGACTCGTTCGGACCGCGAAGGTTGGGCATTAGGCCGAGCAGAGCGTCCGCTCGGCGGCCCAATCGCGGGGCTATCTCGTCGAAGTGTTCGACGAAGCCCCAGCGACCATCCACGGTGAGGCCCAGGTATTTGATCGTGGGCCCCACCGGGACGCGGACGTCGTCCACCACTATGTGTGCCCGAGGGGGCGCCCCGCTCCTTCCATCGTGGAAGAAAAGAGCTTCCGATTTAGCGGGGGCTACCCTCAAGCTCAACTCCTTTATGGAACCGACCACACACGCTACTGCGACGTTTGCTGAACCGACGGCTCTCTCCCAGGTCGGGCCCCCGGCCACCACCAACGTGTCGTCCGCGTAGCAGACGACGTGGCAGCCGGGAGGTAGGGCCGCGCGGAGAACGTAGTCGTACGCGACGTTCCAGAGTAGGGGGCCCAACACGGACCCCTGTGGAACGCCGCACGACACGTCCCTCCGCTGCTGGAGTCCCATTTTGTCGTAGAACTCCAGCTGCCTGTCCCGGAAATAGTCCTCTATGATGGCGACCAGGTAGGGGGGCAAGAGGTGGTGTCCTCTTAACGCCCCCACCACCCGGCCCCACGGGACGCTGTTAAAGGCGTTGGCGATGTCCAGGGACACCGCCAACGCCACCTCTCCTTCCGCGGTCATCTGCTCCGAGAGGGCCCGAACTTGCCTGACGGCGTCTATCGTCGACAAGCCCTCCCGGAAGCCGTACTGACCGCGGGATAGGTTGGGACCATCCCGGGACAGGTGCCGGACGATGCGGGCAGCGATCACTCGCTCCAGCAGTTTTCCCGCATCGTCCAGCAGACATATCGGCCTATAAGCGGAGGGACTCTCCGCTGGCTTGCCCTCCTTGCGGAGGAGGACAAGCCTGGCCGTTTTCCACGACCTGGGGAATATGCCGTCTCTGAGGCAGCTCGTGAAGAGCCGCCTCAGACGGCCGCCCACTATGGGGGCCGCGACGAGCCAGACCCTGCCGTGTATACCGGAGGGTCCGGGTGCCCGCGGTCTCCCCTTAAGGCGGGCGAAGGCCTTCACCATCTCCTCCCCGGTGACGCTCAGCTCCTCCGTCCATCCGGACGGGCGACCGACCCTCTCGGGAATATCCTTTTCCCTGGTGGGAAAGAGGGCGGTCACCACGTCGTCCAGAAACTGAGCGTCCAAGGTTTCCGTTATAGGGGGGGCCCACGGACGAAACTGCTTCGTCACAATCTTGTAGGGCCGCCCCCACGGATCTCTGTCCAAGGAGTAGACTAGCTCGCGCCAAGCGTCTGCCTTCGCCCTCCTAATGGCCGCCCTAAGGGCGCTCCTTGCTTCACGGAGCGCCCCGGCGGCCATTTCCACCTCGGCGTCGGTGCCGCGCCGTCTGCGGCGAGTGTAACTCCTTCTGGCAGCCACGGTGGCCCGTCTTAGCTGAGCAAGTTCTTCGGACCACCAGTAGGCTGCCTTCCTCGCCACAGGTCGGCAGCGGGGCATCGACGCGTCGCACGCGCGCGACATGGCGTCCCCAAGCCAATCGGCCTCCTCCTCCACCGAGCGGGCCGGGTTGGGTTCCGGCCAGGTGGAGGAAAGGAGGCTCACCTCGAGGGCGCCGGGGTCCAATTTGCGCAGGGCCCATCGACGTTCCTTCTCGTGTCGGCGGCGTCTTAGTGACACCTCCGCGGGAGTGGACACCAGCTCCATGCGGATCAGGCGATGATCCGACATCTCTCCTAGGGAGCCGGCGTCCACGCGCCATCCCTTGATCCTGATGGCCGCCGCAGGGGTCGCCCACGTCAAGTCGACGATGGACTCCCCCCGGGCCCCCACGAAGGTGCTGGCACGGCCTCTGTTAAGAAGGACGAGACCGTGCCTCGCCGCCCACAGCAGGGTGCTGTCGCCCCTGGAGTCGGTGGATGGGGAACCCCACTCTAACGCGTGGGCGTTGAAGTCCCCACCCACCAGTACGGGCCTGGGGGAGCGTCGTCGAATATGCTCTCCCAGAGACTCCAGGGCGTCCTCGTACTCCCCCCTCGTTAGACGAGGAGGGAAGTAGCACCCCGCTACATCGATGGGTCCCCACTCTACCAGAGTGAACCCCTCCCCCGCCGATATGGGAATCATCGGCGGGGTGTCGCGCGCGTGCTGGCTGACCACCGCCACTCGACCCAGAGAGTCCCCCGCCCAGTTGGGGTGACTCTCCGGTATTCGGTAAGGGTCTGCGGCGATGGCCAGTCCCCCTCCCCACTCGGCGAGGCACTGCATTAACATGCTTTGCGCCCCGGCCGAGTGGTTGAGGTTAGTATGTGCGAGGGCGAGGGGCATTACTTGGTCCCTCGCTCCTCACCCTCACCGACATTGTTGCTGTCGGCTACGTCAGCGGCCGTCGCGAGGGGTGACTCCCCCCCGTCAGCCATTTCAACTTCGGTCACGATTATGGCCGACGTTGTCTTCGCGGGGTTCTGCACCGCGACTGCAGTGGGGGGGCCACTGGGCTTTTGCCCCCCTTTCCTCCCCTTCGCTTTGGCGGCGGCGCATCCGGCGCCGCCGATGCGGTGCCCCGAGGGGCGGCCGAGCCCACGACACGCGGGGCAATCGACCTCGCCGCGGCATTCGCGAGCGGCGTGGCCGATGCCCCCGCACCGGTAGCACGACCCGGATCGGTCCACCGTGCTTGTGCACTTCTGCTGCACGTGACCGGCCTCCAGGCATCGATAGCATTGGAGGCCCCGGGCCGGCAGCAGAGCTACTTTGCAGCTCGACCACCCCACCTTGATGCGTGAAGCGGCCACTAATTGTTTGGCCGCCTCTACGGGGCACCGCACCCAGCAGGTGCCCAACCCATTGGGGGCCCTGTTGATTCCTCCCACCTTAAATTGCGATGGGAGTCGCCCGCAGGCCTTGGCCAGTTCGTCGGCTACCTCTGTGGGGGTGGCCGAGTCGTCCAGTCCGGAGACCCGGATCTCAGCCGTCTTCGATGGACGAGAGACCCTGACGTCGTCCCTGTTCGCAAAGACGGCCGATAGTTTCTCCGCCAACCTATCCGCCTTTGCTCGGCTCTCCGGTCCCCGGACTTCCCAGATGAGGGCCCCGGTGATGGCCCTCCTGGGGCGCAGATCCTCGATCCCGACGTCTTTGAGGGAGATCGAGGATCGCGCCTTTGACACCACCTCCTGGTAGGTGCCAGGGTCGGCACACGTTAGCGTGATCGCGGCGGAGTTCGGCGATCTCAGCTTGGGAAGGGGAGCCTTCTTGCCGGAGACTTGAGGGCCTACGGCGGCGCTCCCCCTCCTTGCCCCCTCATTCATTTTTCCACCGCTTCCCTTTTTGGTGGGAGCGGGGGCCGCGGGCGCTTTGGCGCTCTTTAGCGTCTGCCGGGGCGGCGCCGTCGTTGTTTTCGCCGCCTTGGCGGCCGCCCTCTTCGCCGCCCTCGAGACGACCTGCGCCCAGGTCGCCTCGTTGTCATCCGCCACTCGTCCTCCGTCCTCAGCTGTTGGTGGGATCACGGGGGGCGGCGGGTCCCTTCTCGCGGCGGGAAGCGCCACGTCAGGTGCCTTCCCTCCAGCCTTGGCGATCTTGGCTCCCTTCTTGGCGGGGGGCTGTCCTCCCTGCTTTGCGGGGGGTTGGCCGCCCCGCTTGGCGGGTGGTTCCTTTGGGGGCGTCACCGTCGCTGGGACCACCCCCATTCCCCTCAGGAGGCGGGGGAGGAGCCTCTCGAGGACCCGTTCGATACGGGCATCCTCGTCGTCCCGTCCATCGGTCTTCTGCTTCCTTCTAGGAGGGGCGTTTTTACCAGCGGGCGCAACCCTGTCCGCGACGGTCGCCAGGGGGTTCAACTGTCTCGAAACCCCCTGCAGAGGAGGCCTGAAGTATGGCGACCTCAGGTCCTCCTCCGTGACCGTCACGGGGGGCCGCGGCTCCCCCCCCTCCGCGGTAGCAGTCCTACTCCGTGTCCTTATAGGGCTACGGGCGCCAGTCGAACTGTCGAGACCCGACCACTCCATGGTCGAGTCCCCCTCCAGTCCCGGCGCTCTGTCCTTTCCGGACGTACCGCGGGAAGCAGACTTCCCTCTGTCGCGCTCCATGACCGCAACCCTGGAGCGGAGAAGCACCAGCTCTTGGTCATCGCTCGTCCTCGCAAGGACCGACGTGAGGGCTGCGGACAGCTTTGTGTATGCCGTCCACATGTCCCTCACAATATCGCCCCTGATATTCTTTGACCTCTCGACCGATTTGGCAATGGTCGCCAGTTCGCGCGTTGCGACCGCGGCGACTGCGCAAATCGGCTGCTCGTCGAACTCGAGGGCGAGCTCGACGGCCTTCTTATTGGCCCTCCTGACCGATGTGGAGGACGGCTCGATCTCCGGATCCACGATGGCCCGGTGATCCTCTTTCAATTTGCGGGCCTTGGCCTTGTCCGCCTTCCTGGCTCTAGCCTCCGCCGTAAATTTCCCGGCATGCTCAGGATTAAGAGCCGGTCTTCCCCTGGACCTTTTCGAGGACTCCCCCTCGGAATCAGAGGAGGAGACCATGAATTCGGCCACCCTCTTACGGCTCTCTCCTCCGAGGGACCCCAACGAGGCCGTAGAACCGACTCTCGAAAGGGCGCCCTCAGAGGTGGCCGCCTCCACGCGCGCCCCGACCTTGCTACTCGCAGGGCCGGGACGCGACCTGCGAGGGTTCTCGCTCAGGTCTGAGCGACCCTCCGTCTCGACGCTCTTAGTAGAGCGTGTTTCCTCCACGTTGTTTTTTATTAAATTATAAGATGATGAAGACATTGGAAATATGCCCACGGCCCGCAGCGGCTCCGCCAGCCAGGGTGTACCCTCACCCCTCCCCCGGAACTCCAGAGGAGGGGGCCCCAAGTTCCCCCGGGGAGCTGGCATATGGCTCGGGTCCCCGGAATGTGTCATCGGGGACACTGGCCTCCGGCCCCTTACTTCCCGTGAGCGGACTTAAGGCAAGTCCACTCACGAGTTTCGGGGGTCCCTCGCCTCCGACTTCGAGGGCACCGCTGCGGGTGGCGCCACCCGGGGCGGCCCCACGGACGGTTCAGGTCACGGAAGCGGCGCCCCTTCCGGACCCTAGCCGCCGTGGCGACCAGCGTGTATGCGCCGCCCGGTGTCTCGCTTCGGAAGGGACGCCGTCGCGGAGACACCGGGCACAAATACTCGACGCCTCCCCCGGCCCCGACCTCGGAATACGTCCGAGCGGCCCGGAGGGGGCGGGGATCGCACGCCCTGCCTCGGAATACGTCCGAGCGGCCGCACGACCCCCTCCTTCAGGAGAGACGGGTGGTTCCGCGACGGACCGAAGTCCGCGCGGCCCCGTCCTCCCCTACGGACAGAGTCCGCACCTCTCGAGGCGGGAGAGGCCCCCGGTGCAATAAGCCGAAGCTCTCGGGAACCCCATCCCCCTAGTGGCATGAGCCAGCCCGCAGCCAGGAGCACCCGGCATACGGGCCGACCCGCCTTGCGGGAGCACCCGCTCGACACGTTCCGCGCCCGGGACCCGAGGGGACCACCCCAACCCCCAGTAACGAGGGGAGGGGAGGGCACCACGGGATCCCGAGCGCGGTGGGGGTCGAAGCCCACACCCGCACGGGCAGGGAGTAGAAACTCCCCCTAACGGTGCCGTGCCACCGGGCGATTGAAGTCAGGGCCGCCAACCCCTACCGGCACATTGGGGACCGTCCTAGAAAGGACGAGACCCCCAGGGGTCCCTCCCACGAGGAGAGGAAACCCCCTTGGGGTGCCGGACCCGGTGTACAGACCCCTCCCGTCGGGAAGGAGTCCGTACAGGCTGCTCTTAGACCCCCACGTGCCGCAAAGCGACCCGTGGGGGAGCCCCCTCACCACGACAAGGTGGCAGCCCGCGAGGGGGCTTGAGAGGAGAGCTGCCGCATAAGCGACGATTTAGATTTCGGTGAGGATGTCCGTTTCTTGTTTATGAAACCATATGCAGCTTGGGGGAGGCTATTTTCGCGCTATAACTGTCACGCTGTTCATATTCGTGTACGCCCTAAAAGTGAGGTACACTTTTTGATGTCGTTGATTGCGTGGTCGGTTTCCAAGCATGAGGGGGTCTGAAGCTGGATTACGTGCGATTATCGGGAGCGGATCTTGGCGCGTAGAAATAGTCAAATGTATGTAGTAGGTAGTCAAATGTATGTAGTAACTGGTGTAGAATTCATTTTTTTGATANTTCTCCTTTACCTGATCGCTACTCATCTTCTCATCCACACCCTTTATTACCACAGCATAACTTTTTTTTTTCTCAGGCACTCTCACATTAAACTTAACTTTCATATTCTCACTCGACTGATTTACCATTCGCAGCACCAGACACACCTATCTTTTCATACACAGCCAGGGCATCTTTCAATCTCTCATTTTTACATAACAATTTACTCAGGACACATTCATATTCACCAATCTTACTCATTATAACTTCAGACTTGCTCACTTTCGCATTCTCACTCAGTATAAATGCCCTCAGTTGCTCATCAATCTTTCTCATCTCATTCATACATTCATCCGTCTCATTCTCATCCGTCTGATTCTCACTGTCAACCCCACTTCCAATCCTTTTCTTCCTCTTCTTAACCATTCTCACACTTTCACACATTTCACTCTCAGTCTCTATCGCACTGGAGACCGATTGGTGACGTCGCCCCTTCGTGCGCTTCTTCCCCTTTCTCTTCACTTTTTTTTGGATTTTTTTCATCGTTGTTTTTATAGGTTTTGTTTGTATTTTCAGAATTACTCATTTGGTTCCCACGAGCAGGGACGAAATTTATGTCACTCCCCCGGGTAACGCTCTTTCCGGGAGAGAAGGCTCGATACAACAGGGGGTGCCAGGTTGTCCTGGTCCGAGAGATAGGGGGGGATCTCTCCCTGCCGGCTGTCGTGAGAGCGATAGATGGCGGGGAGAGAGCATGGAAGGCCTTCTCCTCTTTCTGCGAACGGGTAATGTCGCAGAAGGAGGAGGCTGAAAGGCAGAGGGAGCGGGCCCCGGGTGGACGTGGCCTTCCTCTGCCGCCGCCGGGCGGTGGAGGTGATGAAGGGGGAGGTGTTGCGCGGGGCGGTGGCGTGGGGGACAACGCGGGCGCTGGCTACAGCCGGACCGCTCGCGCCCCGGGTCACAGCTCGCGCATACTCGCCGTCGGGACCGCCCCACGGGGCGAGAACGGCGGCGACCTCCTCCCCCTATACCTGAGGAGACGGAGGAGGAGGAGGACGACGAGGATGAGCATGGGGGGGACGGGGTCAGAGGCCCCTCATCCCCCGTCATTACCGACGGCCCCACGTCACGGACGCGGGGTGCAGTGACGCGGCGGCGAGCTGCCGACCCCAGGATCGCACCGCAGCCGGACAATGGATAACCCCCCTGCGCGCGGGGTTGTAGTGCCGCCGCCCTCTAGTCGCACTGCGTGACGGGGGCGGGGTTTCTGCGTCGCCGCGCGCGGGGGATGTGCCGCGAGAGCACGTCTCGCGGCGCCACGATATGAGGGGCGCCAGACTCTTGAGATCGGCGCTCCTTGGGGCGCCGGCGGGGGCCGGGATCCCCAACTCCCGTCCCCCAACAACAACCGGGGTGGCGGGCGCGGGGGTGGTGTCCCCCCCTAGCGCCCGATTCGGGCAGTTAGTGCCTTCGCACCGCCCGGGGCTCTCCCGGGCGGGTAAGACTGTCGGCCACAGCCGACCGGCCA
>JAANIC010002316.1:307634-321300 GCA_017607545.1 Acromyrmex charruanus
TCCGCGCGGCCCCGTCCTCCCCTACGGACAGAGTCCGCACCTCTCGAGGCGGGAGAGGCCCCCGGTGCAATAAGCCGAAGCTCTCGGGAACCCCATCCCCCTAGTGGCATGAGCCAGCCCGCAGCCAGGAGCACCCGGCATACGGGCCGACCCGCCTTGCGGGAGCACCCGCTCGACACGTTCCGCGCCCGGGACCCGAGGGGACCACCCCAACCCCCAGTAACGAGGGGAGGGGAGGGCACCACGGGATCCCGAGCGCGGTGGGGGTCGAAGCCCACACCCGCACGGGCAGGGAGTAGAAACTCCCCCTAACGGTGCCGTGCCACCGGGCGATTGAAGTCAGGGCCGCCAACCCCTACCGGCACATTGGGGACCGTCCTAGAAAGGACGAGACCCCCAGGGGTCCCTCCCACGAGGAGAGGAAACCCCCTTGGGGTGCCGGACCCGGTGTACAGACCCCTCCCGTCGGGAAGGAGTCCGTACAGGCTGCTCTTAGACCCCCACGTGCCGCAAAGCGACCCGTGGGGGAGCCCCCTCACCACGACAAGGTGGCAGCCCGCGAGGGGGCTTGAGAGGAGAGCTGCCGCATAAGCGACGATTTAGATTTCGGTGAGGATGTCCGTTTCTTGTTTATGAAACCATATGCAGCTTGGGGGAGGCTATTTTCGCGCTATAACTGTCACGCTGTTCATATTCGTGTACGCCCTAAAAGTGAGGTACACTTTTTGATGTCGTTGATTGCGTGGTCGGTTTCCAAGCATGAGGGGGTCTGAAGCTGGATTACGTGCGATTATCGGGAGCGGATCTTGGCGCGTAGAAATAGTCAAATGTATGTAGTAGGTAGTCAAATGTATGTAGTAACTGGTGTAGAATTCATTTTTTTGATAAGTCTCTTAATTTTGTTTGTAAAAATTCGAAACTGAAAAATGAGTTTATTAGCCCCGGTCTCCCCTATCATATGTCATAATTTACGCAGATGCAATCAGTCTTGCGATATCCGCTTTTACGAACGGTTCAAGAATGTACTTCGCCAAAGAGAGCAGCGTATGAAACGAAAGACTGTAACATGTAGGTACCATGTTTCAACTCTCTATATATCAAAAATAAAAAACATGTTTTCAAACATTACGTATGTACACAGCATGGAGCATCGGTGCGTTCACTGAGCAGATGTTACAATCTGACGAATATGGGCTACAAATTTTTGGAAATTGGAATCAATGTTGATCCACTGAGTTACGTGGAAATCGCCCTGGAAGATCATCGCGGACACGAACTGTCGCTATCGTGGAACTCTCGAAACGTGGAAGAGCCTCTGCAAGCAGCGATGGAATATTTACAAGATGCTTCGAAACGAATACAAGGACAATTTTATAAACGTTGAACCGCTAACCGTCAGAGTTTGTACGCTGAACGAGCTACGCTCATACGTTTCGATTTTTCATCCGTACGCATGATGATGACTGATATGACGCTATGATGTATATGTTTGAGTTTGATGTATCAATGTAATGATTAGCTAAATTAGTAAATACGGTCAATATCACGTACATGCGATTCTCTAATATTACGTCTGAGAACGCTATAGCAATAAGGTAAAGTCGTCTAATATGAGATACCTTTTTTTAAAGACTTGTAATTTATTTAATTTATAACCTTAACTCCTATTTTCATGTCAATTTTATGGGAAATATATTCAAGATTTGCCACCAAAAGTTAGCAATCGATAGTAGCTATACTTTGTTGTATGTGGAATTTTTTATCAAAAGTGCCGATTTTGTTCATTCAAAAAAAGGGTTCCTAATATGAGACGGTAGGGTTTCCTTATATGAGATGTATTTCATATTATAATAGGAAACCGAAGGAAAAAATAAAGAAAAGTTTCCTATACTCGCCTTTATTATACAAAAATAGGAACAAAGATTAAATTATATATTGTAATTATATAATTTTTTGATGACTTGAATTTGACTTTGTCATTTCAAAACATAAAATATAAAAAATAAAAAATCTTCAGACTAAGAATCAATCACAATATATCAGACTTATACACTTAATAAAAAGTATTTTGTAAGATTTTTTAAGAAACTTTTATAAAACTTTATAAGAAATTCTTTATAAAACTATAAGAAAATATAAACAAAACTTAAATTTTTTATTTTTCAGAAATTAAACACCAAGCTTAAACTTTTTAGTTTTTATAATAAAAACAGTCATAAACTATGAAATAGGTATCTATTTAAGATTGGCAACAAACTGCGCAGAAAAACTTTTGGGATTTTACTTCACCACATTGTTTATGAGCCCATTTGAAACAAATCTGACATTTCTCGCACTTCTCTCCACGTGAATCTTGTGAAAATAGTCCAGAACAATATGGACATTCTGCGTCATCATCACTTTCAGAAGATGATCCATTAGACTGATATGGGACTGCATCGTTATCATTTTCACTTGAGGATTCAACAAGAACTTTTTTTTTATTACTTTTTTAGTTTTGTTTTTGCCTCGACCTTTATTTCTTTTTGTAATTTTCGCCATTTTTTCTTTTTTCTTTTTTAAAAATTCTTCCATCTGTTTCTTGTAGGGAGAAGATGTGATTAAATTGACAGATTTTGCACGTGTAGATTTCTGCTTTTGTATGATTGTCGGGATAGGTTTTATTTGGAATGGTGACACTGTAACTTTTGTATCACGATTTTGTCCTTGCATATCTCGAGAACAATTTGGGACAGGGCTAATTGTCAGAGACAGTTTGGTTTTCCTTACTTCTGCAGTTAAATTTTCATTATTGTTATCCAAAGCACTAGGGCAATCCATGATTAGAGGATTTTGAGAGCATCATAAATTTTGAAATGTTCCTCGTTAAAGTGGCAGTTACAAGGAAATAGACCAGTCTTTTGAAAAAGCATTGATGGAGTTCTCTGTGATGGCAGCTTTTACGTAAGCTTGTCCAAAAAGCTTTCCTACTTGACGATTTGTAGCCAATCGTCCAGGATTTTGTCGCAACCATGTTTCAATAGCTTGTGTATAATAAGTTTTTAATGGAAACATAAATCCTACATCCAACGGTTGCATTTTATGCGTTGAATGTAGCGGCAAACACACAATAATTATATGATTTTCACTGCTATATTGATGACTTCTATGTTTCTTGTATTGGTGTAATGTCCATCCATCACCAAAACAATGGGATCATCTTTGCTAGGCTTTGTGTATTGAATAAAATGTTTCAATCATTTCGTAAAAAGATCTATCTGTATCCATCCAGATGGATGATATCCATCTATAGATCTAGGTGGAGTACCATCCATTAACTCTGATAATCGATTTTTCCGAGGAAAAATTATTAATGGTGATATATAGTGCTCCCTGGCATTCATACAAATGACTACAGTTATAAGCTTGCCTCTCTCTAAGGATGTAAGAGCATATATTTGCTTTTTTCCTTTTATACTTATAACTTTTGAATGCTTATGTTACATTACAGTAATCCCTGTCTCGTCAATATTGTACAGATGATTTGAAAGATATTTTATTTTGTCTAAGAGAGGTAGATATAAAAAAATTTATTTACGTTTTCTTTTGTAAATCCCATAACCCGTGCCGCTGATACAGATTGAGGTGTTCTTATTGACAGTATAGGATGTCTATGGAGGAAACCTTTCAATCATTTTTTGCCAGCTTGCATTTTTGACTTGCTAAAAGGGTATTTAAAAAGTTTGAAAGGTTCAAAAGGATGTTTAAGATTATTCTTCAACGCTAATTCAAAAGCCAAATGACGAATGTCTTTAAGCCGCAATCTGAAATATCGTTCATCCAAAGCAATGCAATATTTAATGAGTTCTTTTTCTAAGGACAAAGGTAGCACTGGTTTCCTTCCCAGAGGAATTTTAATAATAGAACTATCATCATTTTTGACATATCGCTCGATAGTACGCTTTGAACATTGAATTGTTTAGATGCTTTTAAATATCCCATTTCTTTGTTTTTTACTACTTTAACTACAACCTCTAATTAAATACGAGACCACGATTGCCTCTTCTTTGTCTCCATCTGAAAATATGATTAGATCCAGGCTTTCTCCAAGAACTTGACAGTATTCGAAATTGTAGAAAGTTGAGGTTATATCGACAAAGTATGCAATAAATTTACAATATAACACAATAAATTATTTATACTGCATGTGCACGTTAAAATGAATTAAAATTACAATGAAGCTATGATATAAAAATGTTAAATAAAAGTATCTTGAAATTACAATTATCAATTCTCTTCTTCGCGTGTACTCGATCTTCCTCGCAGATAGCACGCTTAAGCATAGGTTAGATTATCTCATATTAGGAGACTCTGAGTATCTCATATTACGAGCTCCATGCCTTGCGGCTTCATACCAAATCTAATTTTTACAATTAACATCATCATATCTGGCATTTTTCTATTAATGCGATCTTACTCTCACTGTATACAGACTTTATTACCAAATATTTATTTATTATCTAATAAAACAAGGTTTAAATATTAACCTCAATAAAATTCGACAACATCCAATTTAAAAAAATATTTTTTCACAACTACTACAAGCATGATCTAATAATGAGTTTTCTACTAAATATGTTTCACTCTAGTAATAAATTCATAATAAAACCAACCATATGCGCTTATTAGTTTAGCAGAAATCCCGCTATCTCATATTGGGAACCTATCTCATAATAGGTGACTTTACCCTATATTAGACAAGCATTAGCTCGTCGATTGCGAATTATTAATTTTAATGTTTAATATGTATGAAAAACAATAATATAATAAAATGTAATAATGTAATAAACATTGTTTCGTTTATATCGCTATATATATATATATACTGTCTTTGCTTCCCATCATATCCTACGCCATAGTGCTTAGTTTATATAAACACCTGCCAGCGCTTCTCTTAACGCATCTAGAGCTAATACTTATAATCTAAAGTGTTTAATATATAACGGCCGCCCGTAACTAATGTCCCGGCTGTAGCTTCGTCGCAGCGAAGAATGACATCTCAGCGTCATTTTTTGTCAAGCCTCGTCTGCGCGAGGTTCGTTTTTTCTTATGCGAGTGATTTTTTTATAAAATATGCAAGAGTATTTCACCATTTATCCATATAGACCAGTGCAGATAGCATAATGTAGGTGAAAAATTAAGAACAGGTCGCCACTAGGTGTAATCGGTAAAAATAATGAGACGAATGATATATCCAAAATTAAAGCATTTTGTAGTGGGGGAAGGGGGTTGTGGGGGGGGTTTTTAGGGGGTAAGAGTGGTTTTTCGCTATTTCCGGCGAAACTATGCCTCCGATCGGAAAATGTTGTGTGGCAATGTTGTAGATATTGAAAAGATCTGCAACTTTTGTATATATAATTTTTGCACATAACCTCAAAATTTTCGAGATAAATTGAAAAAACCGGTTTTTTCGTTTTTATTTTTTTTCTTGTACAAAAAAAATTTTTTTTTCACCATATTTGATGGAAACGTACCTTTTTATGGTCCAAACAAGCTGTAATTTTTCGGAATAAAAATATTCAAAAAATATCGAAAAAATTATTTAATATTTTTATTCCGAAAAATTACAGCTTGTTTGGACCATAAAAAGGTACGTTTCCATCAAATATGGTGAAAAAAAAAAATGTTTTTTGCACAAGAAAAAAAATAACGAAAAAACCGGTTTTTTCAATTTATCTCAAAAATTTTGAGGTTATGTGCAAAAATTATATATACAAAAGTTGTAGATCTTTTCAATATCTACAACATTGCCACACAACATTTTCCGATCGGAGGCATAGTTTCGCCGGAAATAGCGAAAAACCACTCTTACCTCCTAAAAACCCCCCCCACAACCCCCTTCCCCCACTACAAAATGCTTGAATTTTGGATATATCATTCGTCTCATTATTTTTTACCGATTCCACCTAACGGCGACCTGTTCTTAATTTTTCACCATTTCCATGTCTTTTCGAGCTAACTGCACTGGTCTAATAATGGTGGGATATTTTTGCACATGATTAAGTAAAAGTGATTTTTACAGTGCAGTTTTATTATCTGTAAACAATGGTTGATAAACAACAATAACAAAAAGGTAAAGTGTGGCGACTGCTTCCTCTTCCTCCTCAGATCCCTTCGTTCGACTGAATGATAAGACTATTGCAATTGATATCACTCAACTACATGTGAAATTGAGTTATTCCATCACCTTCTCGAGATTGACAAGATTATGGAGGTTGATGAGGTAGTGGAGGAAGAGAAGGAAGAATAAGAGGATGAGGAAGAGGCCCCCTCGCGGGCTGCCACCCCCTCGCGGGCTGCCACCTTGTCGCCCCCTCGCGGGCTGCCACCTTGTCGTGGTGAGGGGGCTCCCCCACGGGTCGCTTTGCGGCACGTGGGGGTCTAAGAGCAGCCTGTACGGACTCCTTCCCGACAGGAGGGGTCTGTACACCGGGTCCGGCACCCCAAGGGGATTTCCTCTCCTCGTGGGAGGGACTCCTGGGGGTCTCATCCCTCGGGACGGGTCCCCAGTGTGCCGGTAAGGGTTGGCGGCCCTGACTTCAATCGCCCGGTGGCACGGCACCGTTAGGGGGAGTTTCTACTCCCTGCCCGTGCGGGTATGGGCTTCGACCCCCACCGCGCCTGGGGTCCCGTGGTGCCCTCCCCTCCCCTCGTTACTGGGGGTTGGGGTGGTCCCCTCGGGTCCCGGGTGCGGAACGTGTCGAGCGGGTGCTCCCGCAAGGCTGGTCGGTCCGTATGCCGCGTGCTCCTGGCTGCGGGCTGGCTCATGCCATTGGGGGGGATGGGGTCCCCCGAGAGCTTCGGCTCATTGCACCGGGGGCCTCTCCCGCCTCGAGAGGTGCGGACTCTGTCCGTAGGGGAGGACGGGGCCGCGCGGACTTCGGTCCGTCGCGGAATAAAAAAAAAACACCCGTCTCTCTCGGAGCAGGGGGTCGCGCGGCCGCTCGGACGTATTCCGAGGCAGGGCACGCGATCCCCGCCCCCTTCGGGCCGCTCGGACGTATTCCGAGGTCGGGGGGGGGGGGGGCGTTGAGTAATTGTGCCCGGTGTCTCCGCGACGGCGTCCCTTCCGAAGCGGGACACCGGGCGGCGCATATCACGCTGGTCGCCATGGCGGCTAGGGTCCGGAAGGGGCGCCGCTTCCGTGACCTGAACCGTCCGTGGGGCCGCCCCGGGTGGCGCCACCCGCAGCGGTGCCCTCGAAGTCGGAGGCGAGGGACCCCCGAAACTCGTGAGTGGACTTGTACTACATCCGCTCACGGGAAGTAAGGGGCCGGAGGCCAGTGTCCCCGATGATACATTCCGGGGACCCGTGTCATATGCCAGCTCCCCGGGGGAACTCGGGGCCCCCTCTCCGGATTTTCCGGGGAGGGGTGAGGGTACACCCTGGCTGGCGGAGCCGCTGCGGGCCGTGGGCATCAATTCAAATGTCTTATAAAAAATCAACCAAAAGCGTGGAGGAAGCACGCTCACTTATGAGCGTTGATGTGGACGCTCGCTCAACAACGAGCGAAAATTCGCGCAAGTCACGTCCCGGCCCTGCGTGCAGTAAGGTTGGGGCGCGTGCGGAGACGGCCACCTCTGAGGGTGCCTTGTCGAGGGCCGAATCCACGGCCTCGTTGGGGTCTCTCGGAGGAGAGAGCCGTAAGAGAACGGCTGAATTCGTGATGTCCTCCACGGACTCCGAGGGGGAGTCCTCGAAGAGGCCGAGGGGGAGGCCGGCCCTGAACCCTGAGAATGTCGGGAAGTTCACGGCAGAGGCCAGGGCGATAAAAGCGGATAAGGCCAAGGCCCGCCAGCTGAGGAGGGACCACCGGGCCATAATAGACCCGGACGTGGAGACCTTCTCCGCGTCCGCGAAAAAGGCTAGGGACAGGGCCATCGACCTCGCCATCGAGTACGATCAGCAGCCTTTGTGCTCGGTTGCCGCGGTAGCAACTCGCGAATTAGCAACCATCGCGAAGGCTGTGGAGAAGAGCAAAAATATAAAAGGCGATATCATCAGGAACTTGTGGACAGCTTACTCAAAGTTGTCCGCAGCCCTGAGCTCGGTGATGGCGAGGTCGGGCGATGGCGACCTAGCGGCCGATGGCGGCCGGCCTGATGAGAGCTCCGGGGCTTTGGCCTGGGCGGAGGAGAAACGGCGGCTCAACCAAGAGCTGGTGCTCCTCCGCTCCAGGGTCGCGGTTCTGGAGCACGATAGGGGGAGGTCTGCCTCCCTCTGCACATCTGGGAGGGAGGGGGCGCCGGGTATGGAGTGGGACTCGACCATGGAATGGTCGGGTCTCGATAGCTCCACCGGCGCCCGCAGCCCCATAAGGACGAGGAGTAGGACTACTCCCACGAAGGGGGAGGAGCCACGGCCGCGTGTGACGGTCACGGAGGAGGACCTGAGGTCCCCATACTTCAGGCCTCCTCTGCAGGGGGTTGCTAAACAACTCAACCCCCTGGCGGCCGTCGAGGACAGGACCGCCCCTATCGGAAAAAAGTCCCCTTCCAACAAAAGAAGGGGGGGGACCGACAGGGTCGACGATGAGGAGAGCCGCATCGAGCGGATTCTCGAGCGGCTCCTGCCCCGCCTCCTGAAGGGGATGGGAGTAGTCCCGGTGATGGCGCCGCCTCCCAAGGCACCGCCCGCAAAGAGGAAGGCCGGCCAGCCCCCAGCGAGCAAGGGAGAAAAGACCACTCCCAAGACTGGGGGTAAAGTACCTGGCGTGCCCCCTCCCGCCGCGAGGAGGGAACCATCGCCCCCCTCGGTCCCCCCAACAACTGGGGCAGAGGGGCGCGCTGCGGATGAACGAGGCGACCTGGGCGCAGGTCGTCTCGAGGGCGGCCAAGAAGGCGGCCGCCAAAGCGGCAAAAGCCGAGACGGTGCCGCCCCGGCCGCCCAAGAGTTTGAAGAGCGCCAAGGCGCCCGCGGGCCCCGCTCCCAAAAAGTCTGGGAGCGGAGGCAAATCGAGCGGGGTGGCAAGGAGGGGGAGCGCTGCCGTAGGCCCTCAAGCCTCCGGCAAGAGGGCTCCCCTTCCGAAACTCAGGTCACCAAGCTCGGCGGCCATTACGGTGACCTGTGCCGACCCCACCAGCTACCAAGAGGTGGTGGGGAAGGCGAGATCCTCGATCTCCCTCAGGGACGTGGGGATCGAGGATCTCCGCCCCAGGAGGGCCATCACAGGAGCCCTCATATGGGAGGTGAGGGGCCCGGAGAGCCGAGACAAAGCCGACAAATTGGCCGAGAGACTGGCGGCCGTCTTCGCGGACCGAGACGATGTTAAGGTCTCCCGTCCGACGAAGACGGCTGAGATCAGGGTCTCCGGGTTGGACGACTCGGCCACCCCCATAGAGGTGGCCGACGAGCTTGCCAAGGCCTGCGGGCGACTCCCACCGGAGTTTAAGGTTGGAGGAATCAGCAGGGCCCCTAATGGTTTGGGCACCTGCTGGGTGCGGTGCCCCATAGAGGCGGCCAAACAATTAGTGGCCGCCTCACGCATCAAGATGGGGTGGTCGAGCTGCAGAGTAGCTCTGCTGCCGGCCCGAGGCCTCCAATGCTATCGGTGCCTGGAGGCCGGTCACGTGCAACAAAAGTGCACGAGCACTGTTGACCGATCCGGGTCGTGCTACCGGTGCGGGGGCATCGGCCACGCGGCTCGCGAGTGCCGCGGCAGGGTTGATTGCCCCGCGTGCCGCGGGCTCGGCCGCCCCTCGGGGCACCGCATCGGCGGCGCCGGATGTGCCGCCGCCAGAGCGAAGATTAAGAGGGGAGGGCAGAAGCCCAGTGGCCCCCCCACTACCACCGTCGCGGAGCAGACACCCGCGGCGGCGACAACTGAGGCGCCGTCGGCCGTGCCCGACGTAGAGATGGCCGTCGTGGCGGAGGTAACCACCGCGGCGGCCAGGGAGGCGGCCGGCGGCGCAAACGTCGGTGAGGGTGAGGAGCGTGGGATCACAAATTAATGTCCCTCGCCCTCGCCCAGACGAACCTCAACCATTCGGCTGGGGCACAAAGCATGCTCATGCAGTGCCTCACCGAGTGGGGGGGAGGACTGGCCATCGCCGCGGACCCATATCGAATCCCGGAAAGTCACCTTAACTGGGCGGGGGACTCTCTGGGTCGGGTGGCGGTGGTCAGCCAGCACGCGCGCGACACCCCGCCAATGATTCCCATATCGGCCGGGGAGGGGTTCACGCTGGTAGAGTGGGGACCCATCGACGTAGCGGGGNTCACGCTGGTAGAGGGGGGACCCATCGACGTAGCGGGGTGCTACTTCCCTCCTCGCCTAGACAGGAGGGAATACGAGGACGCCCTGGAGTCTCTGGGGGAGCACATATGCCGACGCTCCCCCAGGCCGATACTGGTGGGTGGAGATTTCAACGCCCATGCGTTGGAGTGGGGCTCTCCATCCACCGATCCCAGGGGCGACAGCACCCTGCTGTGGGCGGCGAGGTACGGCCTAGTCTTATTGAATAGAGGCCGTGCCAGCACCTTCGTGGGGGCCCGGGGGGAGTCCATCGTCGACTTGACGTGGGCAACTCCCGCGGCGGCCATCAAGATCCGAGGATGGCACGTGGACGCTGACTCCTTGGGAGAGATGACGGATCATCGCCTGATCCGCATGGAGTTGGTGTCCACCCCCGCGGAGGTGTCACTAAGACGCCGTCGACGAGCGATGGAGCGTCGATGGGCCCTGCGCAAGCTGGACCCCGGCGCTCTCGAGGTGAGCCTCCTCTCCTCCACCTGGCCGGAACCTAACCCGGCCCGCTCGGTGGAGGAGGAAACCGAATGGCTTGGGGACGCCATGTCGCGCGCGTGCGACGGGTCGATGCCGTCCTTTTGCGAGAAGGGCAGCCTATTGGTGGTCCGAGGAGCTAGCTGAGCTACGACGGGCCACCGTGGCTGCCAGGAGAGTGTACACTCGCCGCAGACGGCGGGGCACTGATGCAGAGGTGGAAGTGGCCGCTGGGGCGCTCCGTGAAGCGAGGAACGGCCATTAGGGTGGCCATTAGGAGGGCGAAGGCCGACGCCTGGCGCGAGCTAGTCTCCTCCCTGGACAAGGACCCGTGGGGGAGGCCCTATAAGATTGTGAATGGACGAAGCAGTTTTGTCCATGGGCCCCTCCGATAACGGAAACCCTAGACGCTCAGTTCCTGGAGGACATGGTGGCCGCCCTCTTTCCCACGAGGGAAAGAGACATCCCCGAGAGGGTCGGCCCCCCGTCCGGATGGACGGAGGAGCTGAGCGTCACCGGGGTGGAGATGAAGGAGGCTTTCGGCCGTCTGAGCGGGAGGCCGCGGGCGCCGGGACCCTCCGGCGTACACGGCAGAGTCTGGCTCGCCGCGGCCCCCATCGTGGGCGATCAACTGAGGCAGCTCTTCACGAGCTGCCTCAGAGAAGGTATATTTCCCAGATCGTGGAAGATGGCCAGGCTTGTCCTTCTACGCAAAGAGGGCAAGCCGGCGGAGAGTCCCTCCGCTTATAGGCCAATTTGCCTGTTGGACGATGCGGGAAAACTGCTGGAGCGAGTCATCGCTGCCCGCATCGTCCGGCACCTGTCCCGGGATGGTCCCGATTTATCCCGCGGTCAGTACGGCTTCCGGGAGGGCCTGTCGACCATCGACGCTGTCAGGCAGGTCAGAGCCCTCTCGGAGCAGATGACCGCGGGTGGGGAGGTAGCGTTGGCGGTATCACTGGACATCGCCAACGTCTTCAATAGCGTCCCATGGGGCCGGGTGGTGGGGGCTATGAGAGAACACCATCTCTTGCCCCCCTACCTGGTCGCCGCAGTTGAGGACTATTTCCGGGACAGGCAGCTGGAGTTCCATGATAAACAGGGACTCCAGCAGCGGAGGGACGTGTCGTGCGGCGTTCCACAGGGGTCCGTGTTGGGCCCCCTACTCTGGAACGTCGCATACGACTGCGTTCTCCGCGCGGCCCTACCCCCCGGCTGCCGCGTCGTCTGTTACGCGGACGACACGCTAGTGGTAGCCGGGGGCCCGACCTGGGGAAGAGCCGTGGGAACGGCGAACGTCGCAGTGGCGTGCGTAGTCGGCTCCATAAAGGAGTTGGGCCTGAGGGTGGCCCCCGCTAAAACGGAAGCACTGTTCTTCCACGATGGGAAGAGCGGAGTGCCCCCTCGGGCACATATAGTGGTGGACGATGTCCGCGTCCCGGTGGGACCCACTATCAAGTATCTGGGTCTCACCGTGGATGGTCGCTGGGGCTTCGTCGAACACTTCGACGAGCTAGCCCCGCGATTGGGCCGTCGGGCAGACGCTCTGCTCGGCCTCATGCCCAACCTTCGCGGTCCGAACGAGTCGGTCAGGCGGGCATATATGCACGCCGTCCTGTCCGGGGCCCTTTACGGGGCCCCGGTATGGAGTGGGAAGGCTCTGGCCAGCCGCCGCATCAAAGAAAGGTTGCACAGTGTGCAACGGCGGCTGGCCCTTCGCATATGTAGAGCCTACAGGACGGTGTCGTATGCGGCTGCCATGGTCCTCGCGGGGATCCCCCCTGCCGAGTACGTGGCCGACGCCCTGGCAGAGACCTACGCCAGGGTGAAGGCCATTCGGCTTCGGGGGGGTATCGTAACCCCGGGGACCGTCGACCGACTGAGAGGGAACGCCCGTCGGCGGGTCTTTGGAGAGTGGCGTGCCACTCTCGAGAATAGCCCGCCGACAACGGGCGTCCGGACTGTGGAGGCCATCCTCCCCTGCCTCGAGGAATGGGTAGGTAGGGGATGGGGCGGACTATCGTTCCACGCGACGCAGGTGCTCACCGGACACGGATGTTTCGGGGAGTACCTGTGTCGCATAGGTAAGGAGCCGAACGCGCGCTGTCATCATTGCGACGGGGACCGGGACACCGCGCAGCATACGCTGGAGGCCTGCCCGGCATGGGCGGGCGAGCGCGGTGTCCTGGTCCGAGAGATAGGGGGGGATCTCTCCCTGCCGGCTGTCGTGAGGGCGATAGTCGGCGGGGAGAGAGCATGGAAGGCCTTCTCCTCCTTCTGCGAACGGGTGATGTCGCAGAAGGAGGAGGCTGAAAGGCGGAGGGAGTGGGCCCCGGGTGGACGTGGCCTTCCTCTGCCGCCACCGGGCGGTGGAGGTGATGAAGGGGGAGGTGTTGCGCGGGGCGGTGGCGTTGGGGGACAACGCGGGCGCCGGCTACAGCCGGATCGCTCGCGCCCCGGGTCACAGCTCGCGCATGCTCGCCGTCGGGACCGCCCCACGGGGCGAAAACGGCGGCGACCTCCTCTCCCTATACCTGAGGAGACGGAGGAGGAGGAGGACTACGAGGATGAGCATGGGGGGGACGGGGTCAGAGGCCCCTCATCCTCCGTCATCACCGACGGCCCCGCGTCGCGGACGCGGGGTGCAGTGACGCGGCGGCGAGCTGCCGACCCCAGGGTCGCACCGCCGCCGGACAATGGATAACCCTCCTGCGCGCGGGGTTGTAGTGCCGCCGCCCCCTAGTCGCACTGTGTGACGGGGGCGGGTTTTCTGCATCGCCGCGCGCGGGGGATGCGCCGCGAGAGCACGTCTCGCGGCCCCACGATATGAGGGGCGCCAGACTCTTGAAATCGGCGCCCCTTGGGGGGCTGGGGATTCCGGCGGGGGCCGGGATCCCCAACTC
>JAANIC010002316.1:321557-360872 GCA_017607545.1 Acromyrmex charruanus
TTTCCCCCCCCTAAAAAAAAAAAAAAAAAAAAAAAAAGGACGAGGAAGAGGAAGAGGATGTGGAAGAAGATGTTGAAGAGAATGAGGAAGACGAAGAGGAAGAGGAGCATGAGGAAGAAAAATTATATACCTGCCTATGGGTGACCTGCCTATAAATTTTAACATCAGCCCTCAAGAATGTGCGGATTTCATGATCGGTCTCTTCCACTTATGGAGCGAATTTGAGCTCCTGAACTTTCTGAGGCTGAGGTTCAAGAGGAAGAGGAGGCTGAAGAGGAAGAGGTAATTGAAGAGGAAGAGGAGAAAGAGGAATGCGTCTCCATCGGAGGATTCCTGGATCCTCCTCCTCCCCTGAAATATTCTGCGGAGGAAATATCACAATTGTTTGATACAATGAATGAAATGTAAATAATTTTTTTTAATAGATCCAAAAGCAGATTCTATTTAAATAAAAATATATTTAATCATTTTATATAATAATTTTTTTTATAATAATTAAAAACATCGTAAATATAAAAATAATCTCCGAAATCTTTTATCATCTAGCCTCTTTGCTCTTTGCACTGTTCATATCGGATTTCTGCATCGTCGTTTTTCTTCTCGTGATAGTTCTCAAGGGTCCTTTTTTGGAGTGGATATCTTTTATCGTACATCGTGTTTTCAACGGTTCATTGGTTTGCAGATGTCTTCAATTTCTGTATTTGTCCCGTTTATTTTCTTTGTTATTGTGTTTTTCATTTTAGTTAATTTTACAAATTTTCCTTTTCTTTGATTGCTACTATTTCTAGTCACTTATCGGATGTAATGACATGCAGACAGATTCTCATTTTTATATTGTCTTTTTTAGAAGGCTTTGGGTTAAAATAGATTAGAATTTTTGCTAAACTTTCGTCTAATGACTTGTTTATTATTGTACTTGAGTTTATGGGCTTTAGGCCGTTGCTTTTTTGTTCAGAAAATAATTCAAGAAGAATAGAATTATTCGTTATTCTACCTGTTTTCTGTGGAGTAATCATCGGCGTGATTAAAGACGTTAATCGTATTGTGATCTACATTGTTTTGATTTTCATTAATCCCATCAGTAAAAAAAAAGATATGTTCTTCGACTCCGTCAACAACTGAACTATGTATGGTTTCCAAATCTATACATGAATAAGTCATAAATTCATTATTCGTTGAAAAATCATCAAAAATACAAATTACTGAAAACAATGAATTTTATAAGTCCACATTTTTTACTCCTTTCAAATTTAAATGTTACTTGTAAATTTTCCCTCATAAAAATTGTACAGAAATATATATTATTAGGTGTACAACTTTGCTTCCGCCGTTTTCCTATAGATGGCTTTAGCGGTAAGTGGTGGTCGAAATAAATAGATCATAGACATCATACAATAAATTTGGGCATCTCAACATAACCCCATAGAAACATTAGTCGATTTGTGTCTGCATCATAAAGTTATTCTCGATTGAAAATGTCAGTTTACGAGCCAAATTCTCATCATTTGCGGGAGGTTTTAATTTTCTGCTTCAATATGAAGAAATCTGCGGCTGAGGCTCATCGAATGCTCTCAAATACTTATACTTGGTGAGGCCGCTATTAGTGAAAGAACATGTCGTTAATGGTTTCAACGCTTCAAGAACGGTGATTTTGACGTCGAAGACCGGCATAGCGGTGGAAGAGAGAAGGTTTTCGAAGATGGAGGATTATTTGATCAAGACTCGTGTCAAAATCAAGAAGAATTGGCACGATCATTGACTCATCAAGCCATTTCAAAACGCCTCAAAGTCATGGGAATGATTCAAAAGCAAGGAAATTGAGTGCCGTACGAGTTGAAGCTGAGAGATGTTGAACGGCGTTGGTTTGCTTGTGAACAGCTGCTTGAAAGGCAAAGACGGAAGGGATTTCTGCATCGCATTGTGACTGGGAACGAAAAATGGATTCATTATGATAACTCCAAGCGCAGAAAATCATGGGGAGTTCCCGGTCATGCTTCCACGTCGACGAACCGAATATTCACGGCTCCAAGGTCATGCTCTGTATTTGGTGGAACCAGCTCGGCGTAGTGGATTATGAGCTGTTAAAACCGACTGAAACAATCACAGGCGATCAGTATCGAACGCAATTGATGCGTTTGAGCCGAGCATTGAAAGACAAACGGCCGCAATACAACGAGAGACACGATAAAGTGATTTTGCAGCATGACAATGCTCGACCCCATGTTGCGAAAGTGGTCAAGACATACTTGGAAACGTTGAAATGGGAAGTCCTACCCCACCCGCCGTATTCTCCAGACGTTGCTCCCTCTGACTATCACTTGTTTCGATCAATGGCACACGGCCTGGCTGACCAGCACTTCCGGTCTTATGAAGAAGTAAAAAATTGGATCGATTCGTGGATCGCCTCAAAAGATGACCAGTTTTTTCGATGCGGGATTCGTACGCTGCCCGAAAGATGAGAGAAAGTAGTGGCCAGCGATGGACAATACTTTGAATCATAAATGTATAACCAGTTTTTTACAATAAAGCCTCGAATTTCGGAAAAAAAACGGCAGAAACGAAGTTGTACACCTAATACTTTCTAAAACGGCCTGAAATTCTAGAAAATCAAATTCTAACGTATCTAAGTTAGGTATTCGGCGTTATATTTGATATTTGAAGTCGGCAAATTTGAAATCTCTTGAAGAACTTTGGTTCGACTTATGCATTTGAAACCACATCATATCATAGATACCTGCAAATTTCACCAGTCCAAGGAGAATTAGTGGCAAACGTGTCTTTGAACTGCTTCAAAACGTTAGTTTTTTGACGAAAATTGTTTATAAATTATACTGTCATGATCTGAATTTAACATATAGTCTCTGATATTCTATTCGTTAACACAAGTTCACCACATCCTGATAGGACTCATAAAAATTATTGCATAGGTAAGATATTAATGTGCTTTCTTAATTGTAACACTGATTCATTAATTTTACTATATTCATTTCATTAGAATCTGGAAATTATATGTGAATAACCAAAGAGGATTAACGATAAGACTAATTGACTGAAATTTGACAATAGATAGTTTAACAAGATTATATACGACATTATATTCGACTACCTTCTCTTTAAAGATTTAACTCAGCAAAGATTACTTGTTGTGAACATTATCATTTGAAAACTTTTTCTTACAATTTATAACTCAGCATTTTAAACTCTTTATATTATTCTGCGATATTGTATTATATGCGTTATTCAGAATTTGTAATTTCATAATACTGAAGATGATCTAATTTAAGATCGAAACGTTTATTTTTCCAATTGTTACATAATTAAAGTATAAAAAATTTTCTCTACGAACATCTTGCGTTGTGATATATGCCGTTAGGAGATTTTCTTATCTTACAATATTATGTATATTATATATTATATGTATAAAATATAAATATAATATATTGTATAGTATACACGGTGTCCCATTTTAATCACCTCAAATATCTCTTAAACAGTGCATTTTAGGGAAAAATGTTTCAGACAAAAGTTTTAGGACTTCAAAGAAGACATAAGATGATAACATTGGTTTGATCTTGAGTGGTGTCGTCAAGGTCAGGACAAAGTCACTATGAATTTTTTAAATGGAATTCCCAATTACATATTCTTATAGGATACCTCGAGAGCTTTCCAAAACTATAACTAAATATTCTTTCATTAAGTATCTTTCGAGTTAAAAGACTTTAAAGTTATAATATTGTTGACATTAACATTAGTACCCAAGGTGTTCGACCGACAGTTAAAACTTTTTGAATGTTATTCAGGGCTATTACCTTGATAACATCTGTCAAGGTCAAGACGATTGGAGGTTGTTCCTCGTATTTTTATTATTTCAATTTTTACCATAAAAATGAAAATTATAATTGTAAATGATGGGGTAACATGTGGAGTTTCCGATTGTTTCTAAAGGATCATATGAAGGTCATAATGCTTCGGGGCCACAAATAAGTACACATGCGCTTCGAGTCAAAATTGCATCATATATCCAGCCGAAAATCATCTTACTCCAGAATACCAAAAAGCATGTTCCTATCACTGGCTAACTGGAGATGCAGCTGCCACAGTCTAATATCTTGCTATCTCTCCATCTTTACCTCGTCTTCCTAGAATTGCCTATCACGTGCGCTACGCACAACTGAGGGCGATTCGGGATCTCGCGGAACGCGTGCATTTCATTATCTCTCGCTCGTCGAGGCTTGACGAGCCATGAAGAAGCACATATGTAAAATCCTATTAATAAATTTCTTTAGTAATCAGTTTATGTCGTTCACTTGTTCGCATTGTTGTTAATCCAGCCGCAGGGCGAAGACTTGTGGCGAATTAATACTTTCACTGTTTTCACAAGTTTTTGTGTTGTCCTGTAATTATATATAGCTGATTATCCGCCTAACAAAATTGTGGATATGATCAGAATTTTAGGTAAGGCCAGGATAATTATACGATAGCTGAAAGGATTTAAGCCGAAACATTCCGGATAGATGTTGTCCTAATAGAACGGTAAGTAAAAGACTATGTGAAAGTATGAAAAGAAGAGCATAAAAAACCACCGCACAAGTTATTGTTTGTGATATTTAATTATCATTACATTAATAAAACATTAGACGTTTCGGCCACAATCTAGCCATCTTCAATAAATTCACAATATTCTTAAAACGCAGAATTACATATAGTTGACATTAAATTCAACTGTCGTGTGATATAATTATATATAAACGTGTTCTTTCATCATGTGAAGGTGCCTCGTACAACAATGTTACAACGCCAATTGTCATATTACGAAATATGTAGAACAAGAATTTCCAGATTCTAATTTAACAAATTAACCTATCATTAATATCTTCTGATAGAAATGTATGAGAATAGAATCGTTATCTGTTTTACAGCAAAAAAATGATGAATCTCAAGTACATCCTTTACACAGATGGAAATTTGTCGTGACATTGTGTGTTATTATTTATCATATCATATATGTTATCACTATTTATATATATAAGTCAAAAGTTTAAAAAGTTCTAGAATTATTTATTAAGTGTGAGAGAGATCTTTCTTAAGAAGAGGCAGATAAACATCAGGCAAATCTTCAGTGTCACTTTGCTTATTGATACCACTTATTTGGCCTTTAATATATATCATTTCAGAAATTCTTCTTTTCATTAATGATTGTTCTGTGTCTAAAATTCTTATGTTATCCCAATCCAATTCATGCATCTCATTCAACTGGTGACGTGAAATCACTTACATCTCAGAGATGGATCTTCTTATGTCTTCTTATCTCCTTATGTTCTTTTATTCGAGTTTTTAATTTCCTTTTTATTTGACCAATATAAGAAGACTCACAATTTAAACAATTAATTTTATAGATTATTCCACGATGGTCCTCTTTATGCAAAGGATCTTTTCCTTTTTTTATATAATAAATCTATTCATTTTATTTATGGGTTTATAAGCGATATTAAAGCCATGAATATGTGAAAGTTTTTTAAATTTTTCCGATACTTTACTTAAATATGGTATTATGAAAAACTTTTTCTTTGAATTAGAATTAGTGTCGCTTTCGTAATTGTTGTCCTCACAATTTTTATCTAAATTAGTTCTATTGTACTTTCTAAAGTTTTTATTCAATTCTTTATTGTTGAAAAGATGAATTTAAGAGGATAATCATTCATTAACAGAATGTGAATTAAATCAGAGATATTTTTTTCTTGAAATTTTGAATGGGATAAAAGCAAAATTCTATCTAATTGCCCGATGATTACATTCCTTTTATGTACTAATGGATGATTCGAAAAATAATTTAAATATCTCCCTGAATTAGTAGGTTTTTTATAAATATCGAAGATGATTCTTCCTTCTTGTCTCATTAGTTTTACGTCTAAAAAATTTATGGCGTTTTCATTGCCAAAATCAACTGTGAATCTAAGCCTTTCATGATATAAAGTAAACAATTCCAGAGCCTCCTCCACTTTGTCTTTATGCACCGCTAACACAATGTCATCAACATAACGGAAATAAAAAGACGAGATAATATTATTAGCAGTAATAATTTCTTGTTCTAAGTCTTGTAAAACAATATTCATTAATATAGAGCCCATTGGCATGCCAAAAATCTGTCTAAATATTTTTTTGTCGAATTTAAAAAATGTAGAGTTAATTATAATCATAATTGCTTTAATAAATTCATGTAAAAGAATCGAAGTCATGTTTTCAATCAAGTTCTACCTACGTTCAATGCTTTTTAATACTAAATCGGTCGGAATGTTCGTGTACATCGAGACCACGTCGAATGATATAATACTATCTAATTTTTATTAATTACTTTTCCATTGAGTTTATTTACAATATCAAAACTGTTTTTTACATAACTAAAATTCTTTTTATTACTATTGTCTATAATTTCTTTCAAGAAGGTCGCCAGTGGATAAAAAGTACTGTTTATGCAGCTAACTATCAATCTTAGTGGATGACCTTCCTTATGAATTTTTGGCAGCCCATAAGAACTCGGAAGTTCGCCATCCGATACATACAATTTTTTGTATAAGTTTAGATCGATATACCTCTTGTTTTTCCAATTTTTTAGTAGGTTACTAATTTTCGATGTTATTTTATTAGTGGGATCTTTATTAAATTGTATATGGTCTGATCGTTGAGAATCTCATACATTTTCCCTATGTAACATTCACGATTCATAATTACTGTTGTATTACAAGCTCTAGTTTATCAGCTCTAGTGATTAAAATGTCCGGATTTTCTGAGATGAATCGCTTTACTTTTCCTACACCTTCACGTATAATCTTATTCTCGGACGATTTAATGTCACAATTATTTATTGATTTGAGTATTTGAAATGTTTCATTCCTAACCGTTTTACACATTTCGTCGTCAGCTCTGAAAAAATTATACTCATCATCATTTGATGAACTCAAGCATACTCCTTTCTTTGCTGACGACGTTATTAGATAAGTTGAATTGCTGACCTAATTGCAATACGACTTTGGCTTTCTCTGGAATCTCAGTATCACTGAGATTTATTAGCCATTGTTCGTTAGTACTCGTTATTGCAAAATTTGTTTTAAATCTGCCCGGGCAAATAATCTTATAAGTTGATAGTCATTCATATCTAGGCCGTAATATCTTTGGTTGAAATTTTTTTTAATTTCAACGGTGCACTAAGAGTATCGCCATTCATCTCAGAGTCTAACAAATGCGTTATGTTATAATTAATATTTCCAATTGTTATTCCTTCTCTAAATTTATGACTAGTTTGCAGGTTTTTGATTTTATTATTAATCCTTTCGTATTCTTTTCGCTACATTCTATTAAAATTAGTTTTTTGTCTACGAAAGAAAGAATTAAATATGTTAAATGGTAGAATTTTCTCTATCTGTCTGTACATGCTGAACATTTCAAATTTAACCTGTTCAAGATGTTTATAAGCGTCTTGTAATTCTACGCGTAGATATTTAAATATAAAATTGCGTTTAAGTCTATCAATTCTTACTTTTGAAGAGTAAAACAGCTTATTATTATCATTACGTGTAAATTTGTACATATGATTAGGAATTAGACGTTCCTTCAGACACGTTTTTAAAAATTCATCCAAAATTTCAAGAAAAAAACATCTCTGATTTAATTCACATTCTGTTAATGAATGGTTATCCTCTTAAATTCATCTTTTCAACAATAAAGAATAGAATAAAAATTTTAATAATAATTTTTTAAATAGAAAGTAAAACTAATTTAGATAAAAATTGTGAGGACAACAATAATGAAAGCGACTCTAATTCTAATTTAAAGAAAAAGTTTTTCATAATACCATATTTAAGTAAAGTATCGGAAAAATTTAAAAAACTTTCACATATTCATGGCTTTAATATCGCTTATAAACCCATAAATAAAATGAATAGAGGGAGATTTCGATTTATCTCAGAGAATTCAGATATTTTAATCACGAAAGCGGATAATTACCACGGTAATTATGAATCGGGAAAACTATCGGGAAAAGATGTACGAGATTCTTAACGATCAGACTACATATAAATTAATAAAGAAAGATCCTACGAATAAAATAACTTCTGAGATTAGTAACTTATTAAAAAATTGGAAAAACAAGGGATATATTGACCCAAACGTATACAAAAAATTATATGTATCTGATGGTGAAGATCTTATGGATTGCCAAAAATTCACAAAGAATGTCATCCTCTAAGATTAATTGTTAATTGCATTAACAGCGCTTTTTATCCACTATCGACCTTCTTAAAAGAAATTACGATTGTAATAATAATTTTAGTTATGTAAAAAATAGTCATGATTTAGTTGATAAACTTAATGGAAAGGTAATCGAAAGAAATTTTAGTATTATATCATTTGACGTGGTCTCCATGTACACTAACATTCCGACGGATTTAGTATTAAAAAGCATCGAATGTAGATGGAACTGGATTGAAAATAAGACTTCGATTCCTTTACAGGAGTTTGTTAAGGCAGTTATGATTATAATTAACTCCACATTTTTTAGTTTTGATAAAAAAATATTTAAACAGATTTTTGGCATGCCAATGGGCTCTCCTTTATCTCCGATACTAGCGAATATAGTTTTACAAGACTTAGAACAAGAAATTATTACTACAAATAATATCATCTTGCCGTTTTATCTGCGTTATGTTGATGACATTGTGTTAGCTATACATGAAGAAAAGGTTGAGGAAGTTCTAGAATTATTTAACTCATATCATGATAGACTTAGATTCACGGTTGATTTTGGCGATGAAAATGGCATTAATTTTCTAGACGTCAAATTAACGATTCACGAAGGAAGCATGATCTTCGATATGTATAAAAAACCAACCAATTCGGGAAGATATTTAAATTATTTTTCGAATCATTTTAGCACATAAAAGAGGAGTAATCATTGGGCAGTTTCATAGAATTGTATTGTTGTCCCATCCCAAATTTCATGAAAAAAACATTTCGGAATTAATTCACACTCTTCTAAATAATGGCTATCCTCTTAAATTCATATTTTCAACAATTAACAATAGAATAAAGACTTTGAGAAATAGAACTAATCTAGATAAAAATCGCGATAATAATAATAATGAATATGTTTCTAATAAGAAAAAATTTTTCGCGGTACCATACTTAAGGTTTCGGAAAAATTTAAAAAACTTGCAGACATTCATGGGTTTGATATAGCTTATAAACCCATGAATAAATTGAATATATTCATAAAAACTGGAAAAGATCCCTTGCTTAAGGATGACCATTGTGGAGTGGTTTACAAAATTAATTGTTTAAACTGCGAAGCATCGTATGTTGGCCAAACTAAGAGAAAATTAAAAACTCGTATTAAAGAACATAAGACCGATATAAAGAAACCTACTTCCGAGATATCTGTTGTTTCACGTCACCGTTTGAATGAAATGCATGAATTTGATTGGGATAACATAAGAATTTTAGATACAGAACAATCATTAATGAAACGAAGAATTTCAGAAATGATACATATAAAAGATCAAACTAGTGGTATCAATAAACAAAGCGACACGGAAGATTTGCCTGATGTTTATCTTCCTCTTCTAAAAAAAAATCTCTCTCGCACTTAATAAATAATTCTAGAACTTTCCAAATTGTTGACTCATGGGTATAAATAGCGGTAAAATATATGATACGACTAAGAACAACACATAATGTCACGACAAATTTCTATCTGTGCAATGTTTATATTTGTGATTCATCGTTATAATTCTGCTGTAAAACAGGTAATGACTCTTTTGTTTTTTACGATCAAAAGATATTAATGTTTTAATAAATTATTTTAAATTAGAATCTGGAAATTCTCGTTGTACAATTTGCATGATATGACTTCTGACGAAACAGCGTCTATTAGAAGTAAACACGTTTTACAATCATAACACACGACGATTGAATTTTATTTAACTTGATGGAACACTGCGTTTAAGAATGTTCTTACAATTATAACACACGACGGTTGATTTTTATAATCCAACTTGATGTAACACTGCGTTTGAAGAATTTTAGTCATTTACTGAAGATGGCCAGATTGTGGCCGAAACGTTTAATATTATTATTTTATTGTAATAATCAATTTTGGTTGCAATAATAATTAAATATCACAATTTATAACTTGTGTTTGTGGTTTCTTATGCTCTTTGTTTTATAATTTCTATATAAATACATATATGTATTACATATCTATTGCATATCGGACGTCGTACGTCGGATATCATACACAATGTGAATTTGCACAATTTGCACGAATTCCTACACAAGAGAAGCGGAATACACAAGAGAACTGGATAATAGTATTTTGATAATCATAGCCGATGAGATACTATTAAAAATGATCAGCGCTTATGGAAATTCGTATGATTAAAAGTGAGAAACTGACAATACGGTACTAATTTTATGATTTATTAGTTTCATAGACATGTACATGTGTTTAAAACTTAGCAGTACTCAATTTTTATTCACAACTGTGATTTTAATGTTATCATCAGAGTTTGATTATCAATAGAAACAATAACTGGAGAGAAAATTGTAATTTTTCAACGATATATAACAAAGAGTATTAAAAGTATGCGTACTTATTTGTACAGCATTTATATAATAAAAAGTCACGAATTTAATAATGTATTACCGAAATATTTACATTAATAATCGTGAATTTTTATTAATTGTCGATAATGTTATCGTTCTTCAATTATCCCCACTCAGCAAACGAGAATGGATTGAAATGAATTGAAATGGATTCAGATTTATAGAAATATTGATTCACGAATGTTAAAATGAATGTTTTTCAATCCTGAATGCATTTGTAATCATTTATAATTGCATGAAGCATATCTCTATGCCTTTCAATATAAAAATAATATTAGCTTTTTCTGTGCATTGTGAATATGTTCTATTCAAAATTTTGAATAGAAAATACAGTTTTTCAATCCGATTGCATCTAATTTGAATCTAATTAAATCCAAAAAAAGTATTCGCTATTTAAAATACGCATTCGGATAGAAAAAAATTTCAATCCATTTTAATCCATTCTCGTTTACTGGGCAGGCCTATTGATAGTCACGAAAATTTGCTCAGGACGCCGATGGTCTTAAATAGTATTTCGTCGGTATCAATGTAGACCGTGGATTAAGCGCTAGGTATCAACTAGGTCATATTTAAAAGGTGCGAATCACTACTATGATCCTGTGAAAAACAAAAGAAGGCAATTAAAAATGGCCGATTCGCACGGAGATGTGTAACTAGACTTACCAGTACAACAAATTACTTGTTAATAATTAATACATTACAATTATTTCTTTTTCTCTTTCAGATCAATGAACTTCAGACGCGAAAGAAGCAGAACTGGCGGGAAACGCTGGGAAAAAAAAACAAGTATAGCCGCGGACATCACGGTAAGCGTGAAGGTGAATGCAGTGAACGGGAAGGACACGGTAGACACGGCGGACCCAGCAGAAGCAGTGGACGCGGAGGATACAACAAATATTTTATACAATTCAGTTGAACGATTAATTTTGTACGATAATTTTTATAATAAATTATTTAAAAAACAATTTGCATTTCTTTTTTATGACAATATTGATAAAAAACAATTCGCATAATATAGCATTTAGATCCAGTTCGACAACTCATAGTTAACTCATAATCAGAGTTTAATTCATTTCTTATCTCTTTTCAATTCTAAGAATTAAAAAGAGATAAGGAATAATAATAATTAAACCTCGAGAGTGATTGTGGATCTTCATTGTAATTTTATATGAGAACTTGAATATCTTAACATTATTCAAGATTAATCTATATCATGTGTTATGTATTTTCTTTTGAGACATATTGATAAAGACATATTGATAAAGACTTTCATAAAAGCTGTGTATTACTCTTAACATTATTCAAGATTAATTATATTACGTGTTATTTGTACTGTTTTTATGACAATATTAATTGAAAGACATTTGTAAAAGCGGCGTATTGCTAAGAAATACAACATAATATTTTTCTAGTTCATTTTCTAATTATCAAATTGCAATATTGTCACAAAAGAGAATAAATAACAATAGCACAATAACACAACGATACGTTGTCAATATCCAGTGCAATTATTATTTAATTGTGATCTTATATGAGAACATGAATATCTTAACATTATTCACGATTAATATATCATAGAAGTATCAAACTTCCAGGGGTATGTTTCAAAACTCGATTCCGAGTAACAGAATTAACTATACGCCGTTCCAAAACGCGAGGTAACCGAGGTAACCATATGGGTGAAGCCTATTCGTTCCAAAAATATAAGTAAACCTACCTCGGAGTCAACTCTATGAATCCTGCTTTCGAGATGGGTTGAAAGAGTAAGTGCGGTAAATGAAATTTGAATAACGTCTGGAAGATGTACCTATTATTATCTATGACATGTAAAGATACTAAAATAGCTCTAAAATTAATTAAGGATGTGCATATATTAATAAATAATAATAACGAAATACTGTTACAAGAAAATAATTCATTGTGGATAATGGACACGAGAGATAAGTAGAAAATGTAATTCGAAAGCTTGTATCAAGGTTAGATGTATGCACATACATATATAGGTTATCTCAATTTATCTCTATTAAATAAAATATTAAATATAATATTATGTGTGCACGCACGCACGCACGCACGCACGCACGCACGCACCGCACGCACGCACGCACCCACGCACGCACGCACCGAACGCACGCACGCACGCACGCACGCACGCACGAACGCACGCACGCACGCACGCACGCACCGAACGCACGCACGCACGCACGCACGCACGCACCGAACGCACGCACGCACGCGTGTGTGTGTGTGTGTGTGTGTGTGTGTGGTGTATAACGAAAGATGAGTCATTTAATAAATAGCCTTAATTTCAAAAATCAAGGATATATTAAGGTTATTCACTGACATACATTGATTAAGAATTATATAAATGATGTGATTTTAATATGTACATTAACTGTCTTTCTCATTTAGAAAAAACTTTATTATTAACATAATATATGATGTATATAATATACAGATCATAATATATAATATTATTAACATAATATATGATCTATATAATATACATCATGACTTTATCTCTAACGACTTCGTCTCTAACGACTTCATCTCCCTTACTTTTTCACGTTCCAAATTTGTTCAACTCGAGTAACGTACTTTGACTTACTCTTTCCCCCATTACTCCGGGTTCTTTAGAGTTGGCAGAGTCGAGTTTTGCGCAGGAGGCAATAGACAAAGCGGACAGATACCTGGCTGAGTTGGATGCCCTAAAAGGAAGGGACAAAGATCCGGGAAGGACGGGACTAAGACCCAGCAAGGAAAACAAGAACAGGAGACTCCAGGTAACCGCGATGGAGATCGAAGAGGAGATGGACGACGGGGACAAGGTACAAAAGATAGCCTTGCCTCCGAGGGAGGAGTGGCCCCCCGCTATACGACCGGCCAGGGTAAGGTCCGGATTCTGGAGGACAGAATGCTCACTGATCAGGAGATCAAGGAACTGCGCTCCAGGATCAGCAAGAATGAGGGCCCTAAGGAAAAGAAGAAGAAGGGACCTAAAGTCCCAGATCGAAAGGATGATACCGAAAGTACCACCAAGGGGTCTCTTTCGGACATCATTAGGGACACAGTAATCGGTGTCCTGAAGGAATTGGGGGTGGGAAGTGGGAAAAATCCAATCAATATCCCCCCACCTGCAACATCCATCAAAATTAAAGGGCCGAATGGTAGGACTAAAATCCGGGATGTACCTCCTAGGCCAGTAGGAGCAAAAGCTAAGGAGAAGAAGGTCTCAGTCCTCCCACTGGAGAATAAGGAAGAAAAGACCTGTTCCCGAGCGAAAGAGGACGAGAGAACCCCAGCACAGGTACCCTGGACGCAGGTACTGGGAAGGAAAGAGAAGAAGAAGGCCTCGCAAAACACCCCGGCACCAAAGGGAAAGGAAGAGAAAGCACCAGTTAAACCGCAGAGCAGAACGGTAACGAAAAGGCCGCCACGCACCGCCGCTGTACAAATATCCAACAACGGTGACATGAGTTACGCGGAGATACTCCGCACGGCTCGAGAGAGGATCGATGTCGAGAAAATCGGCATTAAAGAGATCCGCCCAAGGAAAGCCCGTACGGGAGCATTCCTATTGGAAATACCGGGCCCCGCCGGGGCGGCTCAGGCGGACTCGTTAGCCACCAAGCTACGGGAGGTACTAGCGGATAAGGATGGAGTCCGCATTTCCCGACCTGTAAAAACGGCTGAAATAAGAATAAGGGACATTGAAGACTCGGTGTCCCAACAGGAGGTAGCCAGCGTAGTAGCCAAGGAAGGTGGTTGCAACGCCGATGACATAAAGGTGGGTCCCATCAAGAGAGCCCCGAACGGACTGGGTACGGTATGGGCCAAATGCCCCTTAGTGGCAGCCATCAAGGTTGCACGGCTGAGGAAAATCAGGATGGGATGGACGTCCACGAGGATCGAACTTCTGCCGGATCGGCCCCTACAATGCTACAGATGCTTAGAAAAAGGGCACGTGAGGGCGGAATGTCGAAGCGAGATAGACAGGACTCTCAGCTGCTACCGATGTGGATCGCATGGACACAGAGCCATCGAATGTGATGGATCTGTCAACTGCCCACTATGCGCAGACGCTGGCCTACCATCGAGCCACAGGATAGGGGGAAAGGCGTGTAATCCTCCAAAGAGGAGAGGCAAAATCCCTCCCAGCACTACGGTCCCGAGGATAAGTAGGAATGAGGAAAGAATGGAGGTGGAGATAGAGGCGCCGCTCCCACAAAGGGAGAATAGAAGGGACAGTGCCCCTACGGAAAAGCTGAGGGAGAGCGCAAGGGTCACACCACCAAAGGTGCCTGCGCAGGGGGATCCCTTCGGCAATATCGAGCACGTGGAAGGGAATAAATCTCAAACCAGACAGGCCTGCAGCCCGCAGACAGAAGATGGACGGGAAGAACCTGTAAATTGGGAATGTTCCATGTGTATAAGTGTCTCGGGAGGAGAGACCTGGAAGAATGACAATGCCTAATAGGCTGCTCCAGGCGAACCTCAACCATGCCCGCGTCGCGCAGGACTTAATCCTGCAAACGATGGCGGAACGTGACTGTGGATTGGCCGTTATTTCGGAACCATATAGAGTTCCAGTGAATCACCCGCACTGGATGGGAGACAAATTGGGCTCAGTGGCCATAACCTGGAGGCAGACGAGGGAGTCCCTACCATGTACCCCAATAGAAGCTGGTGAGGGGTACGTGGCTGTGAAATGGGGAGATATGCGTATAATCGGCACCTACATATCTCCGAGTTTCGATGTCTCTCGATTCGAGGAGAGACTCGAGCTGCTGGAGGCATGCCTGGGCAGACTAGCCGGCGGACCAATTATCCTCGCTGGAGACTTCAATGCAAAATCCCCGCTCTGGGGCCCCGCCCGTATCGATGTGAAAGGGAGACTCCTCGAAGAATGGGCGACGGCTGTAGGGCTCTGCTGCCTGAATCAGGGAGGAGCGAACACACTCGTGAGAACGACAGGGGAATCCGCTGTAGATATCACGTGGGCTTCACCGTCGGCGGTCCCAAAGATCACGAGCTGGAAGATACTCGAAGAGGAGACGCACTCGGATCACCTCTACATAGAGGTAGTCCTGCGGGAAACCCCAGTGCAGATCGCAAAGCGCGCTCAAACTAGACCGCAAAGATGGAGCCTCAAACAACTAGACGAGGACATACTGGAAGCGGCGGTCCTCGCCGGACTCTGGACCACAACCGGCGCGGAGAAAGACCTGGACGGCCGAGCTGCGGAAACACAGAGCATGCTAGTTCGAGCGTGTGACATGGCAATGCCCAGGGCCACCCAGCGACCCAAAAAGGCAATGTATTGGTGGAGCGACTCTATCGCGACTCTGAGACACGCTGCCATGCGGGCCAGGAGAAGAATGAAGAGGGCGCGTAGAGGTCGAAGCGATCCCGAAGAGATAGAGGCCAGAGTGGAACACTACAGGCAAGCCAAGAAAGAGCTCAGAGTGGCCATTAATAAGGCCAAGGATGTATCGTGGAAAGAACTGGTCCTATCTCTGGATGAGAACCCATGGGGCTTACCTTACCTATTGGTGCGGAACAAGCTGAAGAGATGGGCACCACCACGGACAGAGGCCCTGGAGCCGTCTCTCTTGGAGGAGGTACTGACGACCCTCTTTCCACCGCCCGGTGACGAGATTCACAATTGGGTCGAGGCTCCACTCCCGGATAACGGATACGGATCCTGGAAAGAAAACTTTGAGGTTACCGAAGAAGAGTTAAAAGGGGCCATCAAAAAGATGATGTCTCGGAACGCAGCTCCCGGACCGAGCGGAGTCCACAGCAGAATCTGGGCAATAGCGGCCTGCAGAGCTGGCCTTGGAGAGAGTCTGAGAGGGACATTCACAGAATGCCTGAAACAAGGTATCTTCCCGAAAACATGGAAAAGGGCAAAACTGGTTCTACTAAGAAAGGAGGGCAAACCGGAGGATAACCCCTCTGGGTATCGCCCAATCTGCCTGCTCGACGACGAGGCTAAGCTCCTTGAAAGAATCGTGGCCGGGAGAGTCGTGCAGCATCTTGATAGAAGGGGCCCGAACCTGCATGTCGAGCAATTCGGATTTCGCCCGGGGCGCAGCACTGTTGATGCTATCCTCCGAGTACGATCCATAGTGGAGGAGACGGTCTCCGGTGGTGGGGTGGTGTTGGGTGTTGCGCTGGATATCTCTAACGCATTCAACTCCCTCCCTTGGGACCGGATTGGTAGGGCACTCGAAACCCACCGAGTACCTCGATATCTGCGCAGGATTCTCCGGAACTATCTGAAAGACAGAGAGCTGGAGTACACGGATGCCAATGGAAATCTCATCCGAAGAGTGGTAACCAGGGGAGTGCCACAGGGGTCGGTCTTGGGTCCACTTTTGTGGAATCTAGGATACGACCAAGTGCTGAGGCAGGCTGAGCTCCCTGAGGACTGTCGCATAATCTGCTACGCTGATGACACCATGGTGCTTGCACCAGGAAGCGACTGGGAGGAGGCCCGTATCAACGCAAACGAGGCAGTGAACAGCGTGGTGCAAGAGATACAAGCACTGGATCTCCGGGTTGCTCCTCAAAAATCCGAGGCCATCTTTTTCCACGGAGGGAAACGTGGAAGATTGCCGAAAATCGAGCTAGCGGTGGCTGGAGTGTCGATACCGGTAAAGACCAGCATCAAATATCTTGGACTGGTAATCGACTCGAGATGGAACTTCCAGGAACACTTTCGTCAGCTGACACCGAGACTCGAACGCATGGCAATGAGCCTGAGTGGACTTCTGCCCAATGTTGGCGGTCCAGGAGGGAAGGTCCGCGGGCTCTTCAATAACGTGGTCCAATCAGTGGCCCTCTACGCGGCGCCTGTGTGGGCGGAAGAGGCAAGAAAAGGGAAGGTCATCCAGAGGATACTACACGCCTCACAGAGAAGACTGGCCACAAGAATGATACGGGCCTATAGAACCATCTCCTTTGCGGCCGCGACTACACTAGCCGGGGTTCCTCCCCTAGAACTAGTCGCTGACATGCACGCGGAGGTGTTTGACAGCGTCAGGGAGGTACGGAGTCGGGAACGAATTACACAGGTTCCAGCGAAAGAAATCAACCTGATCAAACATCGGGCACGCCTGAAGTTGATCAACTCATGGAGGGAATGGCTCACAAAATCGGGCCACACGGGCGTGGACATCGTAAATGCGATACGGCCCCGTCTGCAGGAGTGGGTGGACGCCAGAGGCGGGATATCCTTCCATGTGGCGCAGATACTATCCGGCCATGGATGCTTCGGTCGATATCTGTGCCGTATTGGAAAAGAAAACACGAGTAGATGCTGGCACTGCGACGCGCACACGGATACGTCGAGACACACGCTAGAGGAGTGCCCGGCGTGGGACCAACAGAGAAGGCAGCTGGTCGAGGTAGTTGGAAGCGATCTGACTCTTCGAGCAATAGTCGAGGCCATGCTGAGTTCCGAAGAAAAGAGGCGGGCCATCTTCACATTCTGTGGAGAGGTTATGGCCCGGAAGGAGGATAATGAGAGAGCGCGTCGAGGAGAAGGTGTACATATGCTAGGCAGCGGGACGTAGGAGAGACGAACGATCGACATCCTTGCTGGAGGGAGTTCAAGCTGTGGCTAGAACTGGGAAAAAAGGGGGGTGCGAGGGCGTTGGGGATTACTCTATCGCTCTCCCACCCCTCTCGTGATCGCGCATCTGCCCGCTTCACGGGCATATGTGCGGGACACCTTTCGTGTCCATTTGAAGTAGAGCGGTCGCCGATGGGGCCGGGCGTGGCGCTTGCGCCGCGTGCGGCTTCCTCGGGGACCCCCGAAGGGCCGTGGGGCGTCGAGCGGGCGACTCGATGCCTCCCTGTAACGGCCCGACGGGAAGACGGCGGGGGGCGGTAGCGTCCCCTCTCGCTGACAACGGGAACGAACAGCGCAGCATGGCGCACAGCGCGGCATGGCGCTGACGGGCGATTTGTGCCAGGCCGGTTGTACTGCAGATGCGAAGAGCCCGGCTTGGCACAAATTCATCCCCCCGAGTTCGGACGCTCGCAGTGGTTTAGTGGGTAGGTCCCCGACAATGGCGTGTACCGGTAGTGCTGGTGCGCGCTGGCGGGGAAGTCCCACATAACCTCGTCCTTTCCCCGAAGGACGGGGTATGCATGAGCATTCCACTGCGTTAAAAAAAAAAAAAAAAAAAAAGTCGAGTTTTGCGCACCCCCAGAATGCGTATCGAATCCAACCCTGCGTTGGGGTACGTGAAAATAGCGTAGGAGAGAATGAGAGAGACTAGCTAAGAATGACTATGTCGAGTATTGAACGTAATGCAATAACAATAAACATATAAATATTATATTAGGTGTACAAATAAGTTTCCGTTGTTTTTTATCAAAAATTAAGCATTTATTGTGAAAGAACGATACATAATGTTTTATTGAAAGTATTGTCCATTGCTAGCCACTACTTTTTCCCATCTTTCTGGTAGCATACGAATACCGCGTTGGAAGAATGCTTCATCTTTTGAGGCTATCCAATTATCGATCCAATTTTTGATATCTTCATATGATGTAAAGTGCTGCTCAGACAAACCATGCGCCATCGATCGAAATAGATGGTAATCGGAAGGGGCAATGTCTGGTGAATACGGCGGGTGGGGTAGAACTTCCCAGTTGAGTGTTTCCATGTAGGTTTTGACCAGCGCCGCAACTTGTGGTCGAGCATTATCATGCAAGAGAATAATTTTGTCATGCCTGGAGTAGTAGTGGGCGCGTTTTTCCTTGAGTGCTCGGCTCAATCTCATCAATTGTGTTCGATAGAGAGCCCCAGTAACGGTTTCGTTCGGTTTAAGCAACTCATAATACACGACACCAAGCTGATCCCACCAAATACACAACATGAGTTTTTTTCCATGAATATTCGGCTTGGCTGTCGATGTTGAAGCATGGCCAGGTGATCCCCATGATTTCCTCTTCTTTGGGTTATCGTAGTGGATCCATTTTTCATCACCAGTGACTATACGATGTAAAAAACCCTTTCGTTTATGCCTGACAAGCAGCATTTCACATATGGAAAATCGGCGTTCAACGTTTCTCGGCTTCAGTTCATATGGAACCCAATTCCTTTGCTTTTGAATCATTCCCAATGATTTCAAACGATGTGAAATTGCTTGTTGAGTCGCTCCTAATGTAAGTGCAAGTTCTTTTTGCGTTTGGCACGAATCTTCATTCCATAATGCTTCCAATTCCGTCTTCGTATACTTTCGGCCTTCCGCTACGTTCTTTGTTTTCGACGTCAAATTCACCGTTCTTAAATTTTTGGAACCATTCACGACAACTTGTCTCACTTAAGGCAGCTTCACCATATGCTTCTACAAGCAATCGACGAGCCTCAGCTGCAGATTTCTTCAAATCTCGGCATTTTCGCACAAAAAAAAATATATGATGCTGATACAAAATCGCTAGTATTTCAAGATTATGTTGTTGACAGATGTCCAACCTTACGATATAATGTTTTACATCAGACAATTTTAACTATAGCTTGCTAGTGGCGCCGTCTTTTGTCAAACAACGGAAACTTATTTGTACACCTAATAATAACAAAAAAAAACATTTAAATCTTGATGTCCACATGATATAACAATGGGTATCCTGTTCCATGAGATAATTTTCAATATCAGTATTGTTGAACATTTTATTTTTCTCGGAATATTGTCTTCAGATTGGAAAGTACATCCTCCTAACAATGTTGTCGGAACGATTGTTCCTTCCATACTGATCGTTTTAATGATTATATAATTATATAACCTGTTATAACATAATTTTTTCCCTCCTCATTATTTCTCGTTTATGTATACAGAGTATCCCGTTTTAATTGATTAAAACTCAAATATCTCTTGAACAGTGCATTTTAAGGAAAAATGTTTCAGACAAAAGTTTTGGGATTTTGAGGGGGACATAAGATGATGTCATTGGTTTAATTTTGGGTGGCGTCATCAAGGTCAGGGCAAGGTTACTTTGAATTTTTTTAAACGGAACTCCCCATTTTTCATTATTCTTGTAGCTTACTTCGAGAGCTTTCCAAAACATTGTAATTAAGTTCATTTTCATTAAATACTTTTCGAGTTATAAGGCTTGCAAGTTACAGCACCGCAGGCATTACGCAAGGTGCCCGACCGACGATTAAAACCTCTTAAATGTTGTTCATGTTCTGAATAACATTTGTCGAGTTCAAAATTGGAGGTTGTACCTCTTATTTTCATTTTTATGTGGAAATGAATTTTTAGTGTAAAAATAAAAATAAGAGGAACAATCTGCAATGACCTTGATCTTGACAAATGTTATCATGATCCTGAACAACATTCAAGAGATTTTAGCTGATCGGGAACATCTTGGGTAATGCTAATGCCGGCGCTGTAACTTGCAAATCTTATAACTCAAAAAGTACTTAATGAAAATGAACTTAATTATAGTATTTTGGAAAGCTTTCGAGGTAAGAATACATAATATAAAAGAGGGGATTCCGTTGAAAAAATTCAAAGTAATCTTGCTCTGACCTTGACGACACCACCCAAAGTCAAACCAATGGCACCATCTTATGTAATCCTCAAAGTCCCAAAACTTTTGTTTGAAACATTTTCCTTTAAAATGCACTGTTCAAGAGATATTTGAGGTGATCGATTAAAATGGGTCACCCTGTATATTACCAAGCTGAATTGGTCGACTTAAGATATCTTGCAACTATTGCAATAATCTATCTCTCGAACATTCGACGTTGAGTATTCTTACACTAAATTTACCAGCTTATGTTACAATTTCTCGTAAATTCGTTAAATTTGTAAAATTACTATTTCTTAGCAAAGTAAATATTACCATCGATATATCGGAAAGCCATGGTTGGAGCTAACGGTATTCTTGGGAATATTAATTGTAACGGTCGATATCCATTAATATTACATTCGTCTATTTGCGCCACATCGTTATCATCAAAGATTACATAGGTTTGTCCTCTATGAGTATTTTATTACGGTATTAATCACAACTTTCGCGAGAAATTCTAGACTTGTGAGATGTTTTGGCCAACCTTCTTTTAATTTAAAACTAGGATAATTGATCATGTAAACCATATTATTTATAAATATTATTTACAAATACCATTTCACCCGAGGGTCTTTGATAGGCGGCTGATAAGAAATTTTCTGGAAGGAAATTCATATAGCTATTTAGTAAGAATGGTCCGTCGTATTTTTTATCATCTATATTTATCGACCATGCATAGCGTTAATACGTGATGTATATTCGATGAGTTAATATTAACACAGTATCTACATATTGTAAATTACAGAGATCTACTTTATTCGTCGTGATTTCAGTAGTCGATGTTGATGGTTCTGTAGTAGTAGTTGTTAGTTTTGGATTTTTAATTCCATAGAGATGCTGAATGGCTAAAATATCCTCTAGGTTGAGCTTAATAGTTGTATTATTTTTGACAAACGCAACATTAGGAATTTTCTCGCGAACTGTGCGTTAATCCTAACAAATATTCGATTTCATGCGTTAACGTGTGAAGTAGATATTCCTTTGTTGAAATGCTTCTTATTTTTTTGTCCATATGTGCCAGAATTCTGCATAATCCACGTGTATTTTAGTATATAATTAGGAAGGTGTGAAGGATAGAACGTGCAAGTACTCCACCAGGGCCGTCAAATGAAGAGAGGCAAATTTCTGCGATTGCGAATAACGTATGTGTGAGTGCCACTACGATAAGATATTAAGATGTCGGAGTTTAATGTTTTACGCACGAATGATAAAGATGAATTCGTTGCCCACAAGGAGAAAGCGAATGCGGCAGTTCTCAAGGATCTCTATGTGCGTTCGCTAAATGAAAGTTCCATGTGAGATAGATTTTCATCCATTTTTTTATACCTGTATTTTGCTCATAATGTGGGATGTCTGGGAGACCACATTGTGATTTACGCATTTGACGCAACGTATCGTTCAATATTATACCATCACCTTGATAATATTCTTGATAATATTTGATAATATTCTTGAAACAATGAAATAGCTTGTTTAATTTTTTCACTCCCGATCAACAATTGTTCCCGACGTTATTCAAATAACCATACTTTTGCAGAATTATTTCGGTATCGATACTTTGAAGATTCGTCGCTGTCGTCGTTGTCAGTATAGTTATCGTAATAGTAACCATACTTTTGCAGAATTATTTCGGTATCGATACTTTGAAGATTCGTCGCTGTCGTCGTTGTCAGTATAGTTATCGTAATAGTAACGAAGATGATGATGAACACGAGAAACATCACGACGTAAAAAAGTATACGACACGCAATGGAAACGATGAGCAACCTCTCCAACAAACTTTTAATACAAATGAATCGCATTTGTAATTTTTGTATATTCTCAGATGACACTCTTTTATTTGATTAAGGAAAGAGAAATGAAATCATGAGATAGAAATAATTGTATAATATATAATATATTTGGCAATATGAGTTACACATATAAGTAGAATGTGTTTTAACAACATAATAGTATGAAATTCGATAAAAGAAGGAAATGAAATCATAATGTTTATTTAGATAGAAAATCATAGTTTTTAAAGTAGAGAGCTTTGAAGAAAATATATATCGTTATATAATTTTGCGTATAACATTAGCCAATGGATTGTACTATCACCCTATCGTGAATAATAAGACAATTTGCTGTCTTAGACATATGGCTGTGGTGTTCGGTGGGATATTTTCCTTACATTCAAACTTTATTGGGAGTACAAATTCGTCAAGTTCGGTCCGTTTTTTTGTGTTCAAAAATGCATTTATTTCAAAACAAAATGAATGAACAGATTAAAGTATTGTCCATCGCTGGCTACTACTTTTTCCCATCTCTCAGGCAATTTTCGAATTCCATCTCGAAAAAATGTCTGACTCGTCTTTAGAGGCGATCCAATTTTGGAGCCAATTTTCGATTTCTGCGAAAGAAGTGAACTGGTGACTTGCCAAATCGTGCTGCATCCTTCGGAACAACCAGTAATCAGAAGGAGCAATGTCCGGAGAATACGGCGGGTGCGGTAAAACATCCCATTTGAGCGTTTCCAAATATTTTTTTACGACTTTTGCAACATGAGGCCGAGCGTTGTCATAAAGAAAAATAACTTTATCATGTCTTTGCTCGTATTCCGGCCGTTTTTCTCGCAACGCACGGCTCAAACGAATCAATTGTAGCCGATACCGATCGCCGTAATGGAATCGCCAGGTTTCAGCAGTTTATAGTAAACAACACCCTCTTGGTCCCACTAGATACAGAGCATGATCTTCGAATCATGAATGTTCGGCTTTGATGTTGAGGTCGATGGCAACGATTGACCGGGCTTAGCGTAGTATTTTTTCTTCTTGGGGTTGTCGTAGAATATCCATTTCTCATCTCCAGTCACAATCCGATGTAAAAAATCTTTTTTTTGTTGTCTTTGAATCAGCTGTTCGCAAGTGAAAAATCGCCTTTCAATGTCTCTCGGTTTCAATTCATAAGACACCCAATTTCCTTATTTTTGAATTATTCCCATGGCTCTCAATCGTGCAGAAACGGCTTGTTGAGTTACTCCCAATGATTCTGCAAGCTCCTCTTGCGTTTGACTCTGATATTTTTCGAGTAATGCCTCTAATTCTTTGTCTTCGAATTTTTTTGGCTGTCCAGAGCGAGGCTTGTCTTCAACGCTGAAATCTTTATCCTTGAAACGTCGAAACCATTCCCTACATGATGTATCAGTTGGAGCAGTGTCACCATAAACTTCGACAAGCATTCGATGGGCTTCAGCTGCACTTTTCTTCTAATTAAAGCAGAAAATTAGAACTTCCCGCAAATGTTGCTTGATTAACACAAAATTCGACATTTCAAACACAGTAAAAATCAAGATTTTTGTATGAAACTCAAAGCGATATGAACTGAATATTATTAGCAGAGGTCTAACCTCTCCGAAAACGCCAAAATCAGCTGTCACTATGAACCATTCGCAACAGCCGGAGCCATCTTTTGGAAAACGGACCGAACTAATTTGTACTCCCTAATATATGAACTCTATATCCACGGTAGCGCTATTCTCTTTACCGATTCGTTTTGACGAACAATCAATCACTACGAATGGACCATTTATAAGAAATTACACAACAGATAACAAAGCATCGCGATTGTCATAACCATAATGTCTTTCAAAATTTTACATATCGTAGAATATAGCGATTTTATTATGTTCAATATCTAAATTCATAAGGATGAAATTCACAATTTAAAAAATTTCACATTAGTGAGGTTATATGCATCGAAATGCGAAACATCTTGCGATACTACATTTCTTCTTCCGGTTTGAAGCGCAAAATTACATATTCTCTAATTGCGATGTTATTTCAATAGTCCATGAATGCTTCGTGCTTTGAAATAGAGGTAATTCATAAATCCCATGATCGAAAATCGAACGAAAAATAGAATGAACAAAAAATAGAATGTGACCGGAGTTCGACACTGACGTAGTAAACAAAAGCTGTCGAACGTATGCTTCAAGAAACGAGATTGAGGAATCGTTTAGGAAGGACATTCTCCGAAAAAATCCATTTTCTTTAGATTTTTCTGAAACTTACATAATAAGCTTATTTTAGTGTTCTAAACATATGTACTTTAAAACTCAATATCCGGAGTTAAAAATTGAAATATTCCACTTTAAAGTTGAAGCGTTTAAAATATATATACATATACAATAAAAACACATACATGTATAACGTGCGTGCGTGCGTGCGTGCGTGCGTGTACATATACATACACATATACATATGTATATACAAGGGCAAGTCAATAAGTTTTTAGAAAAACATAGTAAAACACATTTTTTTTGATCGATTCATTTTTATTTTTCAACATAGTCTCCTTTCAACTCGATACACTTGATCCAACGATTCTTCAACTTTTTCAAGCTGTCTGAATATGATTTGCCCAACCCTTCAAAAATAAGCCTCTGTTTCGGCTGCTCTTTGATGGTGAATCTCTTTCCTCCAAACCATTTCTTCAGATTTGGAAACAGGAAATAGTCGCAGGGGGCTAAATCTGGCGAATATGCTGGATGGCGAAACAATTCGTAGCGGAATTCATTGAATTTGGCCATCGGTGCCGGGCACGTGTGAATTCGTGTTTTGTCATGATGGAAGAGCACTTTCTTCTTCGCTAAATGGGGACGTTTTTTCTTTAAAATATTGTTGAAACGGTCCAATAAAACTGCGTAGTAATCGCCATTGATCGTTTGCTTCGACGGAAGGTAATCGATGAATTATATGCCGCGTGCATCCCAAAAAACTGTGGCCATCATCTTTCCGGCCGATTTCACGATCTTTGCCTTCTTCGGAGCTGGTTCACTCGGTGAAGTCCATTGTTTTGACTGTTCCTTCATCTCGGGTGTGAAGTAATGGATCCATGTTTCGTCCACAGTAATGAATCGACGCAGAAATTCATTTGATTTGCATTGAAACATCTCCAAACATTGTTTTGAAATCGTCATACGGTCGCGCTTATGGTCTACAGTGAGCAAACGCGGCCATCTTGCTTTTTATACCAAATTGTTCGTGCAAAATTGAAATCACTGTGCCCTGTGAGCTCAACAAGCTCGCGCACTTTCATTCGTCGATCAGTCAAAACAATTTCATTGACTTTATCGATGATTTCTGAATTAAGGCGTAGCAGCCTCAATTGGATATCCCGAACGAGGTGCATCATATGTGGATATACGACCACGTTTAAATTCATTCACCCAATTGTATACAGTCTCAAACGCTGCAAATGTGCCATGAACATTATCCAACTCGGCTTTGATTTCTTTCGGCATTAAACCTTTCATATGTAGATATTTGATCACTGCACGAAACTCGTTTTTTCTATTTTGCAAAAAATACAAAGGTTGTTCGCTTTAATCATCTACAGAAATGAAACCACGCGATAAATTCCGCTTAAAATTTGATAGTAATCAGCTGAATGATGCTACTTGTCAAAAAGTAATGTGACATGACACTGCGAGTACCCTCTGATAGATTTTCTAAGAATTTATTGACTTGCCCTCGTTTGTATACATATATATTAGGTAGTAAAAAGAAATCCATCTATTGGAAAAATAATGGATTTCTTTTTACTACACCTAATATATATACATAGGATCCTTATCTAAAATTTGTTCAAAAGTGATCTTTTTATTCACTGTGAAAAAGTTTTTTTTAACAGTTTTTTAAAATAATGAGATATAAAACTTGATATTACAAGGAATAATATGAAATTTATCTGAATATGGCTTTCGGTATTTATTTTTAAGAAATCATTAAGCAAAGTAAGTAACATAGTAAAGTCGCTATTTTTTCGATCTATTTTACCGGCGAAGACGGGAGGCATTTTATATTGTATACAAAAACTTGTATAAAAACATTAACACTTATGAAATATCTTATACTATATAAAAGTGAAATAAATTTTCATAAAAATTTTCATAATGGTGAGCACTAATGTGCTCATTAGGTTGAACACAACTGCAGTTGGAGAATGTCCTTAAGACGATAGGGAACGATATGATTGTACGCGCATTTCAAGGTACGAAGGAGAAGATCTCGGAAAACAGTTTTTTAAAATAATGAGATATAAAACTTGATATACACAAGGAATAATATGAAATTTATCTGAATATGGCTTTCGGTATTTATTTTTAAGAAATCATTAAGCAAAGTAAGTAACATAGTAAAGTCGCTATTTTTTCGATCTATTTTACCGGCGAAGACGGGAGGCATTTTATATTGTATACAAAAACTTGTATAAAAACATTAACACTTATGAAATATCTTATACTATATAAAAGTGAAATAAATTTTCATAAAAATTTTCATAATGGTGAGCACTAATGTGCTCATTAGGTTGAACACAACTGCAGTTGGAGAATGTCCTTAAGACGATAGGGAACGATATGATTGTACGCGCACTTCAAGGTACGAAGGAGAAGATCTCGGAAATAGAAAAATTGTTTGAATATAATACCATGGGGTGTATAGAATGCATCACCTGTGGGATGAATCTGAAATATAGGGTGCGTCATCAAAATCCGGACAAATCGAATAATTTCTTTAAACAAAATGTTTTTAATGAAAAATTATATATTACAAAAAATCCTTTTACATGACACTTGGGGGATCCCTGTAGAGCACAATTATTCGATATATCCTCCATTAGCTTGAATGACAGCCTCTATTCTCGGTCTGAAGTGTTCGTATGCACGCTGTAATATAGCGCTGTCCATTCCGACAAATGCTGCCTCAAAGCGATCCTTAATGACGTCATATTGGGATGCCGAGACTTGTTTGTGACCCTTTCAACTATGCTTCATACGTAGTAGTCCAAGGGATTTAAATCTGGGCTGTTGGGAGGAAAGAATGGGAGCCGAGGCGAACAATTCGGTTTGTCCTAGCAGCCTCAGAGAGCATTTGTCGTATCTTTAATGTATACGATTTGTATCGAAGATCCTCCTCGGCAATTACATCAACGCTTATATCAACAATCGATACTAATTTTCGCAACGATTGCCCTAGGTCATTCGAAATCAGCGCTTGAGATTTTTAACGACTGCAGGGGTCCTCGCGGTGCGTTCTTTCGAGTGATTCTTCCTCGCTGACATGCTGGAACCTTCATTGGACTGTTCTAAAGCCGTATATTTTACCATAATGTCATAAACGGTTGATCTCAGGTATCCAAAGAACCGAATTATTTTCGTTGCTGAGCGCCCAGCGCGAAGGCCTTCAATGATCGCGGCTCTTCGATTATACTCCGCACTTGGTTTCAACATCGCGGCCATTTTGAAAATATGACTGTTTACTAGAAGCATCAAGTTTTCTCGGACGCCAACAACAACTCTGGCGGAGGCACAATATAGCGGAAAATTTAAATTGAAATTTGTCTGGATTTTGGTGACGCATTCTGTATATAGACAAAAGATACCAAATATGATTGAGAAATCAGTAAGTAAAGAGGATAGGTAATGATATGATTGTACGTGTGCTTCAAGATGTGGTGACGAATAAAGCATTGGAAAAAACGATTCCAGATATGATTGAGAAATCAGTGAAGACGATAAGAAACGATGTGATTGTACACGTGCTTCAAAATATACAAGAAGATCTGAAAAAACTCTTGCAGGATACCAAGAAGGACATTTCGAAAGTGCGAAACGATGTGAAAGAATTCTCGAAAAGTGTAAGCTCGCAATCGGTCAAGATATATAAAGAGATCTCGAGATTGTTGCATTGAGATTTAAATGCTGTAATAAAGCCCTCTAATAGGGAAACTCCTACTTCTCATTAGCAGCACTTTCTTTAGCAAAGTAAGAAGATTTAAAAGATATGTGCAAAACTCCTCGGTGACACAATAGAGAGATGAGTGTTAAAAAACGAAAACTTGTGAAAGAACTTACACACCCGTGCGAAGAAATTTTCCGCGTCGTCGTGTCGTGGTACGCGGTATTTATGGCAGGCTGACGTAGTCGAGAAGCGTCCTTACGCACGGTTCAACAAAGATTACAACTACATTTTAACAGTTATCAATGTTTTGAATAAGTATGCATGGGCAATACCACTCAAGAGCAAGAACAGAAGCAACGTAGCAAGAACAGAAGCAAACAGCATTATATTGACGCTTACTTTCTTTTTTACTTATTGTCTTTTTTATACAAAATAATAACACACAATGTCACGACAAATTTCCATTTGTGTAAAGGATGTACTTGAGATTCATCATTTTTTTGCTGTAAAACAGAATCTGGAAATTCTTGTTCTACACATTTCGTAATATGACAATTGGCGCTATAACATTTTTGTACGAGGCACCTTCACATGATGAAAGAACACGTTTATACATACTTATATTACACGACAGTTGAATTTAATGTTATCTATATGTAATTCTGCGTTTTAAGAATATTGTGAATTTACTGAAGATGGCCAGATTGTGGCCGAAACGTCTAATGTTTTATTAACGTAATGATAATTAAATATCACAAACAATATCTTGTGCGATGGTTTTTATGTTCTTCTTTTCATAATCTTTTGATTTATAAACCACGTTCGTTTTTATTATGTAATAAAAAAAATTCTATAATCAATAATTAATTTGATAATCATAATTTTTATGATCAATTTGAAAATAATCCTGTTACGGGATGCATGACTTTCCATGCGAAGCGACTTTCACTCCACCACCCCTGTTATGGGATGCACGATTTTCCATGTAAAGCGACTTCCACCCTTCAACTTCTTCCCCTGCTACGGAGCACACGACTTTCTGCGCGAAGCGACTCTTACCCCACTTTTCCCTCTGCTACAAGGCACAGGACTTTCCACGCGAAGCAAAGTTCATCTTATTTTTTCAACTGTTTGCAATTATTAGTTATTTTGATATCTGTTGTGGTGGTTACAGAATTTTATTATTTTTTTTTTGTATTCCTCACTAAAAATGCTTTCGAAAATCACTTTCATTTTGAAGGGCCAAAGTTATTGTAATCGTATCTATAACGTTATATGATGTTTTTTTACATTTTTAGATCGGGGAAAAAGTTTCTTCGTATTTTTTAATTCGAAAGTGTATATACAATATCTTCGTCAAAAATAAACGAAATTTCAAGAAAAAAAAGAGAGTTTTAAAGCTTGAAATCTCTACTTTCGAAAGATTATTATATTTTTTCAGTTTCTGTGAGTTTGATAATTTTTACATCAAAAAAACTACGAGCTGAAAAAGATGAAAATTTTTCTTTTCCCTTTGAGGGTCTCTCACGTGTCCAAAAAAAATTTACAAAAATTTTCGACTACCTATCGTGAAAGCTCGAAGCTTTCCCTACAAAATCATTTTTTAAAAATGTTCCTATGATTTTTTGTTACTGAGTTATTCGCGAATTAAGTAAAGGAGCATTCTAACTTTGATTGCTCGTAACTCCGATAAAAATTATCACACCGCAATTTAAAAAACAGATTCTTAAAGCTAAAACTTTGCTCTAATGAATAATATAATTGTAACGAAAATTTTGCAACAAATGAAAAACTTTTACAAAAAATTTTTTTTAAATACGAAGAAACTTTTTCCCCGACCTAATATTTAAACTCTCCTAATAGTTGTCAATTTCTGCTTATTTTTTGCAATACTTAATGAAATGTTAAAGAAATTTCAAAATATTTTTAGAAAAATGTCATCAAATTAAAAGAAAATTTTTAGTTAAATTTTTTTAAAGTTTAGTTTTACAGAATTATCAATAAATATTCATCAATTTAGCTAAAATCTATTTTTAGTGAAAAGATGTCAAAGAGAGATTTCAGCGTTATTATCAAAGAATTTTCAGCAAATTTTCAGAAAACTTTTCAGAGAAATTGTAGCAAAATTTAAACTAATTTTCAGCAAATTGACTAAAAATAATTTCCACAGAAATTTAAGTATATTTTTATAGAAATTGCGGCAATTTTCACAAAAATTTGAACCACTTTTCATTTTAATTTTATTAAAATCACTATTTTCAGCGTAATTTTCGTAAAATTTCAATAAAATTTTTCTACCAGGTATAAAATGTTAACAAACTAGATACAATTACTACAAAAATTTTACTATTGAAAATTTTAAGTAGAAATTGCCGATAAATCGCATCTATTGTTCAAAACTTTCTTATATGTATGTATATTATTTTAATTATGGAACGTTTATTAATTAAATAATTATTAATAAATATTTATGTAAAAAATGTTAATTTTATTAAATATTTTATTAAATATTTGATAGAAGTATTTTTATTTTATTCTGCATTTTATACGTTAGGCTTTCTTTATAATAATTTTTAGAGTTTTTAAATTATTATGAAATACATTTTATGTATATTTTACAAATATAAAATTATCACGTGGGCCATCGGAAACTCCTATGGCTTGGATCACGTAAAATTTATCTAATACGGGAAACCGAGGAAACCGAGCTATTACATAGGACATGATATAAGAATATAAGATATTTCATTCCAAAGAATGCGCAGTCGTCTTCAACATGGCGACTGCTCTTTGATCCATCGAAGCGTTATCCTAAATTTAGGATAAGCTATTCGGTTGTTCTGATTTAGGATAAACATTTCATTAGTTGTTTTGATTTAGTCTGCCGATCATTATGCGCAATGAAATACTTTATATTCTTATACGTAGGCTGCTGGAAAAGTTTCTGCAAACAATATGAAAAAAAACATGTAAAATTCGGTAAATGGCTTTATTATTTTTCGAAGTATTCACCTTTAAGATCGATACATTTTTGCATACACTCGAACCAATTTTCGAAGCATTTTTTCCATTCTGAGGCTGTAACCTCAGAAATCAGTGTATATGAAATGTTTCAACAGCTGCTTCAGGCGACTCAAATCGCTCACCACGCATCTTCTTTTTAATATTTGGGAACAAAAAGAAGTCATTAGGTGATAAATCATGTGAATACGGACAATGAGTCATCAATTCGACATTTTTATTGGATAAAAAAATCAACGGTTTGACGTGTTACAGCTGGCATTGTCATGATGAAGGATGATGCGACGATTTCGGTTTGTTCTACGCAATTCATTTATGACTTCTGGCAAACAAATTGTTGTATACCAATCAGTATTTACAGTCCTTCGATCCTCTAAAGCCACGGTTGCCACATGTCCGGTATAACTGAAGAAACAAGCAATCATTTGCTTGGCAGCACTGCGTGAACGAACTTTTGTTGGTTTCGGTTCATTTTGAAATACCCAAACAATGGATTGTTGTTTACTTTCGGGCTCATACGAATAGATCCATGTTTCGTCCCCAGTACAACGATGTTGTAGACCAAATTTGACCGACCTCGGTTGAATTTCTTGAGCATTTCTTTGCTCCATTTAACACAAGCCTGTTTTGGAGCTTCGATCAAATTATGTGGGATCCAACGATTACAAAGTTTCCGTACGTTCAAGTGATCATGCAAAATCGTATGTATTGCTTTCATGTCAATGCTTACGGATGCCTAAATCTCACGATATGTCTCGCCAATCATTTCACGCATAGCACCAACATTAGTGGCAACAACAGACGTGGATGGACGACCTTCACGGAATTCGTCACAAAGAAAGATACGTCCACGCTGGAATTCGGCAAACCAATTATAAACAGTCCTATTAGATGGTTGGTGATTAGTGTTTCATCCCCAAAAGCCAAATGAAGTCGATCGATGCATTGTTTTGGAGTTAGATTACATTTGTAATCGTAAAAAATCATTGCCCGAAAATTTTCACGCGAAATTTCCATTTTCTCACAAAATAACTTCTTTTAAAATATTATGCAAACAAAACTAGTTGGCTTGAGTACAAACTGTCAATTGAATTATAGGTTAAAAACATCTAATTTTACGGATATGATAATAGCAGAACGTTGGCGCCACTGGAAGTATTAGATTGCAGAAACTTTTCCAGCAGCCTACGTACTATGACACGGGGTAAGTTGTTATAGTTCGTTTTTTTAATTGCCATAGACAGCACATTTTTATGAATTTTTATATGTAATTCTTATGATACTTTACACTTTTGCATAGTTTAGCCGCTATATTTAAATTCTAGAAAATACTACGTATGTTTTCTTGACTTTTACTATTAAAAGTAAATATTTCATTATATAAATCGCTTGTTATCGTATGTATAAGTTAGATGTGATTATCCTTTTGAATATTTCTTTTATAATAATAACATCTCTTTTAATTATAATAACATATTTTGTTTGGATCAGTATATGTACTGATTTTCGAGCTGTATCTTTTCGAATTGAAAACGGGAGGGCAAGTTATTACATTTCGATCGGGGCAGGTTGTTAAAGTGTAACAATTTATCCCATTAATACAATGTTTTTTTCTTCTACATAATAATGCACAGACTTCTATAAACAGCCTGCCGACTTCGTCTCCATGTTTGAAGACAGCGCTGAGCACCGTCATATTTATTTTCATTCACTCTCACATGTATAATAACGTTAGTGTTTTCACATATGCAATATTCACAGACAGGACGCATGCATATATAAATTGAAGCAAAAACAGCTCGGAATCAGTTTCATCTCTTTCTATCATATTGAGTCAGAAGTTATGAAAGTCTAGTTATGAAAGTCTGTGGAATGATGCAATCTTACAAAAAAAAGACAAACAGAGAATCTGTAAATGTAGTTAGAAATATATGCCACAACGATAAAGGAAGTTAAAGATGGCCATCTATCTGTAAGAAAAGCAACAAATGTGTAATTTTATAACTTTCTAACGTTGACTTTAATAACTAATTAAAGAAAAAATTTTTGTAGTGTATTTTTAAAATTTTATATCATAAAATAAATATTCTTTGTTTGATTCATTGTAACCTTGAATTTGCTTATATATACAATATATTTAAAGAGATATTGTAAATGTATCATCTTATCCCAGCTCAAATAATAACTTGCCTCACAATGGAGTAAGTTATTACAATTTATCTACCCAAGCAGAACAACAAGTCACAATAACGTCAAAATGACATTGTTCTACTTGGGTACTGACAGAAAATTTTAATTTTTAGTATTTAAAAACATACAAATCAGAAAAATTGACTATTTAGTTAAAGATATACTTGAAGCAATGTATAAGTATTTGTTAATTTAAATGTATACATGAGTACGGAAAAAATTGGTAATCAAAAATTGTAACAACTTGCCCTGATCTTCCCTACTTATGACACGGAACATGTTAATGATACAAAAATGCTTTAATTTTTCATAATTTTCCATAATGATACAAAAATACTTTAATTTTCCATTATTACTCTAGTCTTCAAATAATAGGGAAGACCAGGAGTACAAAACAACATACAATAGTAACATCGTTAACATTTCTTAAACTATAATAGATGTATATGCGGCTGCGTGGTAACATTCTGTAAACAGATCGACATTGAATCGTTCGTTGCATGCTGGTTGGTTCTCGCGGAATGTGAACGAGTTCAAAAGCAGAAATTACTTTTTTTCATGCATCAAGTTAGTTTTATTGCGTGCACAATATCTAAAATATTTTTTTTTCTTTGTAACGAAGATATAATGTATTATCTTAATATGTTTCAATGATGATTTGTGTTGATGGTTTGCATATTTGAATTGATTTTTATCTAGGTTTTTATTTAAAAAATTTACTATGAATCATAAAATACCATTAGGGGACAATAGTAACATCAATACCTGTCCCTGTATTCTGTAATTCGTTATGCAATCGTTATGTACTCATAACAACAGTTGCGCAGATATTTTATGTAATAAAAAAACTACGCAACTGTTATTATGAATACATAACGACTGCATAACAAGTTACAGAATACAAGGTCTGGGATTAGTTGTATCGTTATAATTATTCCCAAAGTTACTTGATTTTATATTAATATTATTTTGTATAATGTTGTTTGTACTTTTCTTCATAGAACAGTAATAAGAAAACGGAAGACAGATTAAGAGAAAAATTATACAAAAGAAGTGTCTTTGTACAGATATTTAAAGAGATTATAAAGGATCATTTATCCATTCGTACAGCTGCAAGAAAGAGTATGGATGTAGAATATTATGTAGAGAAAGAATATTATGTAGTTGTGTTAATGTATTTGCCTCTGGCAAATATGATACAATAATCCCTCTCTACTATTACAATCGTTCCAAGAGTTAGGACGGTTGTAACAAAATTCTTCATAGTTTTTAAATAAATATAACTTTTTTTCTAGTTACATAAAAAGATTAAACCAAAGAAAATTTTGTAACTAAATAAATTCTACATCTAAAGATACATACTTTTTTAAATGTAATTATATTTTAATTATTATAACACTTCAAAATCAAAATATTACTTTTGTTATCGATCTCCCCTAATAATAAAAAATAACATACTATTGCGCACGAGCGTAAGTGTGAAAAAATAAAGAAATTAACGATAATAAGACGTAACCTTTCAATGTGTGCTCTCTATACATATTGGTTATTGCGATGAATATTGCCAAAGTGATCTAATAATGAGGACGCTCGCATGGAATATGGGAGATCCGGATTCAAATTCCGAGTTGACATCTTTCCAAATAGGTTCTTTACAGGTTCTGAGATATTTGTAATTAAATTTGAGTGAATTATTTTAATTTCAAGTTGATTGTGTTGAAAATCCGAAAATAATCGGCAGTTATATTTCTGAGATAATCATTTCATTTAAAATACATAGATATGTATTAGATAATACATATATATGTATTAGTTTACATCTAACTTTGACCATAAGTGCATGGCACTTCTTGTATTTAGTTAAAGAGATTAACACTCGTTAGGAACAAAATTGTATTCATTACCATTAATTTTATATTGTAACATTATTTTAGTATGATACTTCTTTCTCTATTATTCGTAGTAATTATATGATAAATATTAAACATTTCTAGAAAAACAGTTTAAATTTATTAATATTATTTTATAAGCTTCAATGTAATTATCATAAAAATATTAAATATGCTACGCGCATGCGTGCGTGCGTGCGCTGGCTTGTAATACTAATTTAAATTAATGCAATTTTGAACACTATTAAATTTTGCATGCTTTCCATTACATAAGCCAATACAAATATTCTATCCTTCTTTGCATTCTATGAGTAACGATAAGAACAAAACAATACTTGTATGGACTTGCGTCACCAAATGGAAAGCATCTTTTATTATTAACAACACACTGAGATAGTACGTACTCATATGGTAAAAGGGTATACATCGCACGCACGCACGCACGCACGCACGCACGCACGCACGCACGCACGCACGCACGCACGCACGCACGCACGCACGCACGCACGCACGCACGCACGCACGCACGCACGCACGCACGCACGCACGCACGCACGCACGCACGCACGCACGCACGCACGCACGCACGCACGCACGCACGCACGCACGCACGCACGCACGCACGCACGCACGCACGCACGCACGCACGCACGCACGCACGCACGCACGCACGCACGCACGCACGCACGCACGCACGCACGCACGCACGCACGCACGCACGCACGCACGCACGCACGCACGCACGCACGCACGCACGCACGCACGCACGCACGCACGCACGCACGCACGCACGCACGCACGCACGCACGCACGCACGCACGCACGCACGCACGCACGCACGCACGCACGCACGCACGCACGCACGCACGCACGCACGCACGCACGCACGCACGCACGCACGCACGCACGCACGCACGCACGCACGCACGCACGCACGCACGCACGCACGCACGCACGCACGCACGCACGCACGCACGCACGCACGCACGCACGCACGCACGCACGCACGCACGCACGCACGCACGCACGCACGCACGCACGCACGCACGCACGCACGCACGCACGCACGCACGCACGCACGCACGCACGCACGCACGCACGCACGCACGCACGCACGCACGCACGCACGCACGCACGCACGCACGCACGCACGCACGCACGCACGCACGCACGCACGCACGCACGCACGCACGCACGCACGCACGCACGCACGCACGCACGCACGCACGCACGCACGCACGCACGCACGCACGCACGCACGCACGCACGCACGCACGCACGCACGCACGCACGCACGCACGCACGCACGCACGCACGCACGCACGCACGCACGCACGCACGCACGCACGCACGCACGCACGCACGCACGCACGCACGCACGCACGCACGCACGCACGCACGCACGCACGCACGCACGCACGCACGCACGCACGCACGCACGCACGCACGCACGCACGCACGCACGCACGCACGCACGCACGCACGCACGCACGCACGCATCTTGACGGTGTAGTAATAACGATGTAAAATATTTATTTGCAAACACGGGATAAGAAATAAAAGTGCTATGTTCTATTAATATGATTATTTAGAAACAGAGAGAAAAGAGGCCTAGGAAAAAGATATGAGTGATGCAAAAGAGAAAAAGAACAATAATTTAAGAATGAAAAATGCAAGAGAGAAGGAAAAAGAAGTAGGAAAGAAAAAGGGAAGAAAAATAAGAATAGAGAATAATGAGAAGAAGAAAAAGAAAAGTGAAAAAGTAAAAAACAATGAAAAAACAGTAAGAAAAAAAGGAGACAAAAAATAAAAGAAGACTTATATAGTGTAGAGAAAAGAAACAAGACTAAAGAAATAAACGGAGGAAAGAGAAATAATAAGGAAACAAAAACGAGAAAAAAAGAAAACATAGTCAGAATGCAGAAAAGAGAAGAAAGAAAAGAGAAAATGAGTTTGGAAAAGGATCAAGAGCGGAGGAGGGAGAGGGAGATGGAGGGGAATATTCAAATTACTGGCTTCTAAGCAAGCTTGAGAGAAGGTAAAATATTTTAAACAAAGTTATGCATTATGTCTTTTTTTTTAAATAAATTGCTTACTATGATATATAAAAATGATGCCGTAGCCAAAACTTAACACAGTGTATTATTTCTATGAGAAACAATTAATTATCTTCATTTCCAAGTTAATTCGCTTATTTAGATAATCATTATTTTCTGTTTCATTATACTAGAAACTATATTATTATAAATTCTCTCTTAATGTATAAATAAGGGGTAAAATTTGAATAAACAAGTATATGTAAGTAAACAAGTATGTAAATGCACCGTTCTTGCTGCATAAAAATAATTTTAAATTATCAAATATTATCTATTACACATATACCGGGTGTTTCAGACCATCAGTATCACCTTTTTATCCTCGTAGAATAAAGTCCAATCATAAAAATGTTCAGATAAAAGTTGTATGGTTTAAAAAGATCTATTTACTAATTTTATCGGTTTGACCTTAAGCGTCGTCACAAGATCAAAGTCACAAGGTCAAAGTCACATCGATTTTTTTTTAATGGAACACCCAACTTTTTATTACAGCATCTAATAGCTGATGTTGAGAACTTTTCAAAACACTATAAAGTTATTTTTTATTGAGTACTTTTCGAGTTATAGGCTCCTCGAAAGTTATAGTACCGCCGACATTACGCAAAGTAAAACTGACGGCTAAAACCTCTTGAATGTTATTTAGAATCATGTCTTAGATAACATTTGTTAAGATCAAGCTATTTGAGATTATTCCTCTTATTTTCATTTTTGCACTAAAAATTCATTTTTATGTAAAAATGAAAATAAGAAGAATAATCTCTTCTCCTACTTCATTGAGCTTGATCTTGATAAATGTTATTCAGGTTATGATTTTGAATAACATTCAAGAGGTTTTAGCCGTCGATCGGACACCTTGCATAATGCTAATGTCGACGATACTATAACTTTCGAGCCCTATAACTCGAAAAGTATTCAATAAAAAATAATTTTACAATATTATAATGTTTTGAAAAGCTCTCAACATCGGCTATTAAATACTGGAATAAAAAGTTCGGTGTTCCATTAAAAAAAATCGACGTGACCTTGATCTGATCTTGGCGACGCCATTCAAAGTCAAACTGATAAGATTAGTAAATAGATCTTTTTAAACCCTACAACTTTTATTTTGGACACCTTTATATTGGACACCCTATCTTCTGCGAAGATAAG
>JAANIC010002316.1:365093-432884 GCA_017607545.1 Acromyrmex charruanus
ATATATATAAATATATATATACACACACACACACAAGGGTGACATGAATATACGGCCCCACTCGTCCCGAGCAGGTAGAGTGGACTAAACTGAGTAGAAAAGTCATTTATCATTTTGCAATAATTAACGAGATATTAACGTTTAAAGATAGCCGAATACGCGTGTCCACCCGACCTACTATTGCCGAAGGTACGGTCCACCAAGCGCAACACACGCGGGCCACGAGAAGCGGAGATGGCCTAACAGATGCGCCGCATTGTTCGAACTTAGAGGCTTGCGACGGTAAGTCCCGCTCCTCGCGGCCCGCGCGCTCGTTGGGCCGTACCCTCAGTAATAGTAGGTCGGGAGGACGCGCGTATTCGGCTATCTTTAAACATTAATATCTCGTTAATTATTGCGAACATTGCAAAGTGGTAGAGGACTTTTCTACTCAGTTTAGTCCACTCTACCTGCTCGGGATGAGTGGGGCCGTATATTCATGCCACCCTGTATATAGCATGTGTGGGATACAAGATATACCCACATATAATCCGTTTCAATTTTCCATCTATGGTTCGCGAAGAGTTAATACTGAGAGTTAAATATTAATTATAAGCTATAATTATAAAAAAAACTGAAACTTATACTTATAAATGTATATATTTAAATAAACAAAATCATGAAAATATTTTGTATTTACTATTTGAAACGTTTATTTAAAGTACAATTTCTTATTTTATATTTTAAGTAAGTTTTCGAAATCAATTTCTTATTTAAAACAAGAAATTGCCTTCGAAAATTTATTTAAAATAAGAGACAAATTATTTTTCTATTTTAAATAAAAGTTATTCTATATTTTAAATAAATTAATGTATTTCTTATTTCTTATTTTTATTTATATTTTAAATAATTTCTTGTGACCTATTTTTTTTTTCATATTTTAAATAAGTTCTTGGAACCTTNCTTAAGGAACGTATTCTTGAGGTAATTTTGAGACGAAAATTCTAATACGAAAATATCGAAACTACAATAATTTTTTTAATTGTAAGCTAACTTTAAATGCTTATAAATCAAAAACCATTTTACTTTTATATCCTCTATTATTATTTCTGGATTCTTTTGAACATTTTAAGATAAAAATCCTAATACAAAAATATCGAGGCTATAATAGTTTTCAAATTACACACTATCTTTAAATAATTATAATTAAAAAACTATTGTAGTCTCGACATTTTTGTATTAAGATTTTTGTCTCAAAATTATCTCAAAAATACCTAATTCTTAAGAAGAAATGCGATTGTGAAACATCCTCTGTGTGTGTGTGTGTGTGTGTGTGTGTGTGTGTGTGTGTGCGCGCGCGTGCGTGTGCGTGCGTGCGTTGTGTGTGTGTGTGTGTGTGTGTGTGTGTGTGTGTGTGCGTGCGTGCGTGCGTGCGTGCGTGCGTGCGTGCGTGCGTGCGTGCGTGCGTGCGTGCGTGCGTGCGTGCGTGCGTGCGTGCGTGCGTGCGTGCGTGCGCGCGCGCCCGTGTGCCAGCTGTTTGATAAGTAATGATAAAGCGTAGAGGTAGAGCGGACTAAACGGAATCGAAAAGTCTTTTAGCATTTTGCAATTTTCACAATAATTAACAAGATATCAATGACTAAAAATCACCGAATTTTGTTTTTCAATCATTTTTTACTAAACTACTATCAATTTTACAGAAAAACAGCAACAAATAAAAATTGTTAATTTTCTTCTCATAGAGTTCTAAGAATTTTTTCAGAATTTTTTATCAATTTTTATGTACTGCATTTTCTTATTGACAACAGCATTTTCTTATTAGCATTGCAATACTCATTGGCAACTATTTTTACCAACATGAGAAAATGCGGTACTAAAATATTCTGAAAAAATTCTCGAAACTCTATGAGAAGAAAAACACCCGCTTTTGTACCACTGTTTTTCTGTAAAGTTAATAGTACTTGAGTAAAAAATTATTAAAAACCAATATTCGGCGATTTTTAGTATTTAATATCTTATTAACTATTATGAAAATTGTAAAATGGTATAGGATTTTTCGACTCAGGATGCGATTACATGTAGCGCAGTACGCGGTACAGAAACTAACTAGGTAACTATAGGAACCGTAAATCGTACCGCTTGCTTCTTTTTTCTTCTATTACAATTAGCGCGGTAAGCGGCACGGTTGACAAATTCACGTTACTAAGCACTTTATAATAGAATTGATTTAAATGCAATTATTAAGTAAATCCATTGAAAAAATAAGAATATTGATGAAATGTGCGAAGAAATAAGTTAATATATTTTAAAAAATTCATATTAAAGTTTTATCATTAGCCCGTGCCGCTTACCGCGCTACATGTAATGTCTACTGCACACTGGATGTGATGAGCGATGAGCGATAAGCGATATCCAATGAAAACTCTGTTTTGCATCGTCACGTGAGAAAAAGCAGAGTTTTTATTGGATATCATTAGTCGTTCATCGCTTATCGCGCCCAGTATGCAGTAGGCATAATAGAAGGGAAAAGAAGCAAGCGGCACAGTTTGCGCAGTTTCTATAGTTACCTAGTTAGTTTCTGTATCGCGTACCGCGTACCGCGCTACATGTAATCGCACCCTCAGTTTAGTTCGGTCTATCCCTATTCCCTATGCGAGTTTTATCGTTACTTATCGAACACTTTGTATACACATAGGGTGAGTCATTTAACTCGGGAATATTTGAATATCTTGAAAAGAAAGTATCTTACAGAAGAATATTCCAAACGAAAGTTTAAAAAGTATCGTTTAAAAAGGAATATAAATAACAGTAAAATCAAATTTCGAGAAAATCAGTTTTTCTAAAATCATATAAGTCATTGTTATTTTTTCAAATGGAATTCTTTACAATCATATTTTGTTTAAAAATATCATATTTTATTTTAAAAAACGATAATCATGACTTTGAAAAATCGATTTTGTTAAAAATGGATTTTTCCATTATTTTTTTCTTTTCAAACAATACAACTTTCATCTGGAATATTTTTCTCTAAAACACTTCCTTTTCAAAATATTTAGATTAAGTGACTCAAGTTAAATTATTCACGTGTGTGTGTGTGTGTGTGTGTGTGTGTGTGTGTGTGTGTGTGTGTCGTCGTTGCGCATGAGTGTCATGTATGTGAATGCAAATAAGAGTGGTTTGAATTCTTTGTCACTGCGCGTATTATGTAAACACGAGTAATCACCTTTCAAATAAAAATGAATCTAGCTGTATCTTTATGTATCTAGATTTGCCAAAAACATAATAACAGTAACATCGGAAAAAATAGGAAAGTGCATCGCAAATTATAAAACGAAAGTAATGCTACCTTCGATATCGCATGCACATCGGCCAATATGGACACAGCATGTTTATGCGACAAATTTTATGCCAGAATCCTAATCTCCCTCACAATTCTCTAAGTACATCGCAAATTTTGAATAGTTCTATGTTTTTAAAGGAAGTAAAATAAAATGCTTCAGTTTTAAATGATAGGATTAATGAAGCCGTTATTACAAACCAGAATGATTTTCGTGCAGAGAAGAATATACTTGACAATATGAAATATTTGCTGTATTGTTATATTCTGTAGTAGATTGGGATTCAGTTGACAATTGCTGAATTCATAAGAGTTGAGGCAGTTCTTCTGAGAGGGTCAAACACCCACTTCCAATTTCTTCCACGCTTTCCAATCCGTTTGTTCCATGAACCGATACGCTGCTCATTGTTACGCCACGATGATCTGTAATAACCTACTAGTTAAAAAAATCGCTTTGACATGAGATCTCTTACTGTGTACAATATGTTGCATAATTTATGTATGAGTACATGTCTTATTTCATTTAATCTCAAGAAAATACGATTAAAGTTCGATTTCAAAGGTATCCGTTTATACAGTGTGTCACACGATTCAGATAAATTCTAACACCTATTCCATTATTACTATGTTATTAATTATGCAATTTGCAATATACAATTACATATTTTTTTAAAAGCAACTATGTATTTTCTTTATAGCAATTCATTTGATTATTCTGTGTATAAAAGTATTAAAGTAATTATAAAAGAAATGTCTTGTTCATGAAATATTTTATAAATATATATAATATAAAAATACAATAAAATAAAATATAAAATATCTCGTAAAATATTTCTTTTTCAAGCTTTCATTTTGGTCTGATACTTTTATTCGCAGAATGCTCAAAAAAATATTTTATTTAAAAACAGTACAATCATTTGCATTTAATAAAAAAAAATGAATAAATAGAATATAGAGATTATATCTCTTATACATCATACTATTCAACTTTAATTTGTATCATTTTTTATATCTTTAACAGAATATATTTTAAAAATCGTCCCAATTGTGCAATACGTATAGTATCAATAATGTATTTCCTATAACAGATTGATTAATCTAATATTTTCAAAAATAATTAAGATTATTTTTTGTTCATTAAAAGAAATAATAAACGCGACAGTAAACAGAAGTTTAAAAATTTATACAGATACAGAATACGTCACTAACATACGTAACATTATATTGTTGTTTAAATATCACTGTATCAAATATAGAATATAATTGGCTACACATCCCTTTATCTTGTAAACTTACAGACATAAACTTAATATATAATAATAGAAATAATATAATATCAAATTAAACAATTTTGTATATACATATATGTATTTTAAACACGCACGCACGCACGCACAGGGTGTCCCATTTTTAATGACGACCTCAAATATCTCTTAAACAGGACATTTTAGAGAAAAATATTTTGAACAAAAGTTTTATGATTTCGAGGGGGACATAAGATGGTATCATTGATTTGATTGGGTGGCGTTGTCAAGATTAGGACAAAGTCACTTTGAATTTTTTTAATGGAACCCATATTTTTCGTTACATATTCTTGTAGTTTACTTCAAGAGCTTTTCAAAATGCCATAATAAAGTATTTTTTCATTAAGTGCTTTTCGAGTTATAAGACTTGAAAGTTACAGTACAGTCTAACCGTCGACTAAAATCCTCTAAATGTTGTTCAAAGTGTCTAACCGTCGACTAAAATCCTCTAAATGTTGTTCAAGATCATGACTTGAATAACATTTATCATGATCAAGGCTATTGGAAGTTGTACCGCTTATTTTCATTTTTACGTAAAAATGAATTTTTTTCAGTGCAAAGATGAAAATAAGATAACCTCCTTGACTTTGACAAATATTATTCAGGTCACAATCCTGAACAATATTTAAGAGGTTTTAGTCATCGGACACCTTGGGTAACGCTAATACCGACAGTAACTTTCAAACCTTATAACTCGAAAAGTACTTAACAAAAAATCATTTTATTACCTATAGCCCTGGTGAAAATGTTTCTCATAATTTTTATACAAATTGGAACATTTTTCAAAAATACTCAGAAATATTCGGAAAGAAAATATTATAATCGGAAAATTTACATCTCCTCTCAGAATTTTTCATACGATTGAATTCTAAAATATTCAGAAATTTCTCATCCAATAATTTTTAAAAAATATTGTAAAATTTTTTAGATTGTATAACATTCCGTCAGAAATTATACTTACAAAAAAATCTTAAAAATCTTACGATTCATAATTAACATGTATGAAAAATTCTGAGAAAAGATGTAAATTTTCTGAGAAATATTCCAATAATGTTCGTATAAAAAAATGAGAAAATTATAAAATTAAAGAGAAATTCTGAAAAATGATATAAAAAATTCTGAGAAAAATTTTCATCAGGGAGTATTTTGAAAAGCACTCGAAGTAAGCTACAAGAATAATATAATATAATAAAAAAATAGGTCTTAAAAATTCAAAATGACCTTGCCTTGACCATGTCAATGTCATCCAAGATCAAACCAATGGTGCCATCTTATGTCCCCCTCGAAGTCATGAAACTTTTGTTCGAAACATTTTTCTTTAAAATTTTTCTCAAAAAAAAAAGGTAGAAATTTCGAGCTTCCAAATATTTTTTCAATTTTTTATCTGCAATCATTTTTCACCGAGTTAGTGTTTTCAATACTGCACACTTTTGAGCATATTTGAAAGTATAGTGTAGTTCCCTATTTTTTGTTGAGTTGTACACACACACACACGCGCGCGCGCGCGCGCGCGCACACACCACACATACATATGTATGTATGTATGTGTGTGTGTGTATATATATATATAGTGTCTTGCAAGTTTTTACAAAGCGCTTATGTATAGATAAAACGAAACTAAACACTGAGTCGAAAAGTCTTTTACCATTTTCACAATAGTTAACAAGATATTAATTACTACAAATCGCTAAATATTAATTTTCAATAATTTTTTACTCAAATACTTTACTCAACTTTATAGAAAAATAATGAGACAAAAATTGTTTTTTTTTTCTCATAAAGTTCTGAGAATTTTTTCAGAATTTTTTAATACTGTATTTTCTCATGTTGGTAAAATAGTTGCCAATAGGAAAATGCAGTATTAAAAAATTGATAAAAATTCTGAAAAAATTCTTAGTTTTGTGAGAAGAAAATAAACAATTTTTGTCTCTTGCAGTTTTTCTGTAGTACTTGAGAAAAAAATTATTGAAGACCAATATTCGGCAATTTTTAGTAATTAATATCTTAACTATTGCGAAAATGTGTGAAAGGACTTTTCGACCCAGTTTAGTCAGCTTTATCTACACATAAGCGCTTTATCAAAACTTACCGGACACTCTGTATATACATGCACGCGCGCACGCTAGATGCCCCAGAATATTTAAGACAAAGCTCGTGTACGAATAAAGAGAACTAAACTGAGTCGGAAAGTTCTATACAATTTTACCATTTTCGCAATAGTTAACGAGATCCACCTGAATAGGATAATCTACCGTCAAATACAATCACGAAATACGATCACATAGCACGGAAAGTTGTTTTCTTTCGTAGCTATGCGTAACTATTGTCACTTGTAGTAAACAATTCCTCACGCACCTAACGATAGATGGACGTGCATTTGGCAGTATGACCAAGCAAATATTAGTTTATTCGGCGATCTTAATAATTAATATCTTGTTAACTATTGCGAAAATCGCAAAATGTGTGATACAAGATTTTTCGATTCAGTTTTTCTATTCTATCTACACATGAAAATTACCTAAATTTTCTGGGACATATCGTATGTATATAGAGTATATGTATATACATACACTCCGCCTAACGACCATCCTTTACATTTTTGCAAAGAAAAAAGTCAAATCAAAAATATGTTCAGATAAATGATAGATGATTTGACAGGGCAAAGAAATAATAGTAAATATAAAAAAAACTCATATAATTCCATTTGAAAAAATGATTATTTTTTATATGACCATAAAAAATCGGTTCTTCGAAAATTGATTTTATTATTGTTTGTATCCTGTCAAGCCATAAAAATTCTGTTTGAACATGTTTTTTATTCGACCTTACAAGTATTAAGAGTAATCATGTTTGGTGAAATATCTTGTCTTGTGTGTGAGTATGTATGTGCGCGCGCGCGCATATAGTTATTACTTAATGTCATGTGTCTGGTTATTAACATATAAAATGAGTTAATATAACAAATAAACAGTATGTGTACATATAATCAATATTTTCTATTTGTAATGTATTTACAACTTACATTTCTTTTATCTTACTTAAATACAGATTATATTTCAATGTAAAGTGCAAATAACATTTGTGATTACATCCCTGCACATAGTATCAAGCATAAAAATTTATATATATATATATATATATATATGTGTGTGTGTTCGTTTTATTTTGCTTATTATATTATTAAATCTAATCATAATGATAGATATAAAATATTGAGCGTAACATTTTTGGAAAAAAAGATACATTGAGAGCGCATATCTCGATGAAATAAGAAAAACATATTTTACAATATTAAATTTGTAATATATAAGTTAACTATATTATAATTATATCAATTAGTATAGAGGTAGATTAAGGTGGTGACATTACCTGGACCGCTACTCACCTACAGGCACTGAGCCTGCCATGGGAGTAGGTGATGATGACACCATTGTCAAACGACCCTGTTCTTTTACTATAGGATCTAAAATAGAAAAAAGGTATGATTAAACAAATACACTCTTAAAAAGAAAGTTTTCGATACATAAATCTCATAAATCTCTGAATTTAAATGCTCCATATACAAGCCTATGTATAACAGTAACATTAATTTTCTTTTTCTATTTTGAAACACATTGTAAGATAATGTAAAGACAAATACCAAAACGTATTTGAAGAATAATGCATCACGTCGATATATGCTTACAAAAATAAGGATGTTCCATTGCTTCACGTGCAGTTAATCTTTCATAATGATCATAGCGTAAGAGTTTGTCAAGAAAATCCAAACTATCTGGGGATACTAAATGTTGATTCTCCGAATGTACAAAACGTTCCCAACGTTTACGTGAATGTCGGCCTAATATGTCGTTAAAACGAGGATCTAATTCAATATGATACTTGTCAAGATATTCGAATAATTCTTCAGTTCCAAGAACTTTTGCAATTCGAACTAATTGATCATAATTATCGTGTCCATGAAAAAACGGTTCTTTCCTGAATATCATGCTAGCGAGCATGCAACCCAATGACCACATATCTAATGAATAATCATACATCTGTAAAACATCAAAATATTCCAAATTAATTTACATAAATAAGATTTACATTTAAACGTTACTTAATGATAGATTTTTATAAAGACAATTAGAATTATTATCCCTCTATTTCCTTTTTCATTTTTTTTTTCACTCTTTTAATCTCTTGGTTTTGTTCTGTTATATTTTAATACTGCAAAATACTTACTTGATAATCTACAAGTAATTCCGGGCCTTTAAAATAGCGGGAAGCTACTCGTACATTATATTCTTGACCAGGATGATAAAACTCTGCTAGTCCCCAGTCAATTAATCGTAATTTTCGATTTTCATGGTCTATCATAACATTGTGCGGTTTCACATCTCTGTGCATAATTCCCATACTGTGACAATAATCTAGCGCCTGTGCAGGAACATAAAATAGGAACAATTATGTTAAATATTACAATATTTTCATTTGTATTCGATTAGATGGTGCATTAGTCATACTGATTTTTATGTTACTTATAACAAATATTCACAAGTCCAAAATTAACAAAAATTGTTGAAATTTTAAAATTATTGATGCATTTATCGCAAGGATACAAAAACGTTTCTACATGTGCCTTTTAAGTAAAATGTCAAATGTACTTTTAAGATAAAACATTATATGATTTCCTAATTTTAAAAAAGATAAGAGAAATGTAAAGTAGAAAAATGTAAAAATTAATACAATTAAAATTATTCACACAGATGTCAATTTCAGGATTGGATAGTGCTTTTTTTAAACTAAATTAAGTTAAAGTTAATAGCTTATAAAATTAATAAAATTAAATTAAAAGTTGAAGAAACAAAAAATTAACTTAATAAAAGTTAAGATTGAATTAGTTTAAAAGAAAAAGTTAATTTTGAAAAAAATTATTTTTTAAATCAGAATGTCCTAATTTTCCTTAAAATGAGATTGCTTTAAGTAACAATTACAATATAGATTATTAGGTAAATTTGATTATTTTATTCACATATAAATTATATCCAAAAAATATATACGTAAAAATTTAGAAAATGAGTCAATATGTAGCGCGCGTATTGTTTTACATCAATTCTTCATTTAAGATTTATTTCGTACTTACATTGCATATATTTATGGCACCTAAAATTAGTATGATGTAAATATAAGCGGGAATTGACAAAATCTAGCGAGGCAAAACTGACTACCGTATGGCGTGATTTTTATTATAAAGTCTTTAATCATAAAACCATTGAACCTTTTCTAAATTAATTCTCTAATGTTTAAAATCTTATAGAAAAAAATATTGGCATTAATAATTGGCGTAAATAATGTTAATGAATTATAAATAAGAAAAAATAAAATGAAATCGTACGAAAACTATAGACTAATCATAATCTATATATAAATTACTTCTTTAAATTGTTTTAAAAACAGAATACGTGTAACAATTTTAACTTTCATCAAAAATATCTAGTATATGGATGTAAGGATATAGCAAAAAGCAAAATTAATAACTGTCTCATATCCTCGATATGAAAAATACAATAATTCAACTTATTAACTCTTTTTCGGACTCATGATATACACCTACATCTATCAATAAATAATTATTTCGATGTTCACCATCAACTGATATTTAGTTCCATTGCACTTAACAATACACGCACTTTTAATAATTCATAGAGGTAGTATCTTATGTCGTAGTCAGTTAATGTCTGATATAATTGCTTGAAATCTGTGTTGTTGACATGTTCGAAAATCAGTGCCGGTGTCCTTGAAACTGGATCTTTAACAACTGCTTGGAGTGTAATTATGTTGGTCCCACCTTTAAGATTTTCTAAAATTTTTATTTCCCTTTTTATTTTCTTCTTTTTAACAGGCTGTAACAAATAAAAAATTATTACTTTCATCTTTCAGTTTATATCAAATATTTATATATAATGATATATAACATGACTATGAATACAGTCAGTCTTACTATAAATGCTTTGAAGCATTTAATTGATTAATTAGAAAAAAGAATTTTACGAATTGACCAATTAAAGAATATTTCCAACTAAAAAAAATATTTGTAGCATTATATTGATATTCTATCATACCTTCAATATTTTTACAACACAATTTTCATTGTTTGTAACATTTATAGCCTCAAATACTTCGCTATATTTACCCCTGCCTAATTTTCTCACTAACTGATAATCATCTTGTTGCCTAAAAAATATATATATATATATATAAAAAGTAAACAAAATAATATATCATAATAATAATATCATTGACATATTATTGTGATAAATCTTACCCCCAATCGACAACATAAGATTCATAATCCCAATATTCTCTTGGTTTATGTGAATTTACATCAGCATAGACACGTGCTCTACTTGGTAAAGCCATTCTTAAAGAAGTATTATTATCGATAAGTGTCTTGTTGAATGATATACTATCTCGACTGTCTATTCCAAACCTAGAGCTATTAGCGACTTTAACTTCCTTATTTATCCAGCTACGTGCATGTGAGAACAGTAATGAACCTAAGCAAATTATACAATTCTGTTGAATGTTTATATTAATAAAAATATAAAGAATAACTTAAAGAAGAAATCAATTGAATTGCTGCAATAAACAATTTAATAGTGAATTCGATTGTATGCACTAGTATGCACTGATACATATAAAAGCTACTGTATATTGATGTAATCTAAGTTTAAAATTAAAATGCAAATATAAAATACATGTTTTATCTAACAACACAATAAAACATATATTGTAAATTTTGCAATTTAATCTGTTTTATATTTACTAAACACACATTTTTACATTAACCTATGTACAGCAGTTTTAATATATGCCATATGCCCAATAACAAGGAGACTATGCTCTAATCTTCACCGATTTTGATAAAAAGTTGCAGCAATGTTAGAGACGAATACAAAACCAACATCTATAAAACTATTTTAAATAGATCTTAGAAACCGAATATATAATGAATTGAACATAGATACTTTGTATATATTAGTATCGCGTAAAGTAGCCATGGCAATATCGCTGCACGTAGCTTGGCGCCGATACTGCTAGTGTCTTCAGATATACTATTATTATAGAAAGACATACCAACAAGCTATTGTGGATCAGCCTTGTGAGTTAGCCTGCTGAACTATGGTGCCATAGGATGCTTCAAGTGTGATCAATGATGAATGAAATGAAGATATTGAATGATGAAGTCAATAAGGCCGTTTTGATGTTTCCGATTTCCATTGAATCATTTTTTGTATTGTATAATCATTAGGAATGTTTAAAATAATCATTAGGTGACAAAAAACTTGATCCATAAAGCCATAATTAATTAGTATAAAATAGCTTCTTTAAAGTCCATTTGAAGAAACAATATATAGTTATTGATTTTTAATCGCCTCTTAACATTGCATGTTTAATCAAAATCAATGAAGCTAGAATATAGCCTTTCCTTGTGAGTGCATCTAATTTGTTATGACAATAAGTTAGCAAGTTCGTGTATATATATATATATATTGTATGTGTGTGTATTATTTTAAAAGAATATGGAAGCTTGAAAAATATGAATTCATTCTCTGTCTCTGTCTTTGTCTCTGTCTCTGTCTCTCTCTCTCTCTCTCTCTCATTGTTATTATTATTATTATTTTAAAATTGATTACAAATGTACACATTTTATTTTAAATATATTTAAAAAATTCAAAATCTCGAAACACAGATGTAAATTTGCTGCGATTAAAAAACAGTATCATAAATTTTATAAAGATGTATTTTGAAGTGGCAAAAATTAACTATAAGTGTGATAAAAATACGCAGACAGAAATATAAATCTGAGTTTTTATTAATTACAATTAAGAGAGAGCGTATTATTATATTTTCATTTATCAATTACAACGCTCGAATTTTGCAGATATTCAAAGATATATTTCCAAGTTTTTTCGGAGGCACAAAAAATTGTATCAAAATAAAATTAATTTTCCAACTGATTCGAGGAATCGCAAGAGTTACGAGACGAATATACTACGGATCAAGGGAAGAAAAGCACGCAAAAGCGAACTATAAGAAGTACAAGGCACGTATACACATGTACTCAATAAATTACACGCCATCATGATCAAGGAATAGATGTAGACCCATTTAGAAGACTCACCTAAACCATTCCGAGCTTGAATATTGATCAGATTCAACACGATGGATTCCTGGATTCGTTGCGAGTATACAAAAATCACTCACGAAGTTGCTAAGCCCGCGCGAACGCGTGAAACTCCAAATTTTTTAGGGCGGCCGGCTTCTCAAACGAGCGAGGTGCAAGATGGCAGCCGGCAACCCGCCACAAACTTCAAAAGTCTAGACCGGAAACCTTCGTGCCGTGTCAACGAAAGTTTAGGGTGCCGTCCCATTAACCACGGATCGGATTTCTTAAACGGATGTCCACAATGCTGGAAATCGCGTCCGAGATCTCGAATAAAGAAAAATTAACAAATCACACTTGAACAACTTGATCACATGCCCATTGCGATTGGTCAATTCTTTCTTCATCCAAGATTTCGGATCGACTTCTAGCATTGTGGACACAAGGCTTTAGGGTGCCGTCCCATGTATGTACAGTCATAAGGTCTGTTCGCGTTGCATGAAATCACCAAATATTTATGCACTTAAAATGAGATAAATATATATTTGGCTTTGAAAAGAAAGAAAGCGAAGCTCGTCATGAGCAAAAAATGTGAGCAACGCAAACAGATCTATGGACTAAAAGATTGCATAACTTTTTTTTCTCTCTCTCGATGGATTTTGGAATACAACCTACTCATCCAGCAATTGGTTCTTAGGAGCTTCGCATAATAAAAGGAACAAGGAACAGAGAACAGAAAATAAGAATTTCAATCAGAAACTATGTATTCCATAATACATGATTTCTGATAAGTTGAAATTCTTATTCTCTGTTCTCTGTTTTCTATTCCTTTTATTATGTGGAGCCCCTTATTTATCGATCCATGAATAAGAACCAATTACTTGATGAGCAAGCTATGTCGAAATCCATCGAAAAAAACTGTAACAACCTCTTTGTCTCTGATCGTACACGGAATTAAGGCACTAAATATGTAAGTATTCTCATCCACCATTTTAGGTTCCACTTGAGTGTCACAGTACAAGTGACAAAGATACTGTCGCACTATGACATTCAAGTGATACGATTAGTGACAAAGATAGTGTTAATTAAGAAAAGTCCACTTACTTCAAATTTTGATAAAAATACACTGAATTGATGCATTTTCGCGTAAAAATAAAGATTTGACAAGAAAAAGGTGTTGCTCTGCTCCGCAAACCATAACATTAAGCCTTAAAGTCGACGACTATTCGGATTAGGAAATTTGTCACAACAGTAATTCACTATTTTCAAAATAAATTTACTGCTTTTAAAATACAAATTTACTACTTTAGCAGAGAATTTATGTTTTTAAAGCATAGTGAACCACTGTTATGACAGATTTTCTAATCCGAATAGTCGTCAACTTTAAGGATTAATATCTCGGTTCGCGGAGCAGAGTGACACTTTTTTCTTATGAAACTTTTATTTATACGTGAAAACATATCGATTCAGTGTATTTTTATCAAAATTTGTGCTCTTCTTAACATTTATCTTTATCATTAATCGTGCTATAATCTATCAATTAAATAGAACTAAGATAGCGGATGAGAATACCTATATATCTAGTGCCTTAACGGAATTAGAGAACGATGGAACAGATTTCTTACTAGAAATGAGTTTACTAGTATTCCGTTCCGTAAAGTCCGATATCCATGATACTAGAAATCGGTCCGAGATCTCAGACAAAGAAAAAATTAACAAATCATATTTGAATAATTTAATCACATGACGATTGCGATTGGTCAATTCTTTTTTCATCCGAGATCTCGGACCGATTTCTAATATCATGGACACAAGGCTTAAAAAGTTTCTTTACCATATCGGAACCATCAAAATCATGTTCGGAACGGTATAGAAACGATACGGAATGTTATGTCAATTCGGTTATTGTTACTGATTGAGAATTTATGAAGTTCGAAGAAGAAAATTAATAATTTTTATTTTTTAATATGACATCATTCTTATTTGTTTTGTCACAATATGTGGTCCAACTAATGCCAGCAATTCTTCAAATAATTCCGCCTTAACAGCACGAAGTGACTCTAAGTCGACTCTGAGTCGACTATAGCTTCTAGACATCTGAAAAATGAATGTCCGTAAGTCGACTTTAGACGACTTGGAGACGTTTCTAAGTCATACAATGTCCCACTTTAAAGACGACTGTAAACCGACTTTAAGTCAACTATTCTAGGCTGTGGTCCAATTCATGCTCACACGCTCATGAACAGCATTCATTCTTGTTTAACTAGTTAAACAACAAGGACAAAATGATTCCACATTTAAGCTTTGTTAGCGTAAATCGCATTAGACGTCCGAAAGTCGATATTGGAAGGACGTTTGTACAAAGTCAACTTACAGTCGACTCTAAAGGCCTGACTTAGCAAAGTCAACTTACAGTAGACATATATTGACGTTTGTGTTGTTAGGTATCATTATGAAGTAATTGAAGAACTTCTCATCGGTCGTTTGCATTTCAACGACTAAATTGTCACTTGCGCCTTGGAAACGCCTCATTCTTTGAAAAACATTAGACGTAGACAGAATTTTCATTTTCTTGTATATTTTTAATGTTGTAATAAAATGTTATAAGCGAAATACAATTTTCATACTCTCTTAAATACCCAACAAACAAGAATGGATTAAAATGGATTAAAATTTTTTTAATGCGTACTTTAAATCCATAAAAATGGATTGAATGGATTGAAATGGATTAGATCCGAGCTGACACTTGTTTAATAGTCGATAAAAAAAGAGTTACAAATTTTCCTAAGACATTTATAATAATTATACCTGAAATTAACTACTTTAAATTGATATTAAAAAACGCATCTTAGTGAGATTCGAACCTGTGATCTCTGGATGAATCTTCTACGTTACCCGCTACACCACTTCTTCAATTGGTAAATGTGTTATTCATTCTCTACTTCAATTACAACCAGTTAAACTAATAACGAAGTTATATAGATATAATAAAAATATCATCATTTAACAAATATAATAAAGTATAAACAATTTATATTATTATGAGACAACATTGAGTAAGTGTCGGATAATTTAATCTCGCTTGGCCGATGTCGCGCGCCGTGATTAGTCTAATATTCGGGTTGTGTTCGATTTAGTTTGCTCGCACGGGCGAGCGTCCTGAGCCTTTAGACTACCGAAACACGGAATGCAAGAGATCCGGGTTCGACTCCCGGCCGAGGTAATATTTTTCGCAATAAGTTTATTACAGTTTTTTAAGATTAATTTGAGAGATTTGGGGGGATTATTAATATTTCAGATCAATTGCGTTTAATGCCGACAACCATATCGGCACGTAATTATCATTTCTGAAATTAATTCATTTATTTGAAAATATATATATTAGTTCAACATCTCAATACTCAGACCGTAGTGGCGCTTCGGATTTTAAAGTAATGTTTTCTACTTATAGTTTTAAATAATTTAAGTAGCATTTATGATCCAGTTTTAAATAAAAACTTTTTTTATTCAATTAGATTGAAAAACTGCATTTCATATTCACAATATTGAATTGAGCAGTATTCACGTTGCCCAAAAATTGCTGATATTATTTTTGAATTGAAAAGCATAGAGATATGCTTTATGCAATTCGTATAAATAAATAAAAATGCACTCAGGAAAAAGGACTTATTTTAACATTCATGAATCCGTATTTCTGAAAATCTGAATCCATTTTAATTCATTTCAATCCATTCTCGTTTGCTGGGTATTGGAATGGCCAATTTGGCATATTTCTTGTATTTCGCAATAACTTTAACATTACTAATAACACTACTTTTTAATCCATCGTTGTAGATTTCCCAAAAAAAAGGTTCTGAATATTTGTTTAAATTTTTAGATTCAATAAACTTAGCTGAATATGTCATTCCGTTTCTTAAGAATTTTCTCTACCCGTCCCGTGTAACCGGAACGGAATGAAATTTTAGTAACAAAATACATTTCACTTTTATAGTTTTTATAGTATTTTTGGATATACAAAGTAATGTTATAGTCGCTTTAGTCACATTAAAATTACGAAATATCGATTAAATCAAGCAAATTAATGCCTTGCGATCGAGGCGACATTCCATTCTGGCTACATGAGACGGGTAGAGAAACTTTTTAGGCCGAGTTCACACCTTGACAAAAAACGGAAAACGGAAAAGCTGAAATCAATCAGAACTCGCGGAAAAACAGAAGCAGACAAACGGAATGTACTGCCTACTACTACTGCGAAGGTGTAAACCCGGCCTTATGACTCCAGCACACCAGCGTGATGTTATCCAATGACAATATACCTTTAGAATAATAATATCGGTAAAGTACACTTATTGCATATCGCGTATTGCGCGCGACGAACATCGCGCTGGTGTGTCGGAGGCATTAGGGTGCAAATCCATGCAACAAAATAGCGTAACACGGAACGAGAGCAGAACCAATCACAAATATTCCGCAGTTTTCGTTACGCGGCTTTGAATTCCTTCATTCCCATGGAGCGGAATGGACGTAAATGGAATGAACAGCAAATCCCTACATAATTGTCATAATTATCATTGTCATAATTGTCATTGTTATAATTGTATATAATCGTGCTACATAACTTCAACAGTTATATACAATTATAACTATTATACATATAGTTGCAAAATATATTTTTTATGTAACACTAATTTACTTTTATATTTGCGAAAGTTAGTGTTATATCTTTAACAGTTACGCTAACATTTAATAAATTATTTATTAAATATTTGTTTACTTATTAATTATATGTTTAATTTTAATTTGTTTAATTATTAATTATATGTCATATTTGCATCTACAATTAAATTCACAAAAACAATTTTGTACTGATAATTCTGTACATTTAATTGTCCAATTGGACACTTTTTACAGCATATTAAATAAAGAAACATAGCCAATATGACTTAAATTTGTTAATCAGATATGCATTCCATACTCAAACGCAATTTTTTAGCAATAAACCGAAAAAATAAAAATTCAAGAAAAAAGAAATTTTCGAAATTAAAAATTGCAAGGTTACAATTCGAAATTTTTTTAACAGCAAATTCAATTCTTCCTTGATAAATTTTAATGCCAGACGGAACTCTTAATCTTAAAAATTATAGTGACTTTTTGAAAAAAAATTGTTATCTCGGCTCCTAATAATCGGAAGGTAATCTTTTTTTTTTAAATTCGTAGAAAAATGTCAGATTTCGAATGCTTCACACAGCTATTTGATATGATGCATATTAACAAAATTATTTCCATTTTTTATACGGAAAAAGATACCCACTTTTTAAAGTCGTTTTATAATAGTTTAACTGCAAAAAATCATTTTGTTATTAAGTGTACGTGATAGTGCTACTCTTGAAGAAAATCACCCCTGTAAATTGAAGTGCGATTGCTCATGAAGAAATTAAGTTTTCCGCAGACAGATTTTTAGTGAACAAATGGCTTTTTGCAAAAACTAATAAACATTTCAGGCTCGTTCAGAGCTAGATTTGTTCGTCATTATAGGGCTACATTTTACGAAAATTTCAAAAATTTTGCGTTTAAATCTTAATAAATACAAAGCGAGTGAAAAAAACCTTTTTCAGTGTTTTTTATTTTTTTTCCTACCTGAACTAATAGATCGATTTTAATGTCGAATTCCATGTCTCATTTTGTAGATATTTCGAAAATCTATATTTTTTTAAACGGAATTTTTTACATTCAATATCTTTCGTTTTATAAGTGTAAAACGTACTTTTTACACGCATGTAGGGAATTGCGTTCTCAATGCCTCACTAGCGCAGCGAGCGGAGGAAGCCTAGGGATTTTATAGGTTGCGAGTTGCCTACAAGCAGCGTCAGAGAAAAATAAGAAGTAAGATAGATTATGGCGCTCATCCTGTACGGTCATATTCATTCGAGCTCGAGTAATAAAATTCATCATTATTAGTTATAAGAAAAGTGTCGATCATTACACCTCATATCACATCATACGACAAGTGTGGGCTTGTCTTGAGAATTTGACTCATCAATCGAGTCACTTATTCCCACATACGCTGTACGAATGACTCCATCTGGCGTCTGAAAATAAGATTATATAGTATTATCAAATAATATTATTTGATAACATTGTTGAAATAAGAATTTTATTTAGTTGGTAATCATGTCAAACTGATTATTAGAGATGGCATTGAATTGCTTTTTGTTTTAGAGAAGTTTGAATATCGCTGTTGCTCTCTCGTCTCTTTTTCTAGCGAACCAGGTGAACCTTGATCATAGAGATTGTGAGGCCTTGCAATAGCGAACAGTTCTGTCCTTTCAGATAAGTTTAGAATTATATTTACTCATTGTAAAACATTTATGTACTCATTTTTGTATTTGTTAATTAATTTAATATTGTACATCAAGACTATTTCTATAATTGATATTGTATCATCAAGTTCTATGTTGTGATCATATTCTTGTCTTTTTTCTTTTTATCGACTTGAAATATTATTCTAATTAAATTCTAATTTATAAAACAAGAATCTTCATATAAAAGAAATTAAATTCTTTTATTAAAAGTTTATTTCAATTATGGGTCCAGAAAATAGTGGCTTCAAAGAAAGTTGATAATATAGAAAAAGACACAGAAAGGATTATAAGAGAGAGAAGAAAATTAAAAGAATAAAAGAATAATTAAAAATTAAAAGAAAAGAAAAAAAATTAAAAGAATAATTAAAAGAAATTAAAAAAAATAAAATTTATATTGAAAGTATAATCGTTATTAGGTTGCTAGGAAAACGCTTGTTTTTTTGATAGTTTAAAAAAAAAGAGTAAATATCTTAATCTTATAAAGAGATATATATAAAAAAAGGATACGTAAATTGTGAAAGTCAAAATAATAAATAAGAATATAAGAAACATGAAAGTAATAATTAAAGAATAAAATTAAAACTAACGAGAAAAATAGAATATTGCTAAATTGAAAGCGTAAAAAAGGGAAATAGAAAAATAACTAAGTTTAAGATATTTACTTTGTTAATTAAAAGAGTAATTATTTCCTGTAATTAAAATAAGCGAAGTTAAAAGAGGTGAAGCTAAGATATAAACAAAGTAAAGCATTCAAAATTGTTTAAACAAATTAAAATTAATAAATTATAAAAATCATAAAATGACTAAAGTAGCAGACTATTTCAATATTGAAAAATTAGCAGGTGCTGAAAAAATTCGAAAATTTGGAAATTCCAAATACTAGTTCTATTTAGAGCGAATGAAGTATTACAAATGGCGACTATTCACACACCAGAAGATAAAAGAACTGATGTGTGGCTAAAGATGCTATCGCACAAAAAATAATAATTTCTACGTTAGATAAAAAAAACCTTTTTTAAATATAATGGCTTGTATGTCCTATGATAGGTGGACAAAAATTTGTAATACATATGAAAGGGATACAGAGCAGCAGAGATGTAAATTTTTGCAACAATTTTATAGTGTATTCTTTAGTAAAAACATGGATATATCAGCTTATATCAGGAAAGTTAAAAATTTAGCTTTCAGGTTAAATGCGATCAAAGCAAAAATAGATGACAAAATGATAATTTCGAAGCTATTAGCAACTCTGCTAAAGGAATATTCTCATTTCATAAGTGTTTTAGTAGCTAGACTCTTAGGAGAAGAGCAAAGATTTTATCCTAAAGAAGAGGTAGAAGCGATAACATTCAAAGTTTTTCAGAAGAAGTGCAACATCTGCAATAAAATAGAACATCTTGGAAAGTTCTATAAAGTTCTTTAAAGAAGTACAGAAGGATAAGAAACAGGTACGTTGTTTGTCAAATGTAATACAATCGGATATCTTGCCAAATTTTGCAAAGAAAAAAATTCAAATGAGAAAAGATGCAATATATGTAAAAAAAATAATCATAAAGAAAAAGAAAATTGTTTCTTCAGAGATAAAAAACAAACTAAAACAGATGATTCTAATAAAGTAGCATTACTAACAAGCAACATGGTTGATGAATCTTCATGGATAGTAGATTTGGGAAGCACATCTAATATAACAAATAGTAAGAAATTTTTTAAGGAATTAAGAAACTCAAGTACAATCATTAATGTAGCGAAAAATGAAGAAACAATGCTAAAGATATAGAAAAAATAGATTTCGACGATTGTAGTATGAAGGAGGTGCTGTATGTACCCAATGTAAGTGCTAATTTACTGTCAGTGAATTCAACCACTAACAATGGAGGAGAAATGATTTTCACAAAAGAAGAAGTAATAATTAAATCTAATAATGAAGTAAAATTAAAGGGTAAGAAATTAACTAAACTCTATCAAGTAAATTTGACATCAGAATACAAAGATATTAGTAAAGTTAGTAAAGAATCTTTACAGAAAATAGCGAGAACATTGCAAGGCTATGGCATAGAAAACTTGGACATGTGTTTAGAGAAGATGAAAAAAGCAACAATATGCAAATCTTTGTGAAGGATTTAATCTATCTCTGAAACACCTGGAAAAACTCAAGAATATCTGTAGAATCTGTCAAGAAGCAAAACGAACAAGACTGAAGTTTATCAATATGAGGTCAAAAGCAGAAAGATCACTTCAAATTATCCACACGGATTTATGTGATCCTATAAATCCAGAAACCTGGAATAAAAAAAAATATTTTCTTACGTTTAAAGATGATTATATACTATGATACTTGTTACACAATAGTCTATCTTCTTGAGAGAAAGTCTGAGGTGCAAGATCATTTAAAAAAATATGTAAAAAGAGTGGAAGCACACTGGAATATTAAAGTGTTAAAAATAAGATGTGATAATGGCAAGGAGTACATAAATGAAGATATTCAAAGATGGTGCAAAAACAGAGGAATTGTATTGGATAACACAACATCATATACACCTCAACTTAACCCATTAGCTACCACGATCCCCATTTGGGACTTTTTCAAAAATATCAAATATTTTCAAAACAAAACATAATTTGAATATAATTATACTGTTACACAAAAATTTCAAAAAAAAAATTTGGCAGTTAATAGGTTAATGATAAAGCTGAAGGATTAAACAGAATATTGTTAGATAAAATACTATTGTTTGATTCTTCTCTAGATAAAGAAATGTGGGGAGAGGCTCTATATTGTTCTACTAATATCTTGAATAGATTATCTGTAAGTATCTTAAATTGTACTCCATACGAATCTTGGGGAAAAACGTAACCAAATTTAAAATTTTTGCAAGTTTTTGGAAATTTGGCTTATGTAAAAGTATTAGGATCGCTTAAAAAAACTTAAAAAAATGAGTAAAAAAATTGTTTTTCGTTGGTTACGCACCGAATGGCTACAGATTCTGGAATCAGGAAGAAAGAAAAATAATAATTGTACGAGATGTAAGATTTGAAAAATCAATAAAGGAAGAAAACAAAATAAAGCACAAAGATAAGATCAAGAATAATAAAGTTAAATTTATCCCATCTGGAGAAGATTCAAACAAAGAAGTCTTGAGTGATAGTGTAGAATGGGAAGATGCGGAATTTATGTATTTTTAATAACGAGTTGTCTTCAATTCTTACTGATCTTTTGTTGAACAACACAATTGCAGAAACATTTGATGAGATGCGGACAGTCTAATGCAAACCACAACTGCCTAGTATCATCTATGGGATTTTTGCAGGAACATATATGTTCATTCACGCCAAATTTCTTCCACATTGTATGATTCCATGATGCATCATTTGTGATTACAACAGCATAAAATCCTGCGTCTTCCAATAAAGCAATGCATTCTATTATCAATTTGTGTAATATTGCTCCGGACGCACAACCTCTTGACAAAAAACATCTGAGTGTCTAAATCCATTTGCCTTGAAAAGGTTGGAACATAAAAACATTGGTCGCCTGATTCATCGCCCCCGGTAAGAATGTTCTTCCCTAAATCAGTGAATCCAATGATTTGCATACTTTTGGTATTGAATGAAACCCCTTCGGAATTTCATTTCATCTATTAATAGTGCTCCTGAAAAAAATATATAAATGCAATATACAAACATTTTCGTGCTGTATTCAACATAGCAAAAGAAAGATAATAAATAATAAATATACAAAATGATATTTTTGCAAATATTACGTCTCTTTTGTTGCATCTCATGGATGCTGCTTTACTCTAAAATTTTGAATAGTGTCTCTTTAAATCCAAAACCGAGGGAAAAACAATTAATGTATTTCAATAACGTTGGTTGAGTTGGAAGGGGCAGAATATCTTTCCTGCGTAAATGTTCATATAAAGCAAGGCTTTTAATTCGCATAAGTATGCACTCGTATATCCAATCAGAGGTATACCGATGACTTTTCCTTTTCCTTCTTTTTTTGTGGCTGAAAAACATTCTTAAACCATAATTATTTGAGCCTCTTCAATTGCTTTTGCAACAAAGGAATCTTGTTTTTTGATTTCTTTCATTAAGAATGTTAATTCTTTTTTAGTATCGCGCTACAAATACAATAACAATCTACATGTAGTTAGAAATACAGTTTTACATTATGAGATTTATGCAGTATATATTTACCTTATTTTTGAGACGTTTATTTTGGTGCAATAATAATTCCTTTGATCTTGTTATTTTATTTATTTTCGTCTCCAATTTAAATTCCTTAATCTTCTATTTTTATTAGTGCACTTCTTGCATAATATAGCTAAATTGTTCTTTTGTAGAAACCCATCACATCGTCACTTCATCCTGTCAGAATTAATCAAATGCCGAATATTAACAATTTTCGTATATATAATTGTAACAGATACTTCATTTCCACAGCGGCCAACAATATCGCCTAACACCGTCCGAGTATTATTACATACACATTAAATAATTTATTTATGATACAAAAGTTTATATATACAGGTTTGTATATAATTAGATTAATTATTCTTTCAATAACCTTTTCGCATCTTTGAAATTCTTTCATACTTTTATATTATAAATGAGATGAAGTATGTTAACAATATCTTTCTGTAACTCTACACACATTTCAGAACTCGGCACACATTTTATCCTAATCGGAATATCGTCCAGAAACACTTGCACATTTAGATTATCATAAATTTAAAGATGTAACACTTCATTTTTGTCAACTGTTAAAAATGTTAAAGATTTTCCATTTTCATTTTCGATTACACCCCTTAACGACTTGGAAGCGATATGTTCGAATATGTTGACACTAACATTTCAAAGTTTTTTCAGGATATCTTCTGCGATGGATGATTCTACATCTTACTCACAATTGTCGTTTCTCTGAGGAGTAACGTTATCGATCAAGGACGGTATTTCTATATTTACATCATCACAATCGTCACTGGTCAAATTTGCCGTATCTGCTATAAAAGGTTGATGTTCATTGGACTTCCTTTCTAAATAATTCTCGGCAACTATTGGAATAGCATTTGGTCTCAATTTCGGTACTATTCTTTCAGTACGATGTACTGTACAATCACTCAGTAAAATATCGTTTGAATGAAAAACATCTTCTCACAAACAAAACAATGTTCAGTAAGTGGCTTCTTCAACTGACTTAAATTTGCAGTCTAACGATGCAACAAATTTTTGTCCTAATAAAAAAGAATAACCATAAATGTTGCACATAACCTTACAAAATGTAATGAGTATTTTCTTTCGTACTTTAAATGCTATAAAAAGACTTTTATTCTTAATTCTCATTTCTTTGTTTCGTTTTTTGGTGCATTCCCATTTCGGCAATTACAAACCATACATACGCGTTTTCTCATTTTCTACAATTTACTGCAAGGTGAGCAATGCGTAGACACTGATGTCACAAACCGGAAAGTGTGGATCGTCTTTGACGCCATATTGACAATCGAAACGGGGACTTTTGGAAGCAGAGATTTTATTCCTTAATACTCCGTGGTTATGATAATTGTCAAAGTGATGCAGAATCGTCTTGTACACGGTGAAATGAAAAAAATATATTTGTGCGCAGCGGAAAATTCTTAAGATATCACAAAATATATCGTGGTAAATAATAATAAAGTAAACGTTAAATTCGTTTTATAAATGTATTTATATTTTCAAAAATAACATGTTTATTATTATTAAAAATTCAAAAATTAAAAGTAATATTAAAATTAAAAGTAATAATAATATTATAACATAATATTATTGTATTAATTTAGATAGAACTCAGTCAATCCTTTTATTCCCTTGAAGTGCAGGAAAATTGCTTCTGATANTATAGTAATTTAGATAGAACTCAGTCAATCCTTTTATTCCCTTGAAGTGCAGGAAAATTGCTTCTGATAGCCCGTGACATCGGCAGCAGATGTGTGGGCGAAGGACTATATACAGTTCTTCCATTTTGCCTTGATATTACAGGCTCAGGAATTGATCGTCCCGACGGAGAAATGATAGATCGTTGAATTTGTTGCGAAAGCAAATTTGTGTATTATTATTATTGAGTTAAATAATAATATTATGTTATAATATTACTTTTGATTTTTGAATTTTTAAAAATAATAAACATGTTATTTTTGAAAACATAAATAAATTTATAAAACAAATTTAGTATTTACTTTATTATTACTTATCACGATATATTTTATGATATCCGAAGAATACCTTAAGGTCGGGTTCACACCTTGACGGAAAAAGAAAGTGGAAAAGCGGAAGCCAATCAGAATTCGCTGAAAAACAGAAGCAGACAAGCGAAATGTACCGCCTACTATTACTGCGAGTTCCGATTGGCTTTCGCTTTTCCGTCAAGATGTGAACCCGGCCTAAGAATTTTCGCCTGTGCACAAATACATTTTTTTTTATTTCACTGTGTACAAAACGATTCTGCATCATTTTGACAGTCATAACCCATCATAACCGCTGACTATAAACATTCAGAGATGGTGGTCTGCTCTGTCAGAATTTTTGCGCATTCCAAAAACCATCGATGTGGCTATTGGTGCGGCTGCTATGCCCAATATGGTGCCGAGAGTGTCTGGGCGCTGGCGATGACCAACTAACGGCGATGGACAATTGGTGGGAAATCGTTAGGTTACGAATGAATGCTGCTCGCTGATTCTGACTCTTATGCCATAAGGCGGTTTAATACAAACTTGACAAATTATTTAACAAATATAGATTATAAAAATAGAGTGATTGCGTGCGTAAGACGGCTCGGATGCCGGTATTGCGTTGCTAGGTTAGAATACGAGAAATTAAGAAAATGTACACTGAGTATTTATCCGACGACAACAATTATCGCAATTATCGCAAGACATGAGCGGTGATCGGTATCGATCTCGCAGTGAATGAACACAAAGTGATTCGGAACCTTAACTTCCGAGTTTTAACTTACTAACTATCGCAGAGGCTTACACGAGGTCCGCACGCAGTACGCCATGACACCAGAGAGAGAGCGAAAGGAGGAAGAGCCGGAAAGAAGGACCAACTTCAGCGCCGCGACGAACGTTCGCGCAACTGGCGCTCGCAGCGTCGCAGCTAACGCTCGCAGCACCGCAACCAATGCTCGCAGCGCCGCAACCAACGCTCGCAGCGCCGCAACCAACGCTCGCCACAGTACTCCCCTCCCATTGTAAACGTTAAAGAAAGAAATACTGATTACATTATCGCTAGAACGAAAATAACAAAAAATAAAATTAAACGGAACAAACAGAAACTTATACTTGTTGGTCGTTTGCTTAACGTAACATTGCGCGAATTAGTCTTTCGCTTGGTTACTGGACTAGGATATGTCTTTGGTTCACCTTGCACTAGAATGTTAGTTGAAGACGGAGACGCAGTGGACGGAATAGTTTCTGAGTCTTGGATTATTACATAAGCGGGCTTAAGTCTATCGACAGTGGCGTTGATGTATTTGCCGTCGATTTCTATAGTAAAGACTTTGTCCGAAATGCGCTCTAATACTTTATGCGGTTCGGTGTATGGTTGATCCAGAGGACATCTGTTGCCTTCTACTTTGAAAAAGACGTGAGAGCAGTTATACAAGTCTTTATGGAAAAATAGCTTAGATCTAATGTGATGAGAGGTTGGTCTAGGCCGCAACTTTTGCATAATTACGCGGAAATCCTCGACGAAAATTCGTGGGTCGCTCGGCATTTCTTCAGAGGAAAAAAATTCACCCGGTACCTTGAGCGTAGTGCCGTACACTAATTCCACTACAGAAGCGCCTAGATCCTCTTTGAGACAAGTTCTCAGTCCGAGTAGTACTACTGGTAGTGTATCAGTCCATTGAGTTTCACCGTGACACATTAATGCTGTTTTTAAAGAGCGATGCCATCGTTCGATGATGCCATTAGATTCTGGATGGTATGCAGTTGTTTAGAACCGACGAGTTTAGTTAATGTGTTGAACAGCTGCGCTTCGAATTGCGAGTCTTGATCAGCACGACTGATCAAGATCAGGCGTGGAGCTTCGAATCTGGCTACCCAGTGAGCGAAAAACATCTTCGCCACCGTGTTTGCTGTACAATCCTGTAATGGAATAGCCTCCGGCCAACGAGTAAATCGGTCAATCATTGTTAATAAATACCTGAAACTTTTGGATGGAGGTAGAGGACTGACGATATCGATATGTACATGCTCGAAATGAGTATCTGGTACTGATATTTTGGTAGACGAGGTATGATTATGCCGATGAATTTTAGATTGCTGGCATGCTAGACAAGTGCGGGCCCACTCTTTAATGTCCTTAGCCATGGAGGGCCACACAAATTTTTGCGCAATTTGCCGGTGAGTTGCTCTGCCGCTTGGGTGAGACATTTGATGCACCATGTCAAAAACTCGTCTTCATAATAGTCCAGGAATGTAAGGTCTGATTTCTTCTTCTGAAGTGTCACAATAAATATTAGATGCTGTTTCCGATAAGGTAAACTTTTTGAGCTTCAAAGACGTTGATGTAGATTGCTTCAGTTGTTGCAATTGATCATCCGAGGCTTGAGCTTCTGCGATCTCTTACATATTGAGACTAGTTGGCACACTAGTGTCGACGCGAGATAATGCATCTGCTACAATGTTTTCAGCGCCTGAAACGTGACGTACATCGGTTGTGAACTCCGAAATGAAGAGTAGTTGACGGGTTTGTCTTAGCGACATTTGATCTGATTTCCTCTTGAATGCATACACGAGGGGTTTATGATCCGTGATAACGTGAAAATTTCGTCCCTCTAGCATATATCGAAAATGTTTGATAGCCATATAGATAGTTAATAGTTCTCTATCATATGCACTATACTTTGCTTGTGTAGGCGTGAGCTTCCTTGAAAAAAAGCTGAGTGGTTGTAAAAATCCGTTGCTGTACTGTTGCAGTACCGCGCCGATTGCTTTGTCTGAGGCGTTTGTTTGCAACGAGAGTTGCCTTGCTGTCTGGAAATGCGAGCGAGGTGGCTTGAGCGATATGTTCCTTAACTCGTTGAAAGGATTGTTTGAGCTGAGAAGTCCATTCTATTTTCGCATTGTTGTTGCGTTTATGTCCCGAGATTACCTTTAGCAATGGTGCTTACATGCTTGCAAAATCTTTGAGAAACCGGTTGTAAAAGTTGAGTAGGAAACGTCGAAGTCCTTTGACCGTAGCTGGTTCTTGAAAATCGACGATAGTTTGGAGTAAGGTAAAGGTTTGATCCCGTGGTGCCCTCCCCGCCCCTCGTTACTGGGGGTTGGGGTGGTCCCCTCGGGTCCCGGGCGCGGAACGTGTCGAGCGGGTGCTCCCGCAAGGCGGGTCGGCCCGTATGCCGGGTGCTCCTGGCTGCGGGCTGGCTCATGCCACTAGGGGGATGGGGTTCCCGAGAGCTTCGGCTTATTGCACCGGGGGCCTCTCCCGCCTCGAGAGGTGCGGACTCTGTCCGTAGGGGAGGACGGGGCCGCGCGGACTTCGGTCCGTCGCGGAACCACCCGTCTCTCCTGAAGGAGGGGGTCGTGCGGCCGCTCGGACGTATTCCGAGGCAGGGCGTGCGATCCCCGCCCCCTCCGGGCCGCTCGGACGTATTCCGAGGTCGGGGCCGGGGGAGGCGTCGAGTATTTGTGCCCGGTGTCTCCGCGACGGCGTCCCTTCCGAAGCGAGACACCGGGCGGCGCATACACGCTGGTCGCCACGGCGGCTAGGGTCCGGAAGGGGCGCCGCTTCCGTGACCCGAACCGTCCGTGGGGCCGCCCCGGGTGGCGCCACCCGCAGCGGTGCCCTCGAAGTCGGAGGCGAGGGACCCCCGAAACTCGTGAGTGGACTTGCCTTAAGTCCGCTCACGGGAAGTAAGGGGCCGGAGGCCAGTGTCCCCGATGACACATTCCGGGGACCCGAGCCATATGCCAGCTCCCCGGGGGAACTTGGGGCCCCCTCCTCTGGAGTTCCGGGGGAGGGGTGAGGGTACACCCTGGCTGGCGGAGCCGCTGCGGGCCGTGGGCATATTTCCAATGTCTTCATCATCTTATAATTTAATAAAAAACAACGTGGAGGAAACACGCTCTACTAAGAGCGTCGAGACGGAGGGTCGCTCAGACCTGAGCGAGAACCCTCGCAGGTCGCGTCCCGGCCCTGCGAGTAGCAAGGTCGGGGCGCGCGTGGAGGCGGCCACCTCTGAGGGCGCCCTTTCGAGAGTCGGTTCTACGGCCTCGTTGGGGTCCCTCGGAGGAGAGAGCCGTAAGAGGGTGGCCGAATTCATGGTCTCCTCCTCTGATTCCGAGGGGGAGTCCTCGAAAAGGTCCAGGGGAAGACCGGCTCTTAATCCTGAGCATGCCGGGAAATTTACGGCGGAGGCTAGAGCCAGGAAGGCGGACAAGGCCAAGGCCCGCAAATTGAAAGAGGATCACCGGGCCATCGTGGATCCGGAGATCGAGCCGTCCTCCACATCGGTCAGGAGGGCCAATAAGAAGGCCGTCGAGCTCGCCCTCGAGTTCGACGAGCAGCCGATTTGCGCAGTCGCCGCGGTCGCAACGCGCGAACTGGCGACCATTGCCAAATCGGTCGAGAGGTCAAAGAATATCAGGGGCGATATTGTGAGGGACATGTGGACGGCATACACAAAGCTGTCCGCAGCCCTCACGTCGGTCCTTGCGAGGACGAGCGATGACCAAGAGCTGGTGCTTCTCCGCTCCAGGGTTGCGGTCATGGAGCGCGACAGAGGGAAGTCTGCTTCCCGCGGTACGTCCGGAAAGGACAGAGCGCCGGGACTGGAGGGGGACTCGACCATGGAGTGGTCGGGTCTCGACAGTTCGACTGGCGCCCGTAGCCCTATAAGGACACGGAGTAGGACTGCTACCGCGGAGGGGGGGGAGCCGCGGCCCCCCGTGACGGTCACGGAGGAGGACCTGAGGTCGCCATACTTCAGGCCTCCTCTGCAGGGGGTTTCGAGACAGTTGAACCCCCTGGCGACCGTCGCGGACAGGGTTGCGCCCGCTGGTAAAAACGCCCCTCCTAGAAGGAAGCAGAAGACCGATGGACGGGACGACGAGGATGCCCGTATCGAACGGGTCCTCGAGAGGCTCCTCCCCCGCCTCCTGAGGGGAATGGGGGTGGTCCCAGCGACGGTGACGCCCCCAAAGGAACCACCCGCCAAGCGGGGCGGCCAACCCCCCGCAAAGCAGGGAGGACAGCCCCCCGCCAAGAAGGGAGCCAAGATCGCCAAGGCTGGAGGGAAGGCACCTGACGTGGCGCTTCCCGCCGCGAGAAGGGACCCGCCGCCCCCCGTGATCCCACCAACAGCTGAGGACGGAGGACGAGTGGCGGATGACAACGAGGCGACCTGGGCGCAGGTCGTCTCGAGGGCGGCGAAGAGGGCGGCCGCCAAGGCGGCGAAAACAACGACGGCGCCGCCCCGGCAGACGCTAAAGAGCGCCAAAGCGCCCGCGGCCCCCGCTCCCACCAAAAAGGGAAGCGGTGGAAAAATGAATGAGGGGGCAAGGAGGGGGAGCGCCGCCGTAGGCCCTCAAGTCTCCGGCAAGAAGGCTCCCCTTCCCAAGCTGAGATCGCCGAACTCCGCCGCGATCACGCTAACGTGTGCCGACCCTGGCACCTACCAGGAGGTGGTGTCAAAGGCGCGATCCTCGATCTCCCTCAAAGACGTCGGGATCGAGGATCTGCGCCCCAGGAGGGCCATCACCGGGGCCCTCATCTGGGAAGTCCGGGGACCGGAGAGCCGAGCAAAGGCGGATAGGTTGGCGGAGAAACTATCGGCCGTCTTTGCGAACAGGGACGACGTCAGGGTCTCTCGTCCATCGAAGACGGCTGAGATCCGGGTCTCCGGACTGGACGACTCGGCCACCCCCACAGAGGTAGCCGACGAACTGGCCAAGGCCTGCGGGCGACTCCCATCGCAATTTAAGGTGGGAGGAATCAACAGGGCCCCCAATGGGTTGGGCACCTGCTGGGTGCGGTGCCCCGTAGAGGCGGCCAAACAATTAGTGGCCGCTTCACGCATCAAGGTGGGGTGGTCGAGCTGCAAAGTAGCTCTGCTGCCGGCCCGGGGCCTCCAATGCTATCGATGCCTGGAGGCCGGTCACGTGCAGCAGAAGTGCACAAGCACGGTGGACCGATCCGGGTCGTGCTACCGGTGCGGGGGCATCGGCCACGCCGCTCGCGAATGCCGCGGCGAGGTCGATTGCCCCGCGTGTCGTGGGCTCGGCCGCCCCTCGGGGCACCGCATCGGCGGCGCCGGATGCGCCGCCGCCAAAGCGAAGGGGAGGAAAGGGGGGCAAAAGCCCAGTGGCCCCCCCACTGCAGTCGCGGTGCAGAACCCCGCGAAGACAACGTCGGCCATAATCGTGACCGAAGTTGAAATGGCTGACGGGGGGGAGTCACCCCTCGCGACGGCCGCTGACGTAGCCGACAGCAACAATGTCGGTGAGGGTGAGGAGCGAGGGACCAAGTAATGCCCCTCGCCCTCGCACATACTAACCTCAACCACTCGGCCGGGGCGCAAAGCATGTTAATGCAGTGCCTCGCCGAGTGGGGAGGGGGACTGGCCATCGCCGCAGACCCTTACCGAATACCGGAGAGTCACCCCAACTGGGCGGGGGACTCTCTGGGTCGAGTGGCGGTGGTCAGCCAGCACGCGCGCGACACCCCGCCGATGATTCCCATATCGGCGGGGGAGGGGTTCACTCTGGTAGAGTGGGGACCCATCGATGTAGCGGGGTGCTACTTCCCTCCTCGTCTAACGAGGGGGGAGTACGAGGACGCCCTGGAGTCTCTGGGAGAGCATATTCGACGACGCTCCCCCAGGCCCGTACTGGTGGGTGGGGACTTCAACGCCCACGCGTTAGAGTGGGGTTCCCCATCCACCGACTCCAGGGGCGACAGCACCCTGCTGTGGGCGGCGAGGCACGGTCTCGTCCTTCTTAACAGAGGCCGTGCCAGCACCTTCGTGGGGGCCCGGGGGGAGTCCATCGTCGACTTGACGTGGGCGACCCCTGCGGCGGCCATCAGGATCAAGGGATGGCGCGTGGACGCCGGCTCCCTAGGAGAGATGTCGGATCATCGCCTGATCCGCATGGAGCTGGTGTCCACTCCCGCGGAGGTGTCACTAAGACGCCGCCGACACGAGAAGGAACGTCGATGGGCCCTGCGCAAATTGGACCCCGGCGCCCTCGAGGTGAGCCTCCTTTCCTCCACCTGGCCGGAACCCAACCCGGCCCGCTCGGTGGAGGAGGAGGCCGATTGGCTTGGGGACGCCATGTCGCGCGCGTGCGACGCGTCGATGCCCCGCTGCCGACCTGTGGCGAGGAAGGCAGCCTACTGGTGGTCCGAAGAACTTGCTCAGCTAAGACGGGCCACCGTGGCTGCCAGAAGGAGTTACACTCGCCGCAGACGGCGCGGCACCGACGCCGAGGTGGAAATGGCCGCCGGGGCGCTCCGTGAAGCAAGGAGCGCCCTTAGGGCGGCCATTAGGAGGGCGAAGGCAGACGCTTGGCGCGAGCTAGTCTACTCCTTGGACAGAGATCCGTGGGGGCGGCCCTACAAGATTGTGACGAAGCAGTTTCGTCCGTGGGCCCCCCCTATAACGGAAACCTTGGACGCTCAGTTTCTGGACGACGTGGTGACCGCCCTCTTTCCCACCAGGGAAAAGGATATTCCCGAGAGGGTCGGTCGCCCGTCCGGATGGACGGAGGAGCTGAGCGTCACCGGGGAGGAGATGGTGAAGGCCTTCGCCCGCCTTAAGGGGAGACCGCGGGCACCCGGACCCTCCGGTATACACGGCAGGGTCTGGCTCGTCGCGGCCCCCATAGTGGGCGGCCGTCTGAGGCGGCTCTTCACGAGCTGCCTCAGAGACGGCATATTCCCCAGGTCGTGGAAAACGGCCAGGCTTGTCCTCCTCCGCAAGGAGGGCAAGCCAGCGGAGAGTCCCTCCGCTTATAGGCCGATATGTCTGCTGGACGATGCGGGAAAACTGCTGGAGCGAGTGATCGCTGCCCGCATCGTCCGGCACCTGTCCCGGGATGGTCCCAACCTATCCCGCGGTCAGTACGGCTTCCGGGAGGGCTTGTCGACGATAGACGCCGTCAGGCAAGTTCGGGCCCTCTCGGAGCAGATGACCGCGGAAGGAGAGGTGGCGTTGGCGGTGTCCCTGGACATCGCCAACGCCTTTAACAGCGTCCCGTGGGGCCGGGTGGTGGGGGCGTTAAGAGGACACCACCTCTTGCCCCCCTACCTGGTCGCCATCATAGAGGACTATTTCCGGGACAGGCAGCTGGAGTTCTACGACAAAATGGGACTCCAGCAGCGGAGGGACGTGTCGTGCGGCGTTCCACAGGGGTCCGTGTTGGGCCCCCTACTCTGGAACGTCGCGTACGACTACGTTCTCCGCGCGGCCCTACCTCCCGGCTGCCACGTCGTCTGCTACGCGGACGACACGTTGGTGGTGGCCGGGGGCCCGACCTGGGAGAGAGCCGTCGGTTCAGCAAACGTCGCAGTAGCGTGTGTGGTCGGTTCCATAAAGGAGTTGAGCTTGAGGGTAGCCCCCGCTAAATCGGAAGCTCTTTTCTTCCACGATGGAAGGAGCGGGGCGCCCCCTCGGGCACACATAGTGGTGGACGACGTCCGCGTCCCGGTGGGGCCCACGATCAAATACCTGGGCCTCACCGTGGATGGTCGCTGGGGCTTCGTCGAACACTTCGACGAGATAGCCCCGCGATTGGGCCGCCGAGCGGACGCTCTGCTCGGCCTAATGCCCAACCTTCGCGGTCCGAACGAGTCGGTCAGGCGGGCGTATATGCACGCCGTCCTGTCCGGGGCCCTTTACGGAGCCCCGGTATGGAGTGGGAAGGCTCTGGCCAGCCGCCGCATCAAAGAAAGGTTGCACAGCGTGCAACGGCGGCTGGCCCTTCGGATATGTAGAGCCTACAGGACGGTGTCATATGCGGCTGCCATGGTCCTCGCGGGGATCCCCCCTGCCGAGTATGTGGCTGACGCCCTGGCGGAGACCTTCGCCAGGATGAAGGCCATTCGGCTACGGGGGGGGATCGTAACCCCGATGACCGTAGAACGACTAAGGGGGAACGCCCGTCGGCGGGTCTTCGAAGAGTGGCGCGCCACTCTCGAAAACGACCCGCCGACAACGGGCGTCCGGACCGTGGAGGCCATCCTCCCCTGCCTCGAGCAGTGGGTAGCCAGGGGATGGGGCGGACTGTCGTTCCACGCGACGCAGGTGCTCACCGGACACGGATGTTTCGGGGAGTACCTGTGTCGCATAGGCAGGGAACCGACTGCGAGTTGTCACCACTGCGACGGGGACCGGGACACCGCGCAGCATACGCTGGAGACCTGCCCGGCTTGGGCGGGCGAGCGCGGTGTTCTGGTCCAGGAGATTGGGGAGGACCTCTCCCTGCCGGCTGTCGTCAAGAAGATGGTCGGCAGGGAGAGCGCTTGGAGGGCCTTCTCCTCCTTCTGTGATCGGGTGATGTCGCAGAAGGAGGAGGCTGAGAGGCAAAGAGAGAGGGCACCGGGAGGCCGTGGCCCTCTCCCGCCGCCGCCGCCGGGCGGCGGAGGTGGCGAGGGGGGAGGAGATGCGAGGGATGGTGGCGTTGGGGGACGACGTGGGCGCCGGCTCCAGCCGGGCCGCTCACGCCCCGGGTCACCGACCGCACGTACCCGCCGCCGGGACCGCCCCACTGGGCGAGAACGGCGGCGACCTCCTTCCCCCATTGCGGAGAGGACGGAGGAGGAGGAAATTGGAGTGGCGCGCGGGGGTGGTAGGGTCAGTGCACCCTCCACCTCCGCCGCCACCACCATCAGCGACGGCCCCGGGTCTCGGACACGGGGCGCTGTGAAGCGGCGGCGGTTAGCCGACCCTAGGGTCGAACCGCCGCCGGAAACAGGCTGACCCTACGCGCGCGCGGGGTGCAGCGGCTCATCATCTCCCGGCCGCGACGTATTCGCGCCCGGGCCGGTAGCCCTGCATCGCCGCGCGCGTGGGGTGCGCCGTGAGGACCTCTCGCGGCGCCAAGGCACGAGGGGCGCCAAACTCTAGAGATTGGAGCCCCTTGGGGGGCTGGGGATCCCGGCGGGGGCCGAGGTTCCCAACTCCCGCCCCCCAACAACAACCAAGGGGGCAGGCGCAGGGGGTGGTGTCCCCCCTGCGCCAGAAAATGGGCAGTCAGTGCCTTTGCACCGCCCGGGGTCGTCGTCTTTCGACGTTCAAAATCCCTGGGCGGGAATAAGATATCGGCACCAAGCCGATTGGCCAGAGGGGCTCCCAGAAGTATGCTGCACGCGTTCCTGGGAGTCCCTCAATTATGGCATGGTAAAGACACCCGGAGGGGTTTTAGTGGGTGCAAGCCCCACATAACCCCGGGCTCTCCCTCGAGACCTGGGGTATGCGTCAGGCATTTCCCCTCCGATATCAAAAAAAAAAAAAAAAGGTAAAGGTTTGATGCCATCAGCGCTGATTGAATGTCCTAGGAAGCTGACGCTCCTCTGCCCGAACACGCATTTATTCGGATTGATTGCTATGCCATGCTGTTAAAGTCGAACAGAATCTTTAAGTGCTCCTTATGCTGAGTTTCGTCCTGCGAAGCGATTAAAATGTCATCGATGTAAGTGAAACAAAAATCAAGTCCTAAAGTTACCCGATCCATGAATCTTTGAAAAGTTTGTGCTGCGTTACGAAGTCCGAATGTCATGTAAGGGAATTCGAAAAGTCCGAACGGTGTGATGATGGCGGTTTTCGGAATATCCGATTCGCGGACTGAAATCTGTTGATATGCGCGCACTAGATCTATTGTAGAAAATATGGTTTTACCATGCAGGAAATGTGCTGTCTTGCAGGAACGGAATCGAGTAACGGTCTGGCACGATTACCTCGTTGAGTTTGCGGTAATCCCCGCACGGACGCCAGTCGCTATTCTTCTTCTGCACAAGATGTGAGGGACTGGCCCAAGGGCTTTTGGAAGGTCTGCATAAGCCTTGTTGTATCATGTACTCCAATTCTTGTTTAGCCGCTTTGAGTTTTTCTGGACATCGTCTGGCTTTGTTTGACACCGGAGGACTCGTTGTTTCGATTACATGTTCCACTCCGTGTGCAGTTTGTTTGTGCGTGATCGACGTTCTAGTTATCTCAGGGAACTTGCCTAAAATCTCTTTGAATGGACAGTCGTCGGCAAACGCTGTTAATCGCGGAATAGTTTTGCTGACAAGCTGGGCAGAGACTTTAAGAAACGTGTTGCCATCAATTAAACGCTTGTGCCGTATGTCAGGCAGCAAGTTGAAATGTGCTAGAAAATCCGAGCCACTAATGAAGGTGTCTACTTCGACGATTATGAAAGGCCATTGAAAAACCCGACGAAATCCCAAATCAAGCTGGAGTAACTTTTGCCCATACGTAGGGATAATCGTTCCGTTTGCGGCGTAGAGCTTGTTTACTAATATGAGTACGGTCGCATCTTGAGACAGGAATGGTCGAGACATCCGCTCCGGTGTCCAGAAATTTTGCCGGTGACACAGTCCCTGACTATCAGACGGCGAGTTGCCACGACTAAACTATCTGCCGTCGGGAGATAGTTCAGCTTCCAGTTTTCCTGTTTCGTTGGCTTCCAACTGCAGGGTTGCGTACATTTGGTGGCTTTTCCGCCAAAACGTCGATGATACCAGCACGGCTTGCTCTCCGATTGTGACCTTGAACGGCTTCTGCGACGAGGATTCCGCGAGGCCCGTGGTCTGTCGCGCGTTAAACGAGTTTCCAATCTCTCCATTCGATCTAGAAGCGCGGATATTTGCGAATCTACTAAATTAGCTTTTGTCGGTGTAACCGCTGCGACGGCGTTAACGCCAGTGGATAGCACGTCTGTTATTTAGTCCGCTAGTTGCGATAGCTCTTCGAGTTCGTGCTTGCTAGCCGCTAGTATAGCCTGCACTTGTTGCGGTAGGTGCTGTAGCCATAAAGATTTGAGCATTTCTTCTGACACGCCATTTTGCGCAAAATCTTGCATCCGACGGAGCAATTGCGACGGGCGGCGGTCACCTAGATCAATCTCGTTTAATCTCGTTTAACCTACGCAATTTCTTTTCGGCGTTATCCGCGAAGCTTTTCACTAACCTATCTTTGAGCGCGGCGTATCTATTCGTCGCGGGCGGATTAAGTACGATATCGCTAACTTCGGTCAAAGAATCATCGTCAAAGCATTGTATCACATAATTGTATTTCGTCTCATCTACAGTTATACCTGTGGTGAGGAATTGAACTTCTATTTGCACAAACAAATAAGTTTGGCTTCGATTTCCAGGCGTGGATCTGATTCCGACTCGCGCAAGCGCAGGCACTTCAACTATACGCGACGATGCACCGCTGCCCTGATCGTCTGAATCACTAACCATGCGGCTTGTTAGGACGCGCGTTAGGTTAAACGGAACGTGACGCAATCACATCGAGATCACTAATCTTTGACTACGTTGTGATTGCTGTGTCCAATGTGGCGCCGATGAAGCATGGCTAACTAATAGCAAGGCGAAGGAAAATTGCCGGGAAATCACTAAGTTCACAAAGAAATGTTACTCATTTTTTCTGACTCACAAGCCATAAGATGATTTAATATAAATTCAAATGAATGTTTGAAATTCGAAAGAGTAAAGACGTAATTGCGTGCGTTCCGTACTACAGTTTGGATATCGGTATCGCATTACTAGATTAAAATACGAAAAACTAAAAAATCTACAATATAAGCATTTGACAGCACGAGCAATTATCTAATGACATGAGCAGTAACTGATGTCGATCTCGCAGTGAATTAAAAGTAAAATAAAGTGATTATTAATTTTACCGAGCGCTAACTAAAATTTATTGCTAAGGCTTACAAAAGATCCTCACGCAGAACGCCATGACATCAGAGAGAGAGAGAAAGAGAGAGGGGGGGGGGAGAGAGAGAGAGAGAGAGAAAGGAAAACCGGAAAAATGAAATAAATATTGGGAGTACAAATAAATTTCCGCCGTTTTTTATCAAAAATTAAGCATTTATTGTGAAAGAACGGTACATAATGTTTTATTGAAAGTATTGTCCATAGCTAGCCACTACTTTTTCCCATCTTTCTGGTAGCATACGGATACCGCGTTGGAAGAACGCTTTATCTTTTAAGGCTATCCAATTATCGATCCAATTTTTGGTATCTTCATATGATGTGAAGTGCTGCTCAGACAGGCCATGTGTCATCGATCAAAATAGATGGTAATTAGATCGAAAGAGGCAATGTCTGGTGAATACGGCGGGTGGGGTAAAACTTCCTAATTGAGTGTTTCCATGTAGGTTTTGACCGGCACCGCAACATGTGGTTAAGCATTATCATGCTGGAGAATAATTTTGTCATGCCTGGAGTAGTAGTGGGCGCGTTTTTCCTTGAATGCTCGGCTCAATCTCATCAATTGTGTTCGGTAGAGAGCAGTAACGGTTTCGTTCGGTTTGAGCAACTCATAATACACGACACCAAGCTGATCCCATCAAATACACATGAGTTTTTTTCCATGAATATTCGGCTTGGCTGTCGATGTTGAAGCCAGGTAATCCCTATGATTTCCTCTTCTTTGATCCTCTTCTTTCCTCTTCTTTATTAGTGGATCCATTTTTCATCACCAGTGACTATACGATGCAAAAAACCAGTGACTATACGATGCCTTTCGTTTATGCCTGACAAGCAGCATTTCATATATGGAAAATCGGCGTTCAAAGTTTCTCGGCTTCAGTTCATATGGAACCCAATTCCCTTACTTTTGAATCATTCAATGATTTCAAACGATGTGAAATTGCTTGAGTCGCTCCTAATGTAAGTGCAAGTTCTTTTTGCGTTTGGCACGAATCTTCATCCAATAATGCTTCCAATTCCGCGTCTTCGTATACTTTCGGCCTTCCGCTACGTTCTTTGTCTTCGACGTCAAATTCACCGTTCTTAAACTTTTGAAACCACTCACGACAACTTCTCTCACTTAAAGCAGCCTCACCATATGCTTCTACAAGCAATCGATGAGCCTCAGCTGCAGATTTCTTCAAATTAAAGAAGTAAATCAAAAGTTCCCGCAAATGACGCTTATTCGGCTCAAAACTCGGCATTTTCGCACAAAAAAAATATATGATGCTGATACAAAATTGCTAGTATTTCAAGGTTATGTTGTTGACAGATGTCCAACCTTACGATATAACGTTTTACATCAGATAATTTTAACCATAGCTTGCTAGTGACGCCGTTTTTTGTCAAACGGCGGAAACTTATTTGTACTCCCAATATATTAACTATTTTTATGCACACTTAACAGTACTCTTATTTTTTTAACAGATTTACTTAATAATTGCATTTAAATCAATTAATTCCATTAAAAAGTGCATAGCAGTGTATAATAATGTTTGTTACTAGTCCGTGCCGCAAATCGCGCGCAAACCGCGCTCCATGTAATATCAGCGAAAGAAATAGGCGGTATGTGATGTGTGGTTTTTTTAGTTGCCTAGTTACTATTATAGCGTTTTTGATTAGGAAAAAGTTAATGCGCACTCAATTCACACCAACACTGGACGAGTTCCATAGGTTGCACTGAAGTCGCGTCTGGATGTCGCATAACCGACAATATTTTTAAGTCCCTCTTCTTGAATAATGTCAATAGTATTTCCTAATTATTCAACTTGATTTAATAATGCCAATTCTTGTAATGTAAGGGAATAAGTAAATGAATTAATATCTGGAACAAATAAAGTTGCATGCATAAATATAAAATCGTAAGAACTTCTTTCGACAGTAATTTATTCATTAATTTTTACAGTTAATGAATCTAAAATATAAAGTAGATAGCAAATTCAAAATAGATTATATTACACTACTTAATATGTTGTTATAAATAATTAATAACGGTAATGGTTAATAATTATAGTTGTTACAAAATAAGTTTAATTGTGAATATAAACGTTCTAATGAATATCTACAATGTATTATAATTACACTACTGCTGATTTGTTTTCGTTTTCCTCAAATATCTGTAAACTTTCGGACTTACACTCCTTAAGGATATTGCAGCTGCAATATCTTCCGAAGGCCAATGAGTCATTTTTTGCATAGGATTCAAGATCATCTTGATTTGATCTGGCGCGAAGAAAAGGCCTAACATATCTTAGAACTTTTTCTTCATCTCTTTTTTAAAAAGTTTATTTTTCCGAGCCAGTTGTTGTTGAAGAACTTTATTTTTCAAAAGTAATTCTGCATTTTCCTATATCAGCTGTTGTATTTTAGCGTAAGAAACTTGCGATGAACCTTTACGATAGAGAAATGTATTAGAAAATTAATTATTACAATTAGATATATTCACAACATTAAAAAATTAATATTTAAAATAGTAATAATATTTGTTCAGAAATTTAAAGTACTTATGTATATCATACATTTACGTGGAAAGTATAAATTTTAATTTCAACATTATTGATTATATAATATATAAATTATTAATTATTATAAAATTATTACAAAATATGTAATTTTTGGAATGTTTTGAAACTTTAATCAAAATGTAACTAAATAACATAAAACTAAAAAAAAAAAAATATATTAGGTGTTGGAATTAATTCGTAGCGTTTTACAAGAGATGGCACAAGCAGTACACTATTTCGTTGTTACCTATAGTTCTGTATACATTGTAACATCTATCATAGGACGTCATTTGCCGTACATAACCTTTCTTGAAATCATAAATAACAACACTGTATAATTCATTGAATATGTCAAAATTTGTGCCAGATAAAGTGTTTTTGCGGGGAGTTTTGCTTCATTTCTTTAATATGAACAAAAGTGCAGCTGAAGCTCATCGTATTTTAGTGGATGTGTATAGTGAACATGCTCTGGCTGAGCAAACGTGTAGGAAGTGGTTTGCACGTTTTAAAGCTGGTGATTTCGACTTGGATGACAAGGAGCGACCTGGTCAGCCGAAAAAATTTGAAGATAACGATTTGCAGGCACTGCTCAATGAAAACTCATGTCAAACACTTAAAGAATTATCTACGTCATTGGAAGTTGACTTCTCAACAATAGGAAAACGTCTTAAAAGTTTGGGCATGATCCAGAAGGAAGGACATTGGGTCCCATATGAATTGAAACCAAGGGATATTGAGAGACGTTTTCTCACGTGCGAACTGCTGCTTCAACGGCAGAAAAGAAAAGGTTTTTTGCATCGGATTGTTACCGGTGACGAAAAGTGGATCCATTATGACAATCCAAAGCGCAGAAAGTCATGGGTTAAGCCCGGCGAACCATCAACATCAGTGGCAAAGCCCAATATCCATGGCTCAAAGCTCCTGCTCTGTATTTGGTGGGATCAGAAGGGTGTCATATACTACGAACTGCTAAAACCGCATGAAACCATTACTGGAGATCTCTACCGACGGCAACTGATGCGCTTGAGCCGTGCATTGAAGCAAAAACGGCCGGAATACTTCGAAAGACACGATAAAATCATCTTGCTGCACGACAATGCTCGCCCACACGTTGCAAAACCGGTAAAAACATACCTGGAAACACTTAAATGGGAAGTGCTACCGCACCCGCCGTATTCTCCTGATATTGCACCTAGCGACTACCACTTGTTTCGATCATTAGCTCATAGCTTGTGCGAGCAGAAGTTCACATCTTACGAAGATTGTACAAAATGGTTCGATTCCTGGATTTCATCTAAAGACGAACAGTTCTTCCGACGTGGTATTCATTCACTGCCCGAAAGATGGTCAAAAGTAGTAGAAAGTGATGGGAAGTACTTTCATTAATGTATTTTTTAATGCTCATGTGAAATAAATAACATTCTTTCATTAAAAAAACGCTACGAATTAATTCCAACACCTAATATATATAAATATATATAAGAAAAATATATATAAGAAAAAAACATACCAAAATTATCATCGTTTCTAGAGCACGATGCGACAGAACTCACTGAGCTCAATGCAATTGGACTTGAAGAGCATAATATCATTTCTTTGTAGAGTACGATAATGCAACAATTCACTGAACTGGACTCACAGAGCTCAATGTAGCACAACTTGTGTACAATGTGTCGCAACATCTGTAAGCGTATTCAATATGTTATTATGTAGAACACATAGTACTCTTTAGTGAATCAATGACTAGTGCCACATATATATAAATACCCAAATCATTCTCCATATTTGCCTGAGTCTCCTCTACAAATTCCATTGGAATTGCATTTGGTTTTAGTTTCCTATTTTTCACAGAGCTATAAGTAGGCAATATTCGTAACCACGAAGTATCCCTATATTGCGAAGGATCAAAGTGTTTGGAACAAACACGAGCTATATAAATAAATTATAAATAATGTATTTTTTCAATTGTGTATTTTATTCATCAATTATTTTCTGTAAAGAACGTGAAAACCTGCACAGGATCTTTATGTAAAAATATTCAGTTCAATAATCCTATTCTAACTCCCAAGTTTCGTTATTGTTTACCATGATAAAAAAGCTGCGTAGCAGTGTCATAACGGTAACAAAATTTGCGTTACGAGTTACAGAATAGCGTCAATTTCGACAATCAACTTCATATGAACGTGTGATTTTGACTTCTAAAATATTCAATGACATAAGAAAACATGGCAGAATTAATTTTAATTTTAACGACATCTTATAAGAGATATCAATTTGAAATAATTTTAACTTATATTATAAAGATATTAAAAATCGATGACTTAATAGAAGGCCAAAACATCTATATGTTTATTATGTTTTGTTATTAAAAAACATTGTTTTTAACGGATGTTTTCACATTAAGATCCTATGTACAGGCGTTCACGCTTCTTATAGAAAATAATTAATTGTTCATAAGTAATTTTATTTCATATTTTATTAATCTGTAGGTATGTATTAATACTAATACATACCAATTTTTGGGTCTACGTTTTCTTTACACAACACTTTCCATTTTTCTATCATTTTATCTTTTTTTGGAAATGAAAAATACCTTATACCAATATCTTTGATATTTCGCGAATTGTTTTTGCACTTTTTTACTGCACATGATGACATTTTAACATATTATAAACGCTCCGAAATACTACAAAGACTGCTCCGAAACATTATATAATCTCTGTATCATACTTTCAATTATCGCGTTGTTAATGGGCCAATGGTAATTTTAAAGATGGCGGAATTTTGTCACGCAGAACGTGACGAAAACGCGTCCGAGGAATGAGCACACCTTGTTTCTTACACCATGGACTTAACTAGACTGCAGAAAGAAAAATACGCTGAAAAATAATCGACGTCTCATGTTCATAACTTTAAGTAATGATTTTTTACTATATGTAATTAAATAATATATAAGATATCAAGGATATCATATATGTACATATTTATCAATAATTGTGCACATTTGCTATAAATTACACGCAAAATGGCAAAACAAATTTTATTAATCTAATCTTTAATATTTTACTAAATTTGATTTTATATTTTTCATTAGGATTAGAGGATGGAAAAACTGGACGTGTGCAGTTTCTGTGGAATTATTGGATCATATAATACTATAATGAATCATATTAATTGCGATCATGCAGATGCAGAAATTGACAATTTTGAATTCCAATCTGAATGTAGCAGTGTTCAGGAATTGCAAGAAAATTCAGAAATAGATCCTAGCAGCACAAGACGTCCTCAGGATCATCCTGAATATGTCCCAAGACATCTTGGACATTTTAAGGGGGGAAATCCCTGTAAAAAATTTTTTTTTTGCATTTTTTGTTTTTTTCTTAAAAAAATCATTTATCATCTGAAGAATGCTTTTTCAGTATTTTTAGCCCCATAGGAACCCTGAAAAGTCCCTAGATAGTCCCTAATTTTTCGCCAACGACTACGACGCGCATCGAGTGCAAAGACAAAACCGGCGCTCATTAAGTTTATCTAAAGAGGCCAGAACAGCTCGAAAGGGAAAAAAAACTGCTGAAATGGATGATTACCTCGAAATCGAAGGCTTGCTGTATGGTCCTGGCATCGCAGAGTAAATAGTAATCATAAGTTACAATAAACTGTATTTTTCATGCACGAAAACTTTAAACGCGTTTTTCTCAAAACGTGTTTTTTCCGCGCCGGGCAAGATAACTCAAGAACTAATGAAGCTATCGACTCAAAATTAAGTGCAAATTGTTCTAAATTTTATTGGCCTTTGCATGAAGCTAAAAGTTTAATTGAATATTCATAATAAATATTATTTTCAACCATTTGTTTACAAAAAAAAGGTGTGTTTTTCGTTTTTTCGGCCTCTAATTTTTATTTTTAATTTTTTTTTACTAAATGTAGGTTCATGCAAAGCGTAGTTACATATTTTAATGGAAAAAATGTTTACTTTTGATTACCGATGATTTCTACGACCTGGACGTTGCCCGGCGCAAACTCGAGGCGTCAATTTTGATCATCTGTAGCGCCGCCATTTTGTTTTTTTTTTCACCCAAAAAAATTTGTACTTATAGATTAAAATGTGTCCAATATCATGTCCTTTTTCTAATTTCAATAAAAGCTTTCAGTTTTTCACAATAAATTATTGAAAAAACCGTCATTTACAGGGATTTCCCCCCTTAAGGACATTCATCCCTCCACTGGATGTCCTGAGATCATTCTTAGGACATTATTTTCAGGATATCCTTGGGGATAGTTTCAGGACGTCCTTGTGGGACAATCTCAGAAGGTTTGAACATCCTTCGGATAAAATGTGCTGTATAGAAATTATTGCAGTTTGTTCCGATTGCGGGTGATTAGAAATAATTTGTACATACATATATTTGATTTATTTCTAAAAGTAATGATTTTTTAAATATTTGTACCAATACTTTAATTGCGATTAATTTTATTGTCCATTAATAATTGCGTTTTAATTCCTTATATTTAATTTATATTGTATATTATTGTTTCTAATGGGAAAAATTCCATATACCATATAGTACAATTCAATATTCTTTTTTTTCGTCTAACCGTTTCGCATATCATATACTTAATATAGCATTCGTTATTTTTGGAATCTACATATATATTGTTGAAAGTTTAAAATGCAATACCCAATTTTCGCACATATTATTGAAAATCTATTGTTGCTGTAAATTAAACATATGTTACAAAACGATATATATATATATATATGTTTTGTATAGGATTTAATAAGTATATATGTATATTATAAAATTGTAAACAACTTAATATTTACATTAATTAAAAGAATCAGTTTTAAATATTTCAATGAAATGTCCGTGTCCTTTTCTTTGATACTAACTTGATCATGTGCTAACAATAAAACATATATTAAATACATTTATATATACATAAATTAAGTTAGTTTTATCATCTAAAAATTAAGAATGTAATGTAAGAAATTTAGAGGAAATAGGCACAATAGAGAAGCTATCAGCGTTAGTGCTGTGTGACTCAGTGGCACGACGGAAGTCCATCAACTCGGAGGAGAGACTAGATCTCGGTTCGAGACTTGAAGCATCCTGATATTTTTCTCGTGTCACTTATTTCTTACAGTACTTTGATCACATTTACAATTGACCAACTCTTTGCAACGCTTGAACAATGGAAAATATTGTACTTTCTAGACACCAGTTTCTATGAGTGGATGTGCATTTTATTTTACTTTTAATACATCCTGAAATAGTCCTGCAATCGTCCTGAAAGTCCTAAAATAGTCCTAAATATATTCTAAATTAATCCCTGATAATGCCACAACGTCCAGTGGATATATAGGACATAATGAGGCGCTCATTTCATAGTCTACAGGACGTCCTGAGGATGTCCTTGGACTACAATAGAACATCATGTGGACGTCCCATTTAGCCGACAGGACATCCACAGGATGTGTTATTAGGGGACGAGACTGATAATAACAAAAGTAATATATTTTGTTTCTTGTGGAAATTATAAACTAATAATATTTTTTATTATGCTACTTAACTTTAATATTTTACCTCTTTGTATCAGAAAAGTTTTTAAATGGTACGAAACTTACTTGAAAAAAAAAAAAAAAAAAAAAAAGATAGACATGTATCAAAATCACGATTAAAATACAGATAACATCTATCATTTTGAATCTTGTTAGAGCTATATATGTATAAATCATTTATTATCGTTATGTTGAACTAAATAAATAAAATGTAATAGACATTATCAACGTAATGAAGATCTAATAACATAAATATTTTAAGTTTAGTAGAATGGAGTGAAAGTGAAACAAAATTACACTCCTAGATAAATATAATTATGTCAGTATGATTATGATTGGTCCGATGAAACAATTTAAAACAAAGAAAATTATGTGGGAGAAAATAGCATCGGACTTAAAAAATATTCTTGGTGTGTCCAAAACATCTTTGCAATGCGAAAATCGGTATAAGACCATCATGAAACGAAATAAGAAGGCAATCTCCCCAAATTTCCCAAATTAATCTTAAAAAACTTATCTGTAATAAACTTAATGTGTAATAAACTTATTGCGAAAAATATTGCCTCAGTCGGGAATCGAATCCAGATCTCTTCCGTGCGAGCTAAGCCTTTAGACTACCGAAACCTTAGCAATATTCTTCACAATAACCGATATGTATAGAGAATTACGCATTGTAGGCGAGCATGTATAAACAATAAGATTGGAAACAAGACCGTTTATGTTAAATAATATTATTTTAAATACGAAGCGCCACTACAGTCTGAATGTTGAGATGTTGAACTATATATATATTCATATAAATGAATTAATTTTAGAAATGATAATTGCATGCCGATATGACTGTCGGACTTTCAACACAATCAATCTAAAATATTAATAATCTCAAATTTCTCAAATCAATCTTAAAAAATTATAATAAACTTATTGCGAAAAATATTGCTTCGGCCGGGAGTCGAACCCGGATCTCTTGCATTCCGTGCAAACGTCCTAAGCCTTTAGACTACCGAGACCTTAGCAATATTCTTCGCAATAACGTATAGAGAGTTACGCATTGTATTTTTCGCAATAAGTTTATTACAGTTTTTTAGATTAATTTGGGAAATTTGAGGAGATTATTAATATTTCAGATTGATTGCGTTGAAAGTCCGACAACCATATTGGCACGCAATTATCATTTCTGAAATTAATTCATTTATATGAATATATATAATAGTTCAACATCTCAACATTCAGACCGTAGTGGCGCTTCGTATTTAAAGTAATGTTATTTAACGTAAACGGTCTTGTTTCTAATCTTAATATTATACAAATTGAGGTATTAATAATAGAATTGAGGTATTATAATAGGAATATAAGTACAATGGAAAAAAAATTTAGATACAGGAACTATAAATATAAAAACATTCAACAAGTAATAGATATTATTTCATTTTATTCATGTTTTTATTTTTTATAAAATGTACAGATTTTCCAAAAACCTCTAAATTAAACAAAATAACTTATTTACTATTTACCATTATGAAATGGTATCATATTTCATTTCTCTTCTGCTCTCCTTTTCTTTTTAATTCTATTTCTCCCAAAACTTGAAAATCATTGATATGAAACATTTCATCATCGAGTTTGTTTATTAATTCTAGATCGAATGAAACCTTCAAATCAATATATAAATTGTGCAATACACAACACGAAATTATAAATTTTGACATTTTTTTGACATCGTGAAATTGTAATTCCATTAACTGACGCAATCGTGACTTTAGCAAGCCAAATGTATTTTCGATGCGCACTCTAGTTCCACAAAGTTTTTTATTGTATATTTTTTGCGATCGAGTAAGATTTCCATAATCTTTGTAAGGTGTTAAAAGATATTCCCTTATTGGGTAAGCACTATCGCCTAACAAATGATACTTTCCATTTTGACATATTAGGTGTAGTAAAAAGAAATCCATTATTTTTCCAATAGATGGCTGGCGCGTTGCGAGATACAGATTACTAAAGCCATCTATTGGAAAAATAATGGATTTCTTTTTACTACACCTAATATATCATTAATATTTTTGCTTATGAAGGATAATGTAAATATCTTGCTATGGTGAAGTTTGCCAATTACTCCAGTGAAGACATCAATAAATCTCTTCTTATCATTACAAATTTCTTGTAATATCTCTGCTTAAAAAATTTAATAAAAAACAGTAGAAATTTATAGAAATCTGATAGGAATGCTATATAATTTTTATCAGAATTTATCGTATCTATCGGACATTAAAATCACGACAGATGGAAAAGTTATAAATTTCTATCATTTTATATTTTATATTAAATAAACGCTAGAATATTTATAGGAGATCACAAGCTTCTTTATATGATCCTACATTATCTGATTTAATAAGAAATAACGAAAGAATGTTTATATGAACCAATACAATTTAATCCTAATACGCTCCTATATGTTTGAATAAGACAGATATTATAGAAAAATTATCGTATTCTATCATTAGCGACAATGTGTCACATAGATCATTGCATTGTCTGAAATAATAAGAAATAAACGAAAGAATATTTATATGAACCTATATAATTTAATCTGAAAACGTCTTCTATATGTTTGAATAAGACAAATATTATAGAAAAATTATCGTACTCGTTGGCAATATAATGTGTCACTTAGATCATTATCTATTATTTAATAAGAAATAAACAAAATGATGTTTGTATAAACTTATACAATTTAATCCAAAAATGTCCCTATATGTTCGAATAAGACAGATGTTATAGAAAAATTATTATCCTATTATTGGCAATATAATATGACATTCTTCAGATCATTGAACAATTATTTTACAGATTTCAGCATACATAATAAAGCTGTACAGTTAATATATCGTTTTATATCTTATCTTATTTAAACGATAGAATAAGTAACTGTATATACACAAGCTTCGTTGTCACATTATTTGATTTAATATAAAATAAGTGACAGGATGATTTATGCGAATCTATACAATTTAATTCGAAAATGTCCCTATATGTTTAAATAGATGTTATAAAAAAATTATTCCACCGTTGTTATATAATTAATTATTCATTTAAGTCATTGAATAATTAATTATTTAATAACCTAAATGTCACATTATGTTGCCAACTATAGAATACGATAATTTTTCCATAAAATCTATCTTATTCTAACATATAGGGACATTCTGGATTAAATTATATAGTTTCTTATAAACATTATATCGTTTTTATTATATAGTATTAAATATCGTTTTTAATCGTAAATTTCAGATTATTTACCTGCTATATTAAATAAATTTTCAATATTTGTTTATCGTTTTCGTCATATAGCTTAGATACTGTTTTGAATCTATTTCTATCTAGTCATGTTGCATTATAATTAATAATATGCTTATTATAATTAATAATATAGTCATGTTTTTGAATCATAAAGTTCAGATAACTCGTTTAAAGTACGTGACATATTTTCTTTATTTCTGTATCGTTTTTATTACACAACTTAAATGTCGGTTTTAATCAATTATTTTAGTCGTGTGTTTTATTAAAATTAATTATATTCTATCATATCTTTAATCGTAAATTTCAGATTCTAAAATTTACAAAGCAGAAACACGAAAGAATATTATTAATTTTGATAGAACATGGTCATATAGAAAAAAGATTGAAAATAAAAGATAGAAAATAAATAAAAAGATAGAAATTGATTGAAAACGATATCTGATCTGATGAAAATGATACAGAAGTATAAAAACTCTATCAAATATTTTAGATAAGTAATCTGAAATTTACAATTCAAAAACACGATAAGATGTTATTAATTATTAATTTTCATAAAACGTGACCAGATAGAAATTGTTTAAAAATGATAATTAAGCTATATGATGAAAATGATAGAGAAATACAGAAAATTTATATCAGGCAAGTAATCTAAAATTTGAGATTAAAAACGATACTTAAGGTATATGATAAACGTGATACAATGTTTATAAGAATCTATGTAACTTAATCCAGAACTGTTTCTATAATCACATTGTCTCTACTATCACATGCTAAAATATCCAGACAAGCATGCGATTATAGCTCAGTTAGAGTGCTAAACTATCACCTCGTAGGTCTTAGATTCGAATTCCGTCGATTCCAATATGCGTTTTCAAAAATTGTAAATTTCCGATGCATAATTGTAATTAATAAATTGCATGTGAAAATATAAATGAATTCTATAAAAGATTAATAGAAAATAATAACTGTATTTTAATAATATAAAAAGCTTTTTTTTTAAAAATAATGTGAAATTTATGGTTAAAACAATACAATACTATATAAAAATTACGCGTTTCGCGGGTTTCCTCCCTGTCCAGATCCATTCTTGGAATGTCAACGTTTCGTGAACCTTGCAGTCTATTTCATCAGGGCAAGGAGCAGCCTGATACTGAGCTGTTCCTCCGAGTCGTTCCTTTTTATATTACGCTACTTGTTGGAGTGGTAAGGGGAAAAGAAGAGAATTGTGGTGGGGGGGGGGGGGGGGGGGNGTAAGGGGAAAAGAAGAGAATTGTGGTGGGGGGGGGGAGGTGGGGGAATCGGTCAGTCTTCAATAACCGAGAGAATGGTTTTTCATATTTTATTTATATTGTAGCCATTATCTCTATTTAGATTGTTAAGGTGTTTTTGTATCTCTATGGCTTCTCTATACTTTCTTGGAAAGTATGATGTTGGATATTGTGGTCGTTTTGTCAAACAGTATTTGATGTCCTGTTTTGATGCTATGTTCTGATAATACTGATTGCGTCACGTGTTTTAGCCTGACATCATGTTGGTGTTCCTTTATCCGTAGGTTGATCATTTCTCCCATGTATACTAGTTTCTCCAATGTATACTTGCCCGCAGGAACAAGATATTTTGTATTCCTGAGTGGAGATCTTTGATCTTTAGGATTTGTCCTATCTTTTTGGATGGTTTCAGATGTTGTTTGTTTAATATCCTGTTCCTTTGACATATGGAAGAATGGATAGGATCCTTTCGTCTGATTGTGTGTCAGAGACCGTTGTCTTGTTTGCATATTTATTGATTGTTTTATGTCTTTTTTGTCGTGTCCATTTTTCTGTAAGGCTAATTTTAAGTGATTGAGTTCTGTAGATGTTCTTTGTTAGAGATAGTGAAAGCTGTATGTACAAGTGAATTGATTGCTGTTTTTGTCCTGGGTGGTAGTACGACTCGGCATGTAGGTCTATCGGTGAATGTTGGTTTTCTATATACTTGATGGCTTAAAGTACTGTCAGCTTTCTTAGAGACAAGAACATCTAAGAAAGGAAGTTTTTCATTTTCCTCTATGTCTATAGTGAAGTGGATATTTGGATGTTAATTGTTGAGAAAAATAAGGAATTTATGGAATTCGGCTCTGCCGTGTCTCCATATCACGAATGTATCGTCTACATAATGGAACCAAACTTCTGGTTTTTTGAGTGTTTTTCTGAGAGCCTCTTTCTCAAAATGCTCCAACGTGATATCAAGCTAAAACACGTCACGCAATCAGCATTATCAGAACACAACATCGAAACAAGACATCAAATACTGTTTGACAAAACGACCACAATAGCCAACATTACATACTTTTCAAGAAAGTATAGAGAAACTATGTATGTTTATAAAATTGTTCTGCAGGTTGAAATAGTTATATCGAATCGATCTGCTACGTCTCGCATCGATGATTTGTTTCCTGCAAACTTGTAAAACGTACGTAAGTATATTATATAAATAGTAAAATTAATTATTAAAAATAACTGTTTTATTGTTCTGCACTGACCACAAAAAAGATAATATATGCTTTTCAACAGATATTGCTGGTTTACCATGTATTTCATTTTTTGGGAAGAAATCTGATTACTGAAAACGATCTATTAATTGCTCACATGTTTCTGGACACATTCTGAAATGCCTACAGAACTATGACAAATATGAAAATTATTATTCAATATAAAAATAGTGTGTTATGTAATGATTATATTTTAAAAAAGATATAAAAGTACTTATATAAAAAGATATAACACTTATGGTGTCTTTTTCCATTTTTTTTTACACATCCACATAATTTATGGTTGAAATTATTTTTCAGAGAGTTGTAATTATTCTTCTTCCTCGCTTGAACTTGAAGAAGATTCCAAAAATGCTTCCAAAATATTAAAAAGAATTAAGTCCGAACTTACGAGGGGTGTTCAAAAAGTAAGTTTCCCTGCTCCGGGAAAAAAGCAAAACACAATTTTTAGGTTAAAGTAACATATGTATTTATTGTTTGACTTATAAACTATTTTTCTACATAGTCCCCTTGGACTTGAATACATTTTTTATATCTGTTCTGAAGCTTTGACAAACCTAGTTTATAAAAATCCGTGCCCTGTTTTTTAAAGAATAATTTAACAAAGTCTTTCACTTCATCATTTGAATTGAAGTGATGGCCACCCAAACTTTCCTTTAACAAAGTATGGTTTGGAAGAAATCAGAAGAGAGTGCTCCAAAAAAAGCAAAAATCCAGTATTCTGCTGGTAAGGTTATGGCCACAGTTTTTTGGGACAACGAAGGTGTTCTGTTGATTGATTTTCTTGAATCCGGTACCATGATAAATGCAGATCGTTACTGTGAAGTGCTAAATAAACTTAAAAGTGCCATTAAACGAAAGCGTCCTGGAAAATTATCGAGAAAAGTGTTGCTTTTTCACGACAATGCACGGCCTCATTCAGCAAAAAAACACAAACCTTACAGGAAAAATTCAAATGGGAAATTTTTGATCACCCACCCTACTCTCCAGATCTCGCACCAAGTGACTTTTATCTTTTTCCTAAGTTAAAGGAAAGTTTGGGTGGCCATCACTTCGATTCAAATGATGAAGTGAAAGACTTTGTTAAATTATTCTTTAAAAAACAGGGCACGGATTTTTATAAACTAGGTTTGTCAAAGCTTCAGAACAGATATAAAAAAATGTATTCAAGTCCAAGGGGACTATGTAGAAAAATAGTTTATAAGTCAAACAATAAATACATATGTTACTTTAACCTAAAAATTGTGTTTTGCTTTTTTCCCGGAGCAGGGAAACTTACTTTTTGAACACCCCTCGTATTTTGTTCACTTTGAAACAACGTTCAACAAAACGTGACAAAACAGAAAGATATACAGTAAGAACAAGACCCCGTTTTCAATCCAAGCGCGCAGATTTGCTTGTCCCTATTGTATATTCTTTTATATTGTAACAAAACGATGCACTGATATCCTATATATGTATCTAATGCACTAAACTGGCATCATCAAAATATCTCGTACCACTTAGTGCGCATTTCGCGAATGTCCTGCGGTCAAATGAACACGTGACACTAGCCTAGTGCACATTGGCACTGTCAATCAAACATGTTCTTGACACTGAGTGCAGTCAATGCACCTCAATCATTGGAAAACATTATTAGTTAAGGCTTAAACACAATAGGCACAGGCAATAGGCACAGGCAATAGACACAGGCAATAGGCACAGGGCACAGAGAATAACAAGCCATCCAATCAGAGTTCTGGGATCTAAGTTCGATACATAATTAATAAATAGTTAGATACATAATTAATAAGGCTCTGTAAGTATAAAACAATGTGGTACAAAAGAAGGGCAAAGAGCCAGTAATGTAGCAAAGAACTTTAATTTAAATTAATATTAAAAATTCATATAAACAATTACAATTGACAAAAACAAACGTTTCGATCGAGTCATTTTCAATGTAGTCGTAATATTTCAACATCGTTCTAAACCAAAAATATATACATGGTATTACAATACTATTAGGTGTAGTAAAAAGAAATCCATTATTTTTCCAATAGATGGCTTTAGTAATCTGTATCTCGCAACGCGCAAAAAACTGGGACAGTCGATTTTCACAAGCTTCTCTTGAGGCGAATTTTTCACCAGCAAAATCATTCGCCATAGACAGGAACAGGTGGTAATCACTTGGAGCCAGGTCCGGACTATAAGGTGGATGCATAAGAACCTACCAACCAAGCTCCCGGAGCTTCTGGCGAGTCACTATCGATGTGTGTGGCCTTGCGTTGTCCTGATGGAACACAATTCCTCTCCTATTGGCCAACGCTGGCCGCTTCTGGGCGATTGCTTCCTTCAGACGGTCCAATTGTTGACAGTACAGTCCGAATTAAGAGTTTGGCCATAGGGAAGCAGCTCATAGTAGATTCCATTTGCCAATCCCATCAAATACACAGCAAAACCTTCCTGACCGTCAATCCTTGGCCACCGTTTGCGCCGGCTCACCGCGATTCGACCACGACCGTTTTCGCTTGACATAAGTGACCCACTTTTCATCACCAGTCACAATCCGCTTCAGAAATGGGTTGATTTTGTTGCGATTCAGCAGCGATTCACAGATGGAAATTCGGTCCATGAGGTTTTTTTGCGTTAACTCGTGTGGCACCCATACATCGATTGTCTTTTTGTATCCAGAATAATTCAAGTGGTTCCAAACGGTTTTTTGTGCAATGTTTAGCTCCTGGGCAATCGAAACAGTGCTTACATGACGGTCGAACTCGACGATTTCCATTATTTTATCGACATTTTCGACAATTGGCCTTCCAGAGCGTGGTGCATCTTTGACATCAAAATTACCGGAACGGAATCGACGAAACCAAAATTGCACGTGATTGGCTGTTACAGTATCAGGACCATAAACACTATTCACATTTTCAGCCGCCTGGCTTGCGTTTTCGCCTTTATCGAAGAAAAACTGTAAAATATGGCGTATTTTCTCTTTGCTGGTGTCCATCTTTGACGCGCGCTCAAACAATACATATATGAGTCAAGCAATCACAAAACTATCTGAGAAGTTTTTTTAGTACGAAATCTTATTTTTCTAACGCCATCTAACGTAACCCGATCGCATTTATACAACGCGAGATACAGATTAAAAATTCTAAAAGTCTATGAATATATTGTAAAAAATTTTATGAAAATCTTTAAAAGTCACTGAAATATTCTGACAAATATCTAAATTTATACTGAAAAATTCTCTGAAAAGCTTTGCAACGTGTCCGAAAATATGGATATTTTCAGGAAAATTTTCAGACTTTTCCAAAAAAATTTTCGAAGAAATTCAGAGAAATTTTAAAGCTATCTTGGAAAAATAATGGATTTCTTTTTACTATACCTTATATATTTTTTTTTTAATTATTTTAAGTAAATTTGCAAAAGTAACGAACATCTAACTTTCATGATGTCAGATAACGAAAAAAATGATTTGAAAATAATGAAAAAAAAACCAATATATTGTATCCGATTACCATCCCTGGTGAAAAAATTTCTCTGAATTTCTTCGAAAATTTTTTTGGAAAAGTCTGAAAATTTTCCTGAAAATATCCATATTTTCGGACACGTTGCAAAGCTTTTCAGAGAATTTTTCAGTATAAATTTAGATATTTGTCAGAATATTTCAGTGACTTTTAAAGATTTTCATAAAATTTTTTACAATATATTCATAGACTTTTAGAATTTTTCAGACATTTTCAATGTGATACTTGAAAAAAAATTTATATTTTAAGATTTATAAATTTTGTTTCTTTATTTAACAGAAGTTGTTTCATAAGATATACGTAATGATTTTACCTGAAATTATTTTGAAAAACACACTTATCTAATGGGATTTGAACCTGAGACCTCTGGATTATAAGTCTCCTACATTACGTACTACACCACTTCTTCAACTGATAAAGCGTGTTATTTATATCTATTTAAGTTTCAGAGACATCACTGAATTCGCGTGAAATTCAGGAACATTCAGAAAATTTTGAAAATGATTTTCAAAGGAATCCTCTGAAAGCCTTTGAAAAGTAAGATACTATTAATATTCTATCTTCAGAGATATCACTTAAAAGGAATTCCCGAATTTCAACGAAATTCGAGGAGTTTTAGAACTTGGAAATGATTTTCAGAGAATTTGTTGAAAATCTCCGAAAAGTGAAAAATCGTGAAAATTTTATCTACAGAGACACCACTGAATTTCCGAATTTCAGCAAAATACAGAGATTTTTAGACACTTGGAGACGACTTTCGCATAATTCGCTGAAAGTCTTTGAAAAGTGAGAAACCATGAAAATTCTACCTTCAGAAACATCACTGAATTCTCGAGTTTCAGCGAAATTCAGAGATTTTAGACACTTGGAGACTTTTAGAGAATTCTCTGATAATCCCTCAATTTCATTGAAAAAGTCTCCGAATGTCACTAAAAATCTCTGAAAAATGATTTCAGACATTTTCAACGAAATTTTCAGAGACATTTTTTTACCAGGGATCTACCTGTGTTTTTTCTCTCTTTTTATTAATGGACTCTCAACACATTTACTGATATTACTGACAAGAATTTTTTTATGACTATTTTGATTTTTGATAAAAATGACTCGCAGCGTACTACAAGGAATGACGAATACGGGATTAAAAATTATAATAGTATTGTAATATCATGTATATATTTTTGGAACGAATATTTTTGTTTAAATATTATTTAATGTTAATTTAAATTAAAGTTCTTTGCTACATTACTGGCTTTGCCCTTCTTTTGTATCACATTGTTCGATACATAAGCTACAATTACTGCTACTGCGTGCGATTTTGAGCTTTGTGAAAAATTTTCCTTCATACTATGTGCGTATTTTGTTAAAATTTACTTAATATATATATAGTTTTATATATATATAGTTATAACAAGTATACGATATATACGATATATATATATATACATATTATTCTTTGAATTGCGTTTATTAATTTTTATTAACATTGGTTTCTATAGATTTTTTTGCAATGGATGATCATTTTGAGGATTATTTGTTATTTGTTATAACTGCACAAGTATTTGGGCTAGGATTATATGCTATGTGGAGAAAGAAACATAATAAGTATTGGATTAACAGAAGGTGGTGAGTGCAACCCATAAATGTAAGGCGAGTATGGTGACTTTGCAACACTTTTTACAGAGTTGAAGGAAGATACTGATCTCTTCTTTCGATATATCAGGATGAATGTAGATACATTTAATGAACTTTTACAAATGATTTCACCATATTTACAGAAAACAAGCAGGAGAACTTCGATTTGCCTTGAACAATGGCTTGTAATAACATTAAGGTAAAACATGATTGTATTAGGTACTATTCAAACATTTTATAAATATTTTAATGTTTAATAAAAGTAAAATAATAAAATTAATAATTTTTTTGTTTTTTCAATTTCAAAAATTTTGTTCAGGCATCTGGCAACTGGCGATCAAGTATTATCGGTATTGTGGTTCTTGCTTACAAAGTAGGAGAATCTACTCATAACATTATAAAGGAAACATATGCAGTGCTAGCCCAAGTTTTAATGTCAATATACATGAAAGCTTCTTCAGAAGATGAATGGAAATGTATCAGCAAGGATTTTTTGGCTGAATGGAATATGTCGAACTGTATTGGTGCAATAGATGGCAAGCACATAACTCTACAAGCACCAAGAAAATCTGGGTTAATGTATTTTAACTACAAAAGAACGTTTAGTGTCGTATTGATGGCTGCTTGCGATAGCAAATATAAATTCACTATATTCGATATCGGTGCATTTGGTAGCGAAAGTGAGGAATCCTATCTAGATCAGTGTTTGGCAAGGCTCTGTATGAAAGTAATTTAAATTTTCCAAAAGGAAAAATATGTCTACCTAGTTCTGAGGAAAAAACATATTTTGTTGGCGATGAAGCCTTTCATATGACAACAAATATGATGTGACCTTATCCAGGAAGGAATCTGAACAGAAAAAACTTTTTAATTATCGCTTATCGCGTGCTCGAAGGACAATCGAAAATGTGTTTGAAATCCTTGTGTCTAGATGGAGGATCTTTCGCAAGCCGATATGTGCAAGCCCAGATGCTGCTATTAAATTCGTTGTAGCAGCAATGTGTTTACATAATTTTTTGAAAAAATGAAAAACTAGCACATCATCAAAGATATTGCTTAAATCAGTACGTGGATCGAGAAACTACTGAAGGAAATGTAATTTCAGGCGAATGGAGAGATGAGTTACAATAATTTAAGAGTTACAACAATTTAAGAAATGTAACTACTAATGCACATCGAGCTGTTAGAGAAGCATATGAAATGCGAGATATGCTGTCGTTTTACTTTTTAACTCCAGCTGATGAGATACCGTGGCAGTATGACTATGTACAACGTGGACGATATCACGCTGCAACATAAGAATAATGGTAATAATGACTTCTTGATTCGATCAAAATAATAAGAAAAAGTGCATGTAGGAGTCGGATGTGGAAATTGTGATGCACAAATATAAATTAATAATTTTAAAAAGTTTATTACATATAATATAAAGTGATCACGTGATTATTTTATATGTGTTAAATTGATTTTTAAATTATTAATTTATACTTGCGCATTAATTTTCGCGTCTGATTTCTAGATACCTTTTTTTTTATAATTTTGTAAAAATACTGTTTGTGTGTGATGTTTATAAATCAATCATTTCAGGTTTGATCTTGGCGAATTGCAGCAATTCCGAATCACTCCAAAAAATATATCGACAATGCCTGCATTTGATTTAAACTACAAGATATGATATAATAGTAGAAACAAAATCATTAATCAAAAATATATGATACATACATCTATACTAATTGTAACAGTTATTGCAAATTATATGCAAATAATAATATTTGGTATTAATAACTGTTATTATTTAGAATTGCTAATAGCAATTAGCATAGACGTATCATATATTTTTGACTAATGATTTTGTTTCTATTACTTTTGTATCAATAAGCCATTACATTTTGACATACGAGGAAATATCGGATAATATTTCAACAAATTCGTTGCAACGTGCATAAAATAATATGTAATACCGGATAAGATAGTTGGCTTATGAAGAGAAACAATAATATGTTGAAGATTGTTGATTAGATTGAGAGATAAAATGATAATTATGAAGATTGTATTATAAATCAATAAATGTATGTTCACACTATCAAAATGATATATTTTCTTTGATTTTTTAATAGTTTACTCTTTGTATTAAGTTGATTAAATATAGTGTTTTGCGGTCCTCGACATAATTTCAAATATTCAATACACACCTAACAATAATTAAAAATATTTTGTTAACATCTTCATAAAATTCTTCAATTAATATAAATTAATTATTGCATGTATTAAAAATAACTGACTTATATTAAATTGAAGCGAAATATTTAATTCTCTTTATTGGTGAGAAATATTTTGGTTAATTTGGACGAAGAATTCATTTTTTCTAGTTTGAAGCAACTAATGAAACAGTCAAAATATTTCTTTCCATTAATTTTTAGCGTAGATTAAAGTATATACGTGCAAAAGAATATGTGCTATAAATATATTAATATATAATTTGTCATTGTATCTCTTCATAAGGCAAAAATTAATCGTTCTGAATTGTTTTATTTTCTTCATAAAAATGAAGAATTGAAGATCACGTAAGTAATTTTTCATAATCATGTTGAGATTAATAGACGTGAGTAAAATGCATATCTGTGATAATATCTAATGGTAGTTAACGTTGTAGACTGATGATAATATAAGAAATAGTTTAAAGGTTGATTGTTTCCACCTTTCGGTAAATTTTATCCAGAAAATCAATTGTCACATTCGTGCATGTGGTTGGATAATCTTGCTACTTATCTTATGCATAAAATTTGAAAGGTGGAATAATCGGCTGTATCGTTCATAAAATATATCCGAAATAGACGGACTTAAATTGTTTTTTTTCATATTTAATTAAGAGAAAGAATATTTTATTTTTCTGAACACACATATTGCAAAAGATAAATACAAATAATATAATATATTTTCATGCACTAGTCGCTTTACGTACATATTGCGGTCTTCTTTAAGAAAGGAAACAATACTTGTTCGATTAAAAAACAACGATTAAAGAAACAACGATATTTTATGATGTTAACAAAAATGATTTACTTTATAATTTTTATAATTTAAAACTTGTAATGATTTACTTTAAAATATTATTTATTTTAAAGTAAATCATTACAAGTTTTATTATACTTTAAAACTTATGATTTATTTAACTAGAACTAGTCATGATATTGTTTATACATACATTTATCTGTTATTCTAAAGCATCAAAGTCGGGTTGAGTCAGCAAATAAAAAATGCTAATAGAATAGATACTTGTGTCCAGTAAGTCTCTTAGAAGGAAAGCAGCTTATTACTCATAATGAGAATACAAAATTTCCATAAACTTCCTTTTTAAAGTATCTTTATCGGTTCCATTGTTTTTCTCAACTCTGCTGTTACAAGTTTACCAATGATTACATCCGGATCATTAATATCATCGGTTTGATTGTGTGCAATTCTAGTTGCTACTGTATTGAGTGTAGTATTCATTTGACAAAAGGCTGCTTCTACATTATCTTTAAGCTTTTTTGAAGATCTGTTCATTTCGGTGAAACAAGATGAAGGCATATTTAACATTTTTGCCGAAGTCGATGACTTGTTCGTTTCTGAAATTTTGTATGGCAAAGGAGCAATTGATGGTCGATGAAGGTGTAGATCTCAGCATTGATGAAGGTGTAGATCTCAGCATTGGTGAAGGTATCGGTGTTAAGTGCACAGATGATGCAGATGATTGAAAAGAAGATAGATATAATGCCATTGACTTTCACTATTTAAAGTGTGAAAATTTTAAAATTATCGGGCGAATGAGAGTGGTTCGTAGTAATTTTTTTTTTTTAACGTATCAGCTCAATTTGAGCCATCTTCAGTGTTGTACAATCATTATTATGTGTTTCAAACGGCCTTTGTTTGTTGTGTGCAACTGTATACGAAATTCATGTAAGCATTTAAGGAAATACACGAACCTGCATAAAAGCTTACGCAATAATTACTGCGGAACCATTCTCATTTGCCCGATAATTTTAAATTTTTCATACTTTATAAATGTCATTATATTATACGAAGACAAGTCAATAAGTTTTTAAAAAATCTATCAGAGGGCACTCGCAGTGTCATGTTGTGGGGGATTCTTAATACCTCACTAGCGCAGCGAGTGTAGAAAGCTTAAGGATTTTGTAGGTAGCGAGTTGCCTAGCAGCGTAAAAATAATAAAAGAAAAATTATAACAACAGATCGATTAAGGCGTTCATCCTGTACGGTCATGTTAATTTGTGCTCGTGTAATAAAAATATTTATTATCAGTTACGAGAAAAGTCTCGATCATTATTACTTATATCACATCACACGACAAGCGTGGGCTTGTCTAGAGAATCTGACTTATCAATTGAGTCACTTATTCCCACATTGGTGACCTCGACGTGATTTGAAAGGCCGACGTGATTCGAAAGGCCGTTGTGATACGAAAGGCCATCGTGATACGAAAGGTCGACGAGATTGAAAGGCCGATGTGATCGAGAGGAAGAAGCGATTGACCGGTAACTATCGTTCGAGCAATATCGAAACGAACTTGGTTTCGAACCGAGCAGAAGTGCACATTGCCGACATCGTAGCCGATAAGGAGGCTCATCGCCGACGCCGTGGCCGACAAGGAGGCCCATCGCCGACGTCGTAAGCAGCAGCAGGCCCATCGTCGACGTCGTAAGCAGCAGGAGGCCCATCACCGATATCGTGACCGGTCGCGAAGTTCCATCGCTGAGGCAGGGGCCGGCGAAAAATTCTCGCCGTCGGAAGCACCGCAGGGACATATCCAACGACAGGCGCACAGCGTCCCGCCGACGTGGGAACCGCACGGGCCAGCTCAGGAGCCGGCGTTCAGGACGCCATCGCCGTCGCCGCCATTGTGACCTGTGAAGGACGACATCGCCGCCATTGTGACCTGTGAAGGACGACATCGCCACCATTGTAGTCGGGCAAGTTGTGTACGCAGTGCGTTAGTTTTTAAGCGCGCGTAATCCGGCAAAACAGGAAAGTAGACCCTCCGCGCTTTTCTTCACGAGGTCAATTTCACGAACGTCAATTAACAATTTCTCCATTATTGACAGATTAGCATTGACCTATCGAAATTTTTATAGCGCGCGCGTAAGCGGTTAATATTTAAGGCCGTTAGGAAGTACTGATTGTTCGCGAGCTTCGTCACGGTAGACGTATAGTCATGGCTCCTCCCACCAACGAAGAATTGCAGGAGCAAGTGATGCAGCTGCAAGCAATGCTTCGGCAGATGCAGGGCAATGTGGTCGACAATGTCGCGCGCGTGGATTCATATAGGGTTCCGAAAATTCCGCCGTTCTTAATTAAAGATCCGATGATATGGTTCATTCAAGTCGAGGCCATCTTCGAGGCCGCTCGAATCACAGAGCGAAAGACTAAGGCGCATCACGTGATTATGTCTCTGGACGCCGAAGCCATCGCATGCTGCAGAGATCTCATCGCGGAGCCCGATGTGAACGAACCATACACCAAATTAAAACAGCGTATTATTGAAAATTTTTCAGCGTCAGCTGAAAGTCAACTGCGACAACTAATTAAAGGCCAAGTGCTTACGTCAGGGAAACCGTCGCAAATCCTCAGTCGACTTCGTAACTTGAACTCTGACAAACGATGTGATAACGCCGTAATAAAAACTGTGTTCTTTGAACACTTATCACCGCACATTAGAAGCATTCTTGCGACTACCGAAAGCACGGATCTGAACAAGCTAGCCAAAATGGTGGATAAAATAGTTGAGACCGTGGGTGATTCTGCGCAGTGTGCCGCCGCATCGTCAGAGTCTAAGCCGTCCGACTTAGAAGCTAGGATTGACCGTCTGGCTGCTGATATTGCCACCCTCGCGGCTGAGGTCAAGCGATGCAGCAGATCTCAGTCGAGAGATAAGGCAAATAAAAATCGTAAGCGTTCCAAAAGCAAAAGCTCTCGTGTCTACTGGCCGCATCGTACTTTCGGGGAACAAGCGCGAGTCTGTAAGACAACTGAAAAATTCCTGTGCCCTTGGCCAAAGCCCAAAGCTTTAACGGATGGAAAGGCGGGGGAATAGAATCGTCTGCTACCGAGGAGGCAGGTATGGCAGGCGTTGATTCTTCTGTCCGTCTCCACATCCGCGATCGAGTCACCGGAGAGTTATTCCTTGTAGATACGGGGGCAGAAATTTCGCTGCTTCCCAGCACTTACGCGAAGAACAAAACTCCGACCAATTTCAAACTTTACGCGGCAAACAATACGCGTATAGACACGTATGGGGAGTCGTTCCGAACTAGCTACATTTAGGGATACGCCCGATCACATGGAATTTCTGCATAGCATCAGTTCCGTACCCGATTATTGGGGCCGACCTGATTGCACATTACGGTCTCCTTCCGGACCTTAAAGGTCGTAGACTCATCGACTCACAAAACAATGTGTATGTAGCATTGTCAAATCGGTATCACAGCTTGCCATTAGCATGGTCAAACCCAGTACGAAATTCGCGAGCATCTTATCTGAATTTCCGGAGGTCACCGGTTTAGAACAGGCAATTCCGAATTGCAGTAGCGATGTTCGTCATATCATTACCACGGGCCCGCCGGTAGCCGAGCGCCCCAGGCGGTAAAATTAAAAGCGGCAAAAGCTGAATTTCAACAGCTAGTCAAAGCCGGTATTTGCCGTCCGTCCAGTAGTCCATGGGCAAATCCCATTCACATGGTACCGAAAAAAGACGGATCATGGAGGATCTGCGGCGATTACCGTCGTCTTAACGCAATTACCGTGCCGGATAAATTTCCCGTACTGCATTTGCACGATTACTCCTCCAACCTGCGTGGGAAAGTCATTTTCTCTAAGCTAGATCTATATCAGGCATACAACGAAATTCCAGTGGCGCCGGAAGATATTCCGAAAACGTTGTTACGCCCTTCGGGCTGTTCGAATATAAATTCATGACATTCGGTCTTAGAAACGCGAGTCAAACATTTCAGCGTCAAATCTTCCGCGCTCTAGGCGACCTGGAATTTGTGTTTGCATTCATCGACGACATACTCATAGCGTCGACATCTCTTGAAGAGCACGGAGCTCACTTACGCATTGTGTTACAGCGATTAAAAAAGTTTTATTTACGACTCAATGTAGATAAATGCGAGTTCAGCAAGCAAGAATTAGAATTCCTCGGCTTTACGATTAACAGCGAAGGTTGTAAACCAACACTCGATAAGGTTCAGACTATTCGCAAGTTTCCAAGGCCTAACACTATAGTCGAATTGCGTCGCTTTCTTGGGCTTGTCAATTTTTATCGTAAACTACTGCATAATGCAGCTATCGTTCAGGCACCATTAAATGAGTACCTTTGCGATTCACGCAAAAACGACAAAAGGCCAATCTTATGGACGCCGGTGGCTGAAGAAGCGTTTAATAGGTGCAAGGAGGTCTAGCCAACGCGACCATACTCTCTCACCCCTCCGACGTAGCCGAGACGCGCCTCGTTTGTGACGCGTCAGATTTCATCATCGGAGCCGCCCTCGAACAATGTCTGGACGACTCGTGGAAACCGCTCGCTTCTTTTCGCGCAAATTAAATTCGGCGCAACAGAACTACAGCGCGTACGATAGAGAGCTTACGGCGATCGCCGAGGCAATCAAATATTTCCATTATTTCCTCGAAGGGCGAAATTTCAAAATTGTGACCGATCACAAGCCTCTCATCTACGCGTTCATGCAACGCTCCGAAAAGGTATCACCTCGGCAACAGAGACAACTTTCGTTCATCTCGCAATTCACCACGCGTATCGAATACCTATCGGGCAATGATAATATCGTGGCGGATTCCCTTTCTCGCATCGAAACCATTCGTTACCTGCCGAGATCGAATTAAATGAGCTTGCACAGCAACAAGAACAAGACGAGAAGCTACGATCCATCCGCGAATCTCCTGAATTTCAGCTTACTATGAATTCAGTGGGGGCCGATGCATACTTTACTGCGAAATGACCGGCGAGGCAATCCGCCCCTATATACCGGCATCTTTACGAGATCGCGTTTTTCACTTGTTCCATGACGCGGCTCATCCGGGCCCTAAAGTTACTGATCGGGTAATCCGTCAACGGTATGTGTGGCCTAACATGCATCGCGATATTGCAAAGTGGTGCAAGAATTGTCTTGACTGTCAGCAGTCAAAAATAACCCGACACGTTCAATTACATCCTGAAAAATTTGTCGCACCCGACGGGCGTTTCAAGCATGTTCACATGGATCTAATAGGTCCCTTGCCTGAATCGGACGGGTATAGATATTGTGTGACGATGATTGATAGATTTTCGCGCTGGCCAGTAGCAATACCTCTGAAAGACATTGAAGCCATTACAGTGGCACGCGCGTTTTACGACAACTGGGTAGCAAATTTTGAAGCACCCAAAACGATAACTACTGATCAAGGTAGCCAGTTTGAAGCGCAACTTTTTACTGCACTTCTTCAGCTGATTGGCTGTCAACGAATTCGTACCACGGCGTATCACCCCGCCTCGAACGGTATGATCGAGCGGTGGCATAGAAGCTTAAAAGCTGCTATTATGTGTCATGCTAATGAAGGTTGGTCACGAGTACTTTCGACCGTACTATTAGATCTGCGTACTCATGTCCGCCTTGACACCGGCGCATCGCCGGCGGAATTTGTTTACGGAACGACGCTGCGCGTCTCCGGAGAATTTGAAACTGCCGGACGACTTCACTCCTAGTCCGCAAATTTTCATTGAGGAATTCCGCGAGCATATGCGCAAAGTTAAGCCAATCTCGATAGAGCATAAGCACAAGAAACGCGCATTCGCGTATTTAAAGATTTATATTCATGTTCCCATATTTTTCTACGGGTGGGCGGTACCAAGAGAGCGTTATAGCGTCCCTACACCGACCCTCACAAGATTATAAATCGTGTTTCGGATCGAGTTTTCGACATTGAAGTTAATGGTGCACAGCGCAGTGTATCAATCAAGAATTTGAAGCCAGCGTATGGCATACGCGATGACTTGTGTAGTGCGATTCCAGAAGCAGGGCAAGCAGTCAATTCGTTCAGCAACGAACGACCAACTTTGAGAACGTATGCGCGCCCGAAGAGGAGGGTAACTTTCGCCATATAATTTTAATAAATCTTCCCAACGACAAAATGTAATTAACTTTAGACAGACACTTATAAGATATTTTGTATGATATGTTGTATATGTTTTATATTGTAGACCTAAGTGCCGGCATTATAAATGACCTATCACTAAAGCAATATTATATTAACTTAGTATTAAGCATAGGGTTCAGATTCGTTGTCACTCGGGGAGGAGTATGTGGGGGATTCTTAATACCTCACTAGCGCAGCGAGTGTAGAAAGCTTAAGGATTTTGTAGGTAGCGAGTTGCCTAGCAGCGTAAAAATAATAAAAGAAAAATTATAACAACAGATCGATTAAGACGTTCATCCTGTACGGTCATGTTAATTTGTGCTCGTGTAATAAAAATATTTATTATCAGTTACGAGAAAAGTCTCGATCATTATTACTTATATCACATCACACGACAAGCGTGGGCTTGTCTAGAGAATCTGACTTATCAATTGAGTCACTTATTCCCACAATGTCACATTACTTTTTGACAAGTAGCATCTTTCAGCTGATTACTGTCAAATTTTGAGCGGAATTTATTGCGTGGTTTCATTTCTGTAGACGATTAAAGCGAACAACCTTTGTATTTTTTGCAAAATGGAAAAAAATGAGTTCGTGCAGTGATCAAACATCTACATATGAAAGGTTTAACGCCGAAAGAAATCCGAGTTGGATAATGTTCATAACACATCTGCACCAGCGTTTGCGACTATATACAATTGGGTGAATGAATTTAAACGTGGTCGTACATCCACATGTAATGCATCTCGTTCGGAACATCCAATTGAGGCTGCTACGCCAGAAATTATCGATAAAGTCCATGATATTGTTTTGACTGATCGACGAGTGAAAGTGTGCGAGCTTGTTGAAGCCACAGGAATATCACATGGCACAGTGATTTCAATTTTGCACGAACAATTGGGTATGAAAAAGCTATCGGCAAGATGGGTGCCGTGTTTGCTCACTGTGGACCATAAGCGCGACTGTGTGACGATTTCAAAATAATGTTTGGAGATATTTCAACGTAATCCAGATGAATTTCTGCATCGATTCATTACTGTTGACGAAACATGGATCCATTACTTCACGCCCGAGACGAATAATCAAACTTTACCGAGTGAACCAGCTCCGAAGAAGACGAAGACCGTGAAGTCGACCGGAAAGGTGATGGCCACAGTTTTTTGGGATGCATACAGTATAATTCATATCGATTACCTTCCGTCGAAGTAAACAATCAATGGCGATTACTATAATAAATTCACTTAAACACATAAATCTAAAATTTATAGTCTTAATATTATTAACATCATTGAATAATAATTAGACCCTAATCTTATAATAATATTAAACCATTCTACATCTTTATACATAAATATAAAAATCAATATAAAATTAAATAAATTATAATAAATTATAATAAAATATAATTATATTATTATTAAATATAACTATAAAATTTATAAACATAATTATTATAATAAATTTTATCATAAAACA